>MU224391.1:380561-412575 GCA_018584345.1 Thuja plicata
TTTCAATTTGTTGTCACGTCTTTGAAGTTTTAACTTCAAGTCTTTAAGTTGAAGTGTTGAACTATTCCGTATCAAATATGAAATATCTTGAATCTTGATCAATGGTGAAGTATCATACTATCATATTTATTATCAATTGACAATATCAAATGATCTATTTTTGTATGTTTCTTGCATTTCTTTGCATATATAATATATTATACTATATATATATATATAAACGCATCCAAATGCACCCACATCCCCCGAAAAAAAAATTTCACGCATCCGTGCACCCGCATCCCGCATCCGCATCCGCATCTGCACCCGAATCGGTAACTTAGGTTTTAGACTTTGTGCTAATTAAATTTGTTGCGACAAAATTTTCTGCAAAATGTTTGTGAGTGTTGTTTTGTTCAAGAAGGATTTAAATTCAATCTTGCAGACTTTGAGCTGCTAATTGTGTTTAGAGTTATAGTAAGATTTTCAGGCTTGATCTTGCAGACTTTGAGCTGCTTATCATGTTTGAAACTTGTGTAGTATGCTCAAGCAAAGAAATAATTTTCAAACTTTGTGTTGTTTTTATTTTCTGCATTTGTGCATGTAAGGTAGTATATGTTGGAAACTTTGACCTGCACGTATGTTTCATCTTTGTTCCTAAATTCACATAAGGAGTAGTATAAAGACTTTGAGCTTTCATGAGCTTCTTGTTATCAACTTTGCCAAATTGTACTTGAAAGTTTGTTGTAAGAAAGAATCCTGTATTTTAAAATAAGAGAATACAATGAAAGAAGAACACCTACTCTCAAAGAAAAGAATATAGTCAATGTAATGCACAGTGATTAGCTTAGTGTACATAATCTTAGGTCTTAGGTAGGTATTAGGTGTTTACATAACAATAGACAAGGGGAGCCTTCCCTTAGAATTAGGAGAGACTGTGTCTCACACATTGTGACGGGAAACATTGTTTTGCAATTGATCTCAAAACAGTCAATTGCAAAGTATCCACCCAATACTTGTCAAGTTTGGGCTGAATTTTGATCAATTTATGAAAGAAGTATAAAGTTGTAATGTTGTGATTGCAAAAGTTGGATATTGAGGGTGAAATTGTGAAAATTTCTCCAAGTGTGAGAATCCCAAAAGAATGTCAAAATGTTGTCAAACTTTAGGAATTTCCTTCTAGGGGTTATTTTTTAGAATGTCCCTTTTTTCTATAATCTGAGACACTACTTGTAATTCAATGAATGCATAAACAATTGCTGATAATTAAGTGACTATTTGAATGATGCTTAATTCCAAATGCATACGCTGATACAAAATAACAATGATTGCATAACAATCAGGATAACAAATATATGGTGTTTCTGATATACAGGTAATTAGATGCACGACTGATAGGGATCTCAGTACCTTGTATTGCTCGCTATGTTTGATATACAATTAATAATATGTACCTATAACCTTATATGTATTCTCTGAATATTGTGGTAAGCTATGTTTGATATGACAATATTAATATGCTTCAATGGGGATGTCATCTTGTTGTCCTCAATTTTGTATTCACAAAATTAGACAACCCTACGAAAAATTTCGTTGTTTAAATTCTTCAAGGCGAGTCTTTGTTTGGTTTTTCTTGGTCTTGTGTTTGGTTTTTAGTCTTGTTTTTGCTCTAGGGTTGTAGCATTTTGAATTCCGCTTGTTTTGAGCTATCTTAGGCCTCGAACGAAGTTGCTAGCTCAGGTTATTAAGGTTTTAAGCGTACTGCCAGTAGCATATCTTTTCATTTAAACTATAATTACATGTAGATTTTAAAACAATAAAGTGGAGTTTTAAACAATATTGCATATCATCACTTGTGCAAATTACTTCTTTAAATATCCATTTTATATCCAAGAATATGTAAAGTGAAGTTTTTATATGCAATTACATGTATTAAAGGTCATGTTTATGTATATGCAAAAGGGTTCCCAAAGCTCGTCATATGAAATGCATTGAAGAGTAATGGTGGTGATTTTTTGAAAGAAATGCATATGTTTTGAAATCTTTATAACATATGTAATTCGCATTTTAAAGCCTGTATCCTCTTAAAACATATGCAAAGTCGCTTTTAAAGCTCGTTTTAAACCATCTCAACTTGCTCTTAGCATGGTGGCGATTTTAAAAGTGTTTGCATGAGAGAGATACACATTATAATGTGCAAATACTCTTAGGAAACCTGTTTTTCATTAAATGTTCTTGGACGGTGACTTTCATATCATTTACATATGATTTCGCAACACTAAGAGCCGTGGTTTCTTTGAAAGGATAAGAACGGCAATTTTAAAAGCATTTACATGCTTTGTAAATATGAAATAGGGCTTCTAAAACCCGTTTCTCTCCACTAGAGGCCACATTTTCTCTTGGAACTTCTAGACGGTGATTTCCGAGCAATTTACATGATGTATCAAAGTCGTTTGACTCCATGAGAACCTGCGTGTTCCTTCAAGAAGCCTGCCTAGGACAAAAATGACACTCCTAGCAGCAAACGATAATATTTTTGCTTACAAGAAAGTGGCAGAAGTCCGTCCAAAAGCAAAACGATGATCTATAATTTGATTTCACTGTTTCAAAACACGTTTTCACTCTCTAGAACGTCGTTTTTAGGGTCATTTGCATTTTCATTTCACACTCCAACAAAGATTTGATTTACAAGGTTTGAATTCTTCAAATCAGTTGCTATTTTGGTGCAATTTTGTTCTCTATCATGTACATTTGTCAAGCAATCCCTATTGACTCAAAATGAGCATTGATTTTAAGAGAAGATTTGGTCAAAATTGTGGCTTATATAACTCCACTCTTGAATCTTATTTCTAAATTTGAAAGACCTCTTCAATTTGTTTCAGATTTTCATCAAGAGTTTGTGAGTTCATCATTCTTGCATCTCTTAACCAAGAGGTGAGTTCTTGTTTACATTTTATTAGGGATTTTGTTTCAGGTTAGTATATATTTTATTTTGATGATGCAAATCTTCCATTTCACTTTCAGATTTACATGTTCTTTTTGTTTTTGTTTGTTTCTTCTCTCTTCCGTCTTCATTTCTTTAAGATGCATATGCACAAAATTCATCTATCTTGCATATGCAGTTGAGACTAAAACCCTCGTTCTTGATATGAGATATTTCAAAAAATAAAGGAAAAATAGCCAAGTCATTCCCAATATGCAAAGCAAACCAAAAAGCCCACCTCCACGCTTATATGTCAAAGAAGAATGACATGTAATGAGACATAAACATCTCACTTATGAGTAAACAAACCAAGTTTCCTAAAATGCAAAGTGTTTCTAAAAGCCTACATTGTATATTGAACATTTGCCCATGCATATATACGTCCATATATCCATTTTACCAAACTCATAGCTTGCTGTCCGCTCGTGTAGTACCTCTAGAAAACCCCGTTTTTGAGTTTTTCCCTCATGTGAAGCGCTGGTTTTGCCTAAAATCCTTCACCCTTTGTTGCTCAAAAGCCTTCCACTTATATCCCATATGCATCCTCTTCCAGGTTTGCGCTCGAGAACAACAACATGATGCGGTCATACAAAGAAAGGATGGGAGATGCAATGATGGTTGACATAGAATGCTTTCAAGACTGAAATAATAATGAAAAGATGCTTTTCCAGCAATCACCACTATAATGCGGAACAATCAAGGATGCAGATTTATATTCTTGTTCGAGATGCTTTCACCAAACCAGAACACATCAATCATCGGGCATTCTGTAGCAGCATGAAGGCCGATAGAGGATGATGCAAATAAATGTCGTGTCTTGTCAGACACTTAGAATGCTTTCATTATGCATTTTGTAAATTTGTAATTGATAGATTACATGTAGAATGTAAACAAGATGAAATTACATGTGATAGTATCACATGCAAAGCTAATCCATGTAATCATGTTACAAGTGCATTAAGCTCTGTAGCATTGAATAAGTCAAAGTTAGTTAGTTTAGGATACGTATTGAATAAGTCAAGGTGGTTAAGGGTTTCCCTTTTCCTCTCCACCTTTCTCTCTTCTCTTTTCCTATATAAAGGAGTGAGACCTATTGTATTTTCTATCTTTTGGCAATGCAAGAAAATTCTGCCAGTTTGTATATGCACTCTTAAGACTTTGTTGTTGGATGTAAATCAGATTGCTTTCAATAAAAGGGACAACTTGGTTTCAAACTTTGTGCTGATTCAAGGTGTTATGTGACAACATTTTCTAGATATTGATTGTGATTTTTGGAGTCTTGCTCAAGAGGGATTTGAATTCAAAGCCAATTTGAACTTTTGAAGACTTTGTGTTGCAGGAGGACAAATTGTTATAGATAGAAGTGGCTGCAATAACTTAAAGCTAAAGACTTTGGGCTTCAGTAATAAGTGTTTTTGTCAAGAAAGAGGATATTCGGTGAAAGACTTTGTGCTTTCTTGGCTATTCTATCTTCAGAATCATCTTTCGAAGTAAGTACAAGAGACTTTGTGTTCCTGTATTTGTATCAAATTATTATAAGTCAACCGCTGTCTTAAGTGTTGTTCTTACATCAACCCTTAAGCCACCGGTATTATCGTAGCAAGAGGAATTGTTTGTATTTTAGTTCAGTTTCCATTGAAGCCACCTATGGTAAGAAGGGAGCCTCCCCTACTGCTGAGAGGAGAAAGAAATTTCACACACTACTGTCTAAAGTTCCAATTTCGACAAGTTGTAGTCTTAGTTACTTGCAAAATTTTTAGCCAACACGTCTCTAATTGATCTTTATATGCTTGCACCGAGTGGTTGCCGAAAGGCAATATGTTCTAATATAGAGTGATCCTCAAAGGATACGAAGTATAATATATTCTCCAAATCATGCTTGCATCTAATGATGTGATCCTCATAATATATGTGCAATATGAGATGAAGAGGTGTGTATGAAGAGACGCCTTCTAATCTCAACGGTTACCATAATAATCATTACATGATTATTATGGAAATTGGTGGTTACCAGTTACCATACTAATCATGTCATGATGTTTATTTATGTTACGTAAAGATAATCGCATGTATTATGTGATTTATGAGGAATATGGTAAATGTGATTGTGATGTGATAATAATGTGATGCGATTATATGCAAGGGCAAAGCTAAGTAATATGCAATGTTATGCGTTGGCATGATTATATGAAAGACAACGTATTATTGATTAAAGAAGTGTAAGGTCCAAGTTGGGGACATTACAGTCTCCCCCTCTTGGAAAATGATTGCCCACAAGTATTCTTATAATGTCCTAATGATTCCAGGATCCCAAACTTGGAAGTGCCATCTGTGCATAATATAGATGCATTGACACTAATGATAATTTATTGTGAGGGAGGTAAAGATCTTGATAGTCAATCTCCATGAGCTTAATAAATCTTCCATTGTTGTCATCTTAATCGGAGCACAACAATGGCAACGCTCATCTTGCTATTAAATTTGAATAGTCAATTTTTATCTTAGAGCCAAAGAAATAATCTTTTTTCTGAATTGAATATGTTGGTAATTTCAATGGAGAGCTTTTAGTGATGGTACTATGAGAGTTTGTCATAAGATTCCAAATGGTTTGCAATGCTTCTTTGATGGAAGATGCACCGGGATCCCAAAACTTATTTTCATCTTTTCCTTTATGTGATTTCAAACTAGTCTCTTCATTCACTTTAAGGAGTAGGTTATCATAACTTTTGTCCACTTGCTTTTGTATTTTATATTCCCATACTTTTGATGTTATAAATTCTTGTTCGTCCATCTCAAGATGATTAGAATGGATACAAGTGGTGATTTCGGATTTTCTTGCACTAGATGTATTAATCCTCTCAAATATGGATGATAAGTCTCCTTTGGAAGATGGAAGAGAGTTTTGGTTAACAATTAATGCCACAAAACTTGAATTATGGTTCCAAGATTTAACCTTTATGTTGTCATTTCTTGTGCATGATCTTTGTGAGGATGCGAGGGCATCCTCCTCATCCTCATGGATCCATATGCTTTCCTTATTGATGATACATGAGGAGTTAATAACTTCTTTTTCCTGTCCATGAATTTGTGGAGCTTAATCATCATTTCTGGCATTATCCTTCCTTCGGGTTTCAATTTTACTTTCTCCCTTTGGTGTAACCACTTCCAATCCCTCCGATGATGTGTGGATGTGAGAGACTCATGGTGCAATTGTTGTGTTGCAATCACCCGTCTCATGTTCCTTAGAGTGTTCATCTCTTCTGCTTTCCCTTCTTAAGTCCAAGTGATTAACTACTTTGCTTCTTAAGTAGGTACATAATTCGCCATTGATCTTGTAGATCGGCTAAAGTAGGTTTATTGCTCCGTTGTCGTTCTTTCTTTGGAAGAAAAGTAGGAAATGTAGGTCTATATTTAAGGGTACGATGTCTTGATCATTCATCATATCATTTTTCCTCCTGTTTACTTTGATCATCATTGGTTAGTAATCCCACTAATTGACCCAATTTTTCTTGAATGTTTCTTTGTCCTTTGATGAATTCATCCAAGCGATTATTAAGTCTTTCATTCTCTCCAAGGAGAGCATTGAACAACCACCATCCTCTAGGCATCCATCGTATTTCCTATTTCCTGTGGCATCACCGTGGGAGAGCAACTATCTACCGTATTGCTCGTGCATGCATCATAAACTCTAGACTCGGTTCAAACAAGGAAAGAGTGCGGTTTGATCGTTGGTGTCGGCTGAGTGCCAAGCAAATTTTGCACGCGTTACGTATCTACCTTGCCACCCGAGCTATCACACCAGCTGGGTATTCAAGCATGATACGGTGGACATGAATAGCCGTGTCCGAAGTATTCACGCCCAGGCTGCAGAAAGGAGGTAACGCAGGGAGAGCATTGATTTATGTGTCGCCACCATGGGAGTACAACTGTCTACCGTGTTGATCATGCACGCTTCTTATAGTTACAACATCCTTCATTTGAGCTTGCAGACCATCATGTAGCTGCGGGTGACTGTTTGAGCTTGCTGACAACGAACTGTGGTAGGAGTCTAGAATTTGCTGGAATTCACTTGCTGCAGCGCTATGACAGGAGATTTGGGGGAGACACCTTTGCTCACCTACCAGAGGCTACATGACCATATTATGAAACTCGAGGCTGCGAACTCCCAGCTCCATACCACTGTACAAAGTCTATCACCCTTGATGTCGGAATTAAAACAGCTACTACATCGTTTTTCATCTATTTTCACTTCAAAAACAGTAGGGATCAAATCAGGTTTGGAATCAGTTATTGGGAGTTTAGAAGGCTTGGACAGCTCCAAAACGACACAAGCAGATATAGTGGCTACATACTCAACTTTAATGACCGAGACCGAGGAGAAGGTAAAAACTTGGGCTTCTATTTGTGATAACACAATTATTGTTGCACCTCTCTCAGGGGTAGAGAAGTTGGTTCAGGGTAAGATGAACGACGAGCGTGTGAGACGGACACGTGAGCTGAATCTGCGTGTTTGTGGTCTCCCCCACTGCTGATCCTTTCTCTGCTGGGGAATCCTTTCTCAAGGATCAGCTCGACATCCACGATATTTTATTTGACAGATGCTGGATATGTCCCGATGGGACTCTTGTTATCAGGTTTCTCTCTTTGCATGATAGATTGCGGGTTCTTAGAGCAAAGAGAAAATTATTTTCTCTTCTGTCTAAGATTTATCTAGATGAGGATCTCACTAGATCACAGGTGACAAAATTGAAACATGCCAGGATCCTCGTTGTTGAGGCCTGACGCAGTGGTGAATGGGCAATTATTGGGAATCTCAGGGCAGTGATACGAGATTCTCCCCCCAATTGGTGGGACTCGAGTCAGGCCGCAAAGGCCAAATGACGACCACGTCAGTAGTTTGACAAGTGTGCCCCCCCTCTGGCTCTCTTCTTGTTAACTGTTGGAACGGTAATGGCTCTTTTTGGTCGTTACCTGGTCTTTTTCAAGATGCGGTGGGGTCGGCTGACATCTTAGCTGTCACGAAGACCAATGAGAGTCTTGTTCGCCCCCTCCCAGGGTTCGACGGTTATCAGTGGTTCTCAGTATTCACGGATGAGGTTAGCTCCTCGGGTGGTGTGCGGCGCTCCGGAGGTGTTGCCTGCTTGATTAGAGACAGCCTCTTCAGTGTTACATTTGTGGTCCATTCAGACACACATGCCAGATTTATGTGGATCCGCGTATGCCACGACAACCAGCGCCAACGAGATATCTTCATCGCGATTTGTTACTTTCCACCGACCTCCTCGCCTTACGTCATTCACAGTACTGAGGATGGTGACCCATTTATTGATCTAATTGAGTGTATTTCCAGATTAAGTGTCCTGGGTGACATCATTATCTTAGGTGACTTTAATGCACGGACTAGAGAACTGCAGACCCCTATACATGACCGAGGCACGGACTGCACCTGCATTACTGAACTTGATCCTGTCAGTTTAGGTCTCCAGCATGTTTATGGGGATTGCGATGGACCTCTATCTATCTATGGTCGTCACCTCCTCCAGCTGTGGGAGTCTTCTGATTTGGTTATTCTGAGCGGCCTCCATTGCTTTCCTGGTTCAGAGCTCTTCACTTGTTGGCCACACTGTGGGGGTGCCAGTGTAGTGGACTATGTTATCATCAGTGCTTCCTTCATCTCTTCCATCCGCAGCTTCACCATCACTCGTCTCCCGCTTGCCAACCATGCTCTTCTGAGCCTTACGCTTCGCTTCTCCCCCCACCAGTCCCACCTTCCCCGTACTCCGACTGTCCTTTATCATTCTCCTACCCATTTTCGCTTCTGCTTATGTTCAACCTTTTGGCCACTGCTATCTAGGAGGCGACTTTCCTCTCCATCCCTAACCGCCCTGTCCACAGATCCACCTACCAGTCTTCTTGCCCTATGAACCGTTGGTTTGACGACGACTGTAAAGCCTTCCACCGCACCTTACGCTCGACCTTTGAGGCTCTCCCCTTCGGCTTTGCTGACCTCCGTTCCTCTTACCGCCACTTTTTTCGCTCGAAGAAACGCGCTTACATTACCTCACAGTGTCGATCCCTGTATGACACTTATCCATAACCCTAAGCTTTTTTGGTGCACCTTGTTTCCTTGGCGTCCCGCCCCACCTTCCACCATTGATCTTAGATCCCTCGCCTCCCACACCTCCACTCTTTACGATATTCCTGACCAGCCGCCACTCCACCTCACCCCTCCCCCTCATTGCCATATCTTCACCACTTCCAGCATCTACGAGGTCGTCAGATTCATGAGATGCAGCAGGGCAGCCGATGTGGATGGTTTTCAGGCTGAGCTCTTCAAGCTCGGTATCCCAGTACTGAGCTCCTATCTTCCGACACTCTTTAATAGAGTTGTTTGCACCGGCTTCCCTGAGTCTTGGTCGAGACACTTGATCTAACCGATTCACAAGGTTGGGCCTGTCTCCGACCCCAGCAACTACAGAATCATCATGATCAGGCACACTTTCGCCAAACTATACACAACGTCAATTAATATTATTCTTAACAGCGAGCTGGACAGGAGAGATAGCAGGGCTAGAGGCCAAGTTGGCTTCCAGATAGATTACCAAACCATGGACCATATCCTCACCTTGCGGGCTATTATTGAGGAGGCTCGACACCGCTCTGCGAAAGTCTATTGTTGCTTCATTGACTTCCGTAAGGCATTTGATACCGTCCCTCTTGCCGCACTCTTCCACAGACTTAGAGATATCGGGATTTCTGAGATTCTTTTGACAGCTATCATGAGACTGTATGAGCATGTTGAGGGCAGATTCAGGACTTACAAGGGCTTCTCTGATCCGATCCAGAGCACTATTGGGGTGAATCAGGGATGCCCCCTTTCCCCCACCTTGTTCGGCATTTACATTGATGAGCTCGAGGCTTTTCTCAGAGATTCCTCACTCCCATGTGATGGTTGCTACCTGCACCAGGTTCTTATTTCCATTCTCCTCTTTGCCGATGATGTGATTCTCCTTGCCTCCTTACCGGAGAGTTTCCAGAGACTTCTTGATAGCTTGGCATCTTTTTGTGACTTGAGACAATTGGTGGTGAATTTGAGCAAAACACGGGTCATGGTCTTCAACTGTTTAAAGACCTCACACCTCCACTTCTACTATCAGGGTCAGGAGATTGAGACTACTTCTTATACCTATCTTGGAGTCAAGTTCACCGGCCCTCGCTTCAGCCTAAGACCCGCCATTCTGCCCAAGATTAATAAGGGAATGGGTTCCCTCGCCATGTTGGAGAGACAATGTTTCAGTCATCATTTTCAGGACACTGCGTCCAAGTTATCCCTATTGGACTCCTTAGTTAGACCTACAGTTCTTTATGGTTCTACTGTTTGGGGGTTGTCCCTCCTGGATTCTGGTTGGGCCTCTATCGAGCGTGTTCAGACTATCTTTCTCAGGCGTATCATTAGATGTCCTCGGTCCACCTCTCACAGCATCTTGGCCGAATTCGGGGCTCACCCTTTCAAATTGGGGCCATCTTTGACCTTGTTTGGTTCATCCACCGCCTCCGTTGTTTTGCAGACTCCACTGACGGTCGCCACAGATATTCCTACCTAACCTATTGTTCTTCGGTGGTGCTCGCCAAGTTGGACCCCTCCTCTAGAGCCCGTTGTTGGTATGCCCTGTTGGCTAAATATTTTGCAAGTCACTAAGACTACAACTTGCAAAACGTATGTTTTAGGCAGCAGTATGTGAGATTTTTCTCTTCTCTCAACAATAGGGGAGGCTCCCTTCTTACCGCAGGTAGCTTCAAGTAGAACTGAACTGTAACACATACAGTTCACCTTGCAACAGTAATACCGGTGACTCAATGATTGACTTAAGAACAATCAAACGAGGCAGCAGTTGATTTATCTAAAGATGAAATGATACAATGAGCTCAAAGTCTCCTGTCCTCACCTCAAATAATTATTCTAATTTATTGTCCAATATTGAAGTCCAAAGTCTTCAGTCCTTGGATTATATTAGCCACTAGTTTCTATAGTAATCCCGATTTCCTGAAGCACAAAGTCTTCAAAAAACTTGGATTAAAACGCTCAAATGATATACGCAAGACAACTGCTAATTTGAGAAAGGATTAACCAATGCGACATAAGAACACACTCGTTAATTTTCAAAACCAACAACACAAAGTTTGCCAATTCTTGTTCCTTTATTCAAATGTTCAACTTTGCACAATGAAACTCAAAGTTTTCAGAATACAAGAGAAATGCCTATAGCTTTCTTGCACACAACAAAAGATGAAAGATTACAATAAGCTCCCTCCTTTATATAGGAAAAGAAGGGAGAGAAAAGTGGAGAAGAAAGGGGAAACCCTCAACCACTTTGATTTATTCAATCCTAATCTCTAACTAACTAACTTTGACTTATTCAATGCTGCAGGACCTAATGTTCTTGCAACATGATTACATGAGACTATGTTACATATTTTCATGTAATCTGTCAAAGATTCCACACTTTTACAAAATGCATAACAAAAGCATCTAAGTGTCTGACAAGACACGACATCTATTTGCATCATCCTTTTTTGGTCTTCATGCTGCTACAGGATGTCTGATGACTGATGTGTTCTGGTTTGGTGAAAACATCTCGAACCGGAACATGAAACTACATACCACTCTGCATCATAATGGTGATTGTTGGAAAGCATCCTTGTTTCTCTCTGTTTCAGTTTTGAAAGCATTCTATGCCTGGAGTCATTTCATACTTTCCACCTCCCTATCTGGCTCCATGATATGATTGCTTCTCGCTTTGTATCCTTGTGCCATGGGAAGAACATGAGAAGATCTTTCTTCAACTTACAACCGTATTGGAAGTACTTTTCTTCTTGCAACACGACTCTTCATTATTTGAGGAGAAGAACGTGCGTCTCATTAAGGACACAAAAAGGTGGACTTTTTGTACCATTCTGCATACTTGAAAGCTGAAATCCTTCTTTGATATGTAGTATGAACATTATGGAAGAAGTGGGGTTTTCAATCCATAACACATATATATCAGCAAATGTTCAAGGTGGAATTTTTTGGAAACATTTGCATTTCACAAAAGACATGCATGAAGGTGGGTTTTTTAGGAAGGATAGCATGTGGGCACCAAGTTATAAACTTTTCCTCAAATGGAAGCATGCAAAGTGCACTTTTATAGGCTGATTGCATATTTGGACAGTACTTCGTTTCTTTCATCTCTTTATTCATTTTGGGGAAGAACATCTCTGAGAACGGGGTTTTTAATCCTGACTGCATATGAGAATAAATGGCATTCTCATATGCAACTTGGAGAAGATGAGAGAAGAAGAGAGAGCATAGCACATACAAAACATAAAGAATGCAAACAAGAAAAATAAAATAACCAATTTACCTTCCTTGGATGCAAAGGGAAAAACCAAACCCCTCTTCAAAGCAAAACTTGGGAAAGGAAATGAAATTCGAAATTGCTGATTAGAGGAAATTTGCAGAGTTAAGACTCCAAAATTCACAAATTCTTGTCAGAATCAAAGCTAATATCATTGGTCTTGGTTTGGGAAAGGACAAGTGTTCATCATGCATCAAAATTTGCATGCAAACAGCAAGAAAACAAGAAGAACTCTTCAAAAACATGGCCTATGATCATAGCATGCCTTCCACTTCTTGGAAAGAAACAAGACTTCATTAAAGATGGAAATTCGAAATTGCTATTGAAGAGAAAAATCAGTTCATTCAACTAAAGATGTAATGGCTATTTTCTTGGAAAAGAAGTCTAAAGCTTTAACTAAGACACAGATAGTTCTCCCCATGGAAAAAGGCATTAAAAGTGGATGCAAATTCAAAATTACAAACTCCAGCTCTTCTTTGGAAGTTATCGTAGCATGCTGTGGAAGAGGTTTATTATTTTTGAAAACATTCATGCATTTCCATCAGGAAAAGACGCCATGTTGTGCATGCTTTAACAATATTAACAAAGCCCATAGCCCATTGTTTTAAAAACAACGCCCGATAACTAATAGTTATTTGCGGCTTTTAACAAAGGAGAAACATAAGTGTATGCATTTAAAAGCATATGCCAATGTGTATGTTCATTGCCGTGGGTGTTTGATAAAACGCGGGCTTAGTAATATAAATCAATATAATTTTAAAACATAAATCAACGCATATGCGATTTGGAAAGTTCAAAACATATGTTAAAACATTGCCGTGGTTTTAAGTGACGCATAGGCTTAATTTAAATATTCCAAATGATATGTAATATCATTGGAATTTAATGCCATGTTACACGATGAGAACCGGCGCTTTAAGTAAATAGGACCGCGTTACTGTTTTAATTCAATGCAAATATTATTTCAATGAGAATCGACACCATGCGTTGATAAGCCGTAAGTGAACAGGGAAAACGCGGGTTTTAATCAAACATATAACATATGCATTGAATCAAATGTAAGCCCGACTATTAAGTTATCCACGCCTCCTATTAATAGCATCGCGGGCTTTGTTTACATATAAAACAAAACGTTATGTTTTAAAAACTAAAAATACCGCCTTAGCAAATCGCAGCATATAGTGGAGTTTTAAAACGATGGCACACTTAACGTTTTAATTAAAACGCCAAACACCAAAAGTTCAAAGCCATGCAAAACAATACTTCCAGCTAAGCCACTGTTAACGTTTTCTTTGTATGGAAAAAACAATATATATATTAATATTAAAATGAAACCGATTACAATATCAATTTATGTATTATAATAAGTTTATTATTTTAATATTAACCTTTGATATTATTATTATTATAATTTTCTTTTAAAATAATAATAAAATATTGTTTCTTTTTAGAAGAAAGACGTCGTTTAAATGGTAATTTGCAATGAATTATAAGACTTATAAATAAGACGTCTTTCTCATAAATCTTATCTTTATCTTCGTCGTTTATTAAAATAAATTTCTTTAACAATATATGCATATTATGCAATTATCGTTTTTTTTTTCAAAAATCTATTTTAAACGCAAAAAGAACTTAAAATGTCTGTGTCTTTAAAATTTTAACGATTTGATATGCGGATGTGATTCAAGATCTCGCTATCATTAAAATTTCTAAGCAAAACTTTGCAGAATGGCGCAAAATTTTAAGATAGAGTTTAAAATCTATCACTCATACAAAATAAGCTTAAACTTTATGCGCTTGACCAGAAAAAGACCATTTCTTTATTGACCTTGGAAGGACGTGAAAAACTGTTTGCAAAGCAACTGAAACACAAAGATGCTAACTAGACTGGAAACAAAAATAAGACGCAAAACAAAGCGAAAAAGAGAAACAAAAGACTGGATGCTTTGTATGAAGTAAAATGGAACAGGACCAAGCGATAACTGATCCCGTCAAATATAACTTCTTGCAAAACCACGACACTCTTAGAGAAAAAACTCCTAGCAATCATTGAGAATTGTGTAGGATTGCCCCAATTTTGGCGAATACAAAATTGAGGACAACATGCCCAAGCCTCATCCCTCCTTGGTTCCATCAGGATTGACATTGATCACTTACCACCTACCAGTTCTCTCTTGACGCTCCGGCTCACCTCCTCCCTTCCAGACAGGAGTTGAACAGACATTTCAGACTTGACATTTACAGGCAGTATATCACTACAACCTAGATCAGTCCGTGTGGGGGTCTGCGCCTGAGGATGGCTTTTTAGGCCAAGCACTTTCTTGACATCCAGGATGAGATTATTGTTCGTCCTAGTTACTTATCTCAGCATTGGTGCCATGCTCTTCACATCTCGCTGAGATCCTTCAGGGTTGGATCTCACCGCCTTCGGACCCAGACTGATCATCACATTGACAGAGAGAATCGGATATGCAGGCTATGCACCCTGGTCAAGATTGAGACTGAGACACTATCTTTCGTTGCCCTACTTACTATGAGATAAGAGGGAGATTCTACTGCCTATTTAGAGGGTGCAGTTCCCTGCCTACTTTCTTCAGCTACACTGTTCAGAAATGTCTCGCACTTTATCTCTGTGAGACTACCTAGCTCCGCGTGCATAGTCTACAACTTCTCTTCCCACAGACACAGATATCCGATCAGCTCATTACGGCCTTCTTCTTGTCCTCATCTCCGTTACGGGGTTTGAAGCGGCCTCATGATGCCTCCACTACCAGTCACTCCAGATTGGTGAGTCCCTGCAACACCTCTACCCGTCAGCGACACATCTCCATCAATTCATAGCGACGCCTAAGGGCTCCTACTCACCTAGATCATTATCCTTCTGTGTTGGCTTTCTTTTCACTTGAAAAGGACCCTTAGTCCTTTCTGCGTTCTTTCTCCTTTCACTTCATGTTTCTTGCTCTCTTTTGCATTTCTTGTTCTTGCTTGCTTTCTTTCCCGGCCACTGTTTTGTGGTCTGTTGGTTCGCTGCTCCTTTTTTTGTACATTTCCTATCCCCAAGACCCTTGTTGGTCTCTAGTTGGACATTAAAAAATTTATCTTATCTCTCCCATTATCGACCTTCTTTGTTATACTAGTTCCTCCATCGTTTCCATTTCCAAAGGCTGGAAGGATTATGCGGTCTGATACCAATTTCTAATGTCCCTTTTTTCTATAATTTGAGACACTACTTGTAATTCAACGAATGTATAAACAATTGCTAATAATTAAGCAACCATTTGAATGATGCTTAATTCCAAATGCATACGTTGATAAAAAATAACAATGATTGCATAACAATCAGGATAACAAATATAAGTTGTTTCTGATATACAGGTAATTACATGCATGACTGAGATGGACCTCAATTCTTGGTACTGCTCGCTGTGTTTGATATACAATTAATAATATGCAAATGTAACCTTATATGTATGCTTTGAATATTGTGGTAAGTTGTGTCTCACATCACAATGTTAATATGCTTCAATGGGGATGTCGTCATTGACTGATCTTTATATGCTTGCACCGAGTGGTTGCCAAAACGCAATATGCTCTAATATAGAGTGATCCTCAAAGGATACGAAATATAATATATTCTCCAGATCATGCTTTCATCAAATGATGCGAACCTCTGTAATGAGCCTCCCTGGCTCAATTCCGATTTTGCTTTCGAAATTTGAATTTGTTTTGGATTTGTAATATGATATGAATTTTTAAAGTAATTTGCCAAGTTTGAACAATAATATTACAAATCTAAGCAATGAACCAATTCTTGTATCAATACCAAATTCTCACCAAACTATTAAAATTAATAACCCTTCAAATTCTGATATCACTCTTTTAACAAAAACCAATTTTGAAATCAATACATTTAACATTAAAATAGCAGCATACATAGAAAGGAGATTACATAATGCTAAACCTGTGATACACTCCACATTTTCTCTGAAGGACTTGCCGCAGCTCCTTTACGACAATTAATGGCTCACCAAAGTGTGACGCCTCTATTACAATACCAGCAACTGGCCGCAGCTTGTAGAAGAATCAATGGTGGCTGTCAACAAACACCTCACACCATCTATTAGACACAGTAGTCTCCTCATGAAAGTCATACTAATAACCACCATTGCAGCTAGGTTAAACACTTCCTCTCCTTGTATTTCGTTAACCTTCAGACTCATGAAATTCAGCACATACATGGAAGATTATCTTTTCACAATTCGCTGGAATTGGCCTCCAGTTCAAAGTGATAGGAAAACTGAGATGAATCTACAATTCATTCAGCAATGCACAAACCCTTGCCTTCATTCGAAACTCCCAACAATTCTCATAAGTATCCAAAAGATAATAACATGAATCAATTTCAAAATTAATTGGACTCTCAGTGTGCCAATTAATTATCAACAAACTCCTCAGATAATAATCTCCGAAATAAATCCAACTCTCTCCTCGGCCACAGAAATACAGTAGAGAGATCTTGCAATTGTTTACCTTAGCACAATTGCAGCAGTGAAGAACTCAGAAACCCTAGCCCAAGGCTCAAAAAGAAAAAATTATAAAATATTCAATGATGATTTGCCCTTCACAAAGCATTGCTTTTACAATTAAAAAGTGTGTTCTCTCACACACTTTTTACTTAAAACACTTTTTATACTTAGGCACGTATTGAATAACATAATTTATTAACTCATTTGGCTCCAAAAATGACCTTTTCACCAATATCATGAAATTATGACACGCAAGGTCCCTGTTTCTTGTGCCCAAGATTTAAAACTTTTCTTCTTGGTTCCAACGAGCTATAACACTAAGGTATCCAGCATATAATACCAACAAAAATGGCAACCTTAGCAATTTTAATTAAATAATAATAATAAACCACCCGTCTTGCAAAAATAACTGAAGAAGCATCTGAATCGAAATCTGTCTGCACAAGAGTGATCCTGATGATGAAAGATGATGAAAGAACCTGACAGGGTGACTTGCTAAAAATAGACGCTCTCTCCAAAATTCTTGGAGCCCAAACCAGAAGCCAGAAATGAAAACAAAGAGCATCATTGAACTCCTCTAACTCATCTGACCTCATCGGAACTATCCATTGATTTACTATAAATAGTAAGTTCACACCAATGACCCTCTAAACACCTCGCCAGACCACGAGGATCGCAATAATCACCTAGCACCATCAAATCAATGACCTGCTAAAAATGGGGACATTACAGTCCTCCCTCCCCAAGATTGCTTGTCCCCAAGCAATCACTGGGACAAGAAACATCACAATCCACCTAGATCCCACAGAAAAGAGTATACCATGCCACTAACATAAACTGTAGGCTTCTGTAGCATCACCCAAAATGCAAATTAGACAACTCTGTAAAGAGACCCAAAACAACCACTCACCCAAACTCCTGTACTGAATCTGTCTCTGCCTGGATCTCGAAAGAAGTGAACTTCAGTACCATCAAAAACCAAGATGTATGGGAGGCTCAGATCCCATACACATTGAACTCCCCCTGCACACCCAACTAACTTGTACTGCAGGTGTAGACCATCTGCACAATAGTGATGAATACCCTTGAACAAAGTTGTACAAGGACCCGGATATCCACACTGCATAATCTCTGCAGTCACCATAACTCTGCAAGTCACCTGCTAATGACTTGCAGCCAAAATTCCCATCAATTGTTGATGGCGAGAACCCATCCCATAACGGATGAGAAGGACTAGGAGCCAACCCACGTCTATGTGCCATCAACTCATCAACATGTGGGTCAAAGGAAAAATAATGAGCACTCCTCACTGTGTAACGACGATCAACTACTCCAATCTCTGACAGAGGCTCATCATCCACCAGTCGCGAACCCAAAGATGGCTCCAATCTCGAACTCTGCACAACTGGTTGGACAGGGTCCTGGGTGACCCTCTTAGCAAACCCAACCTCGAAATCTCTGTGAGGGAGCATTGTAGTCAAGGTATCTACAATCTCTCTCACCAAACGCCGAATCGCACCAGTACCCCGGATGAGAACACCCTCAAAAGCTCGGCAAGATCCCTCCTGAAATTTTGAACTCTCAAGAAGGTGATCCAGGAATGACTCTGTGCAGTAGAATTTATAGGTGGTAGCATCCATTTGCTCCCCTCGGATCCATAACTGGTCATCGTGTAATTGTGACATAGCCAACTGCCTATCATCACCAACTATGCGATAACTAACAACCCACTCAGGTGATACCATGTCTCCCTGCTGAGCAATCAAAGGAGTAGTGCCATGAACTGAAACACTGATCACTGACGGGTCCACTGCACTACCCACGTCTTGTACTATATCACCTGACGCAATGCTACCAACTGGAGTATCCATCCCAACCGGAATATCCACCCCAATGTCAGGCACACTGCGACCGTCTACTGAAGTGCCTAACTCAACTGCACATGTATCCAATGGAAGTGAACCTGTACCTCCAACACTAGAATCAAGGGTGGATGTATCCCTAACTCCATTTCATCCAACAACCCCAACTGTGGACATCACCAAATCACCAGACACCACAATGTGTAACTGCACTGGATTTGGTGCTGGTGAAGACTGAAGCTGCACCAATTCCACAGTCACCTTTGCTAACTGAACCTGTGACTCTTGGAGAGCCAACTGAGTGCTCTCTAAAACCTCAGAAGTCGTCGTGAGTACCCGAGTAAGCTCACTCACCTCATCCTCTCTATCCAAGAGTGCCTCATATGGTGTACTTCCCCACTCTACTAGGTGATCTCGGTTGGTTACAACCCAAAAATAATCCTGTCTCAAAATTCTGACAGCCTGTAAGGCATGAATCTCTGTCAGGGACAAGTAACAACTATCATGCTCATCATCCATAGGAGCACCCCATCCATGAACAGCTAGCAGCTGCTGAGCAGCATCAAAATGCTCGAATGCGGTAACAATATCATACTCGCTAACTCTAAACTGACTAGACACATGATGACTATGAATTATAGGCCTCCTATGAATCACCCCTGGCACACTGTCTCTACTGTGAATAGAAGTGGTACCCAACATACTCCTCTCAAAAACACTATCCCAGTGTGCTGTCATCTGAGCTCTGTGAACTAACAACTTCACTCACATCCTCAAATGGAGTACTAGCAACTGACACATCTCCATCAAACTCCTTTGTACCTGAGGAAGCTGCTACAAAATCTACCTCCTCAACACTCTCAGCTGCCTCGTCCTCTGTAACCTCTAAATAATCCAAATCCTGGGACCCATCTGCACTCTCCAACAACTCGGAGTCCTCTCCCAGGGTCTGATACAAACATGACTCACCACTGATGGAGTCACCCTCAGGGGTCACATAGCAAGTATCGGTAGCAAACCAAGATGCTAACAAAACCTCCTCTGGTGACTCAAACTGAACCTCCTCTGGCTCCCTACTAACAAATGAATCCGAGTCATGCATGACTCCGTGTCTACTGTTTCAGACTCAACACTGGTCATCACATGCGGACTCCATGCTCAAATCCTCAACATATGAGAATACTGGCATCTCCTGCACTAACCCCATCTCGGGACTGTCACTATCCAGATCTGTACTATCTAACTCCATCTCTTCAAGGCAGTCCTCAAAAGTGGTATCCTCCTCCTCTGGCGATCCAGAGTCCACTGTCATATCCTCCAACACTACAGCACTCCCACTATCAGCAACTCCCTCAACATCGACCATAGAACTATCATCATGGCAATCTGAACATAAGTCGTTGTCTGTCTCTATAATACAATCCGGTGTGCTACATAAATTAGCTGCAGGTGTCAACTCTTGTTGTATCACCAGATCATCAACTGAGTGCTGAGTCTCCATGCAATTGTCGGCCTGTGTAACTGTCATGTGCTCGTCCACTGAGATAGGTAATGACCCTACAATCAAAGTGTGGAGTAACTCAACTGGAGGGGCACTGATCCCTGCCACTGATGTGCTAGGCCCAAGTGCAGCTGTGAAATCATCCCGCAGATCTCTTCTGACCTCCCTCACCATGTCAACCTGTCTCATATCCCGCGTCCTGCGAGAAGAAGATCTTCCTAAGAACGAAACCATGTATCTAGTCGCCTTGTCAATGCTAGCCGGATCTGACAACTGTTCACAAATCCTGTTCTGAATATCCCGACTACGATCCAACTGTCTAACCAAGGCATCAGTTTGCTTTATGAATTCAGACAAACTGTCTAACAGTTTCTTCTGTCTACTGCTATATGTTTTCCTGTACCTATCCATACTGGAAAATAGAGTGTTGATCACTCACACAATTTTTACAATCGCCACAGGATGGCAAGAAAACTGCTCTGATACCACTATAATGAGCCTGCCTAGCTCAATTCCGATTTTGCTTTCAAAATTTGAATTTGTTTTGGATTTGTAATATGATATGAATTTTTAAAGTAATTTGCCAAGTTTGAACAGGAATATTACAAATCTAAGCAATGAATCAATTCTTGTATCAACACCAAATTCTCACCAAACTATTAAAATTAATAACCCTTCAAATTCTGAAATCACTCTTTTAAAAAAAACCAATTTTGAAATCAATACATTCAACATTAAAATCGCAGCATACATAGAAAGGAGATTACTTAATGCTAAACCTGTGATACACTACACGTTTTCTCTGAAGGACTTGCCACAGCTCCTTTAAGACAGTTAACGGCTCACCAAAGTGTGACGCCTCTATTAAAATACCAGCAACTGGCGCAGCTTGTAGAAAAATCAATGGTGGCTGTCAACAAACACCTCACACCATCTATTAGACACAACAGTCTCCTCATCAAAGTCATACGAATAACCACCATTGCAGCTAGGTTAAACACTTCCTCTTCTTGTATGCCGCTAACCTTCAGACTCATGAAATTCAGCACATACATGGAAGATAATCTTTTCACAATTCATTGGAATTGGCCTCCAATTCAAAGTGACAGGAAAAATGAGATGAATTTACAATTCATTCAGCAATGCACAAACCCTTGCCTTCATTCAAAACTCCCAACAATTCTCATAAGTGTCCAAAAGATAATAACATGAATCAATTTCAGAATTAATTGCACTCTTAGTTTGCCAATTAATTATCAACAAACTCCTCAGATAATAATCTCCAGAGTTAATCCAACTCTCTCCTTAGCCACAGAAATACAGTAGAGAGATCTTGCAATTGTTTACCTCAGCACAATTGCAGCAGTGAAGAACTCAGAAACCCTAGCCCAAGGCTCAAGAAGAAAAAATTATAAAATATTTAATGATGATTTGCCCTTCACAAAGCATTGCTTTTACAATTAAAGTGTGTTCTCTCACACACTTTTCACTTAAAACACTTTTTATACTTAGGCACATAGTGAATAATATAATTTATTAACTCATTTGGCTCCAAAAATGACCTTCTCACCAATATCATGAAATTATGAAACGCAAGGTCCCTGTTTCTTGTGCCCAAGATTTAAAAATTTTCATCCTGGTTCCAACGAGCTATAACACTAAGGTATCCAGCATATAATACCAACAAAAATGACAACCTTAGCAATTTTAATTAAATAATAATAATAAACCACCCGTCTTGCGAAAACAACTGAAGAAGCATCCAAATCGAAATTTGTCTACAAAGGAGTGATCCTGATGATGAAAGATGATGAATGAACCCGATGGGGTGACTTACTAAAAATAGACGCTCTCTCCAAGATTCTTGGAGCCCAAACCGGAAGCCAGAAATGAAAACAGAGAGCATCATTCGACTCCTCTAACTCATCTAAGCTCATTGGAACTATCCATTGAGTTACTATAAATAGTAATTTCACACCAATGACCCTCTAAACACCTCGCCAGACCACGAGGATCGCAATAATGACCTGGTACCATCAAATCAATGGCCTGCTAAAAGTGGGGACATTACAACCTCATAATATATATGCAATATGAGAAAAAGAGGTGTGTATGAAGAGACGCCTTCTAATCTAAATTGTTACATAATAATCATGTAATGATTATTATGGAAATCGGTGGTCACCAATTACCATACTAATCATGCCATGATGTTTAGTTATGTTATGTAAAGATAATCGTAGGCATTATACGCTTTATGAGGAATATGGTAAATGCGATAATAATATGATGTGATTATATGCAAGGGCAAAGCTAAGTAATATGCAATGTTATGCGTTGGCATGATTATATGAAAGATAATGTGTTATGATTGAAAAAGTGTAAGGTCCAAGTTGGGGACATTACATTTTTCCACCTGTTGAAGGATAATTTAAACCAAGAGTTGAATGATGAAAGTTTGTTTCAAAATGTGAAAGTAGAATCTTCCTTATCATGGTCGATTTTCCACAACTAAGGAAAATTTATAAATTGGAGAGAAGAGTAGAATTTAATGGTCAACCATGAATTTCCACCCTTTGACAAGTTGGAAATCAAAACCTTCCTCGTAGTCTTCAAAATTCATTGATTTTTTATAGCTAGTCGGTTCTAGCTATTAATATTAAACAACTTAATTAAGTATTAAATTTATATCTTTAATTTAAATTTAAAATATCAAATTAAGTTTATGTAAAGGGCTGGGCTCCTTTTCTTTATCTTATCTGGACGTTTGGATTTATGTATGGGCTGGGCCCAAATCGTCACACGTTATCCTATTGTGGCTTCAATCTTAAAAAGGGATTTTATTTTTTCCAAGTCGGTTTTGGAGGACAACCTTGAATTATATTTGTTCAAACCTCATATATATGAGGCTCATATATATGAGGATAGTGTAATTGTATTTACTAACAATGAAAAAAAAAGACAATCAGATCTGAGCACTACATGCGTACTACTCCCAACAGCGATCTACAGCAATCTATATATTGCTGGACAGCGAACATAATATAAACATATGTGACCTGATCTCATGTGATATATTTCTTGAGTTTGACTACACAGCAATTAGCTTGGAGGCAGAAACATATTAACGAGTTTGTCTACACAGCGATCTATATATACAAGTCTGTGATCATAACATCTGGCAGCGAATTCATCTCGCAAGACAGATACATTGTTTGCTTCAGATCTATGCGATTCCTACCGATACTCCAGGCAGCATCCTTCATACTCAGTGATTTTTCATCTGGCAGCAATATTATACAACAGTGATGTCACAGTACTATAATCTTGCTAAGATCTAATACAAACTAGCAGAGATCTGAACCAATTCCTTGAAGATACTCAGTGGCAGCTTTATCTCTCCTTGCTTTGGCCATATACTTGGCGATTTAATTTGTTTCGTTGATCAGTGATCTTCAACAAATCAGATATCTATAATCTCTGACAGGCAATCACTGTGAGTGCATGATGTCTGTTATTTAACTCAACAGCATTAATATATTATTTATTCTAAATGCTGGGTTTTTCCTCCAAGAGGGAGGTTTTCCCAGGGTATTCTTGGTGTTGTGTCCTTGTCTCAATTATTAATTTTTGCATCTGATTATTTATCTAATCTGATTAACTGTTTATAGTTAGATCTAATACTAAAATTTAACAGAGTTGAATGATGAAAGTTTGTTTCAAAATGTGAAAGTAGAATCTTCCTTATCATGGTTGATTTTCCACAACTAAGGAAAATTTATTAGCTGGAGAGAAGAGTAGAATTTAATGGTCAACCATGAATTTCCACCCTTTGACAATTTGGAAATCAAAACCTTCCTCGTAGTCTTCAAAATTCTACTCTTGGAGGTTAATTAATGAAAGAAAAGTGAAGAGTGGAATTTCATGGTCAACCACGAAATTCCACCCTTTGTAAAATCTTCATGGTCATGGTTGATTTTCCACTGTAAGGGAAAATTTACAAAGCAAGGGTGGAATTTCATGGTCAACCATGAATTTCTACCCTTTGTTAAAACAATTTCCTTGTGTGGTTCGATTTTCCACCCACCAAGCAAGATGATAAATAATACAAGTAAATGGGAATAAACAAGGAAGAAAAACGACAAAAATCAAGAGTGGAATTTCATGGTCAACCACGAAATCCCACCCGTTGTAAAATCTTCCTTTTAAGTATCGAATTTCCACCCTTTGAAGAAAACTACAAAGTGAATCTTCCTTCTAAGTGTCAAAATTCCACCTTATCATTGGATTTTAAGAGACGAAGTTGGATGCTTCCTTGTGCATGATGTTTTCCACCCTTTTTGGCGATTTTAAGTATTGAAAGAAAAGAGTGGAATTTCATGGTCAGCCATGAATTTCCATCCTTTATTAAAACAAGACTTCCTTGTGAAGATTGATTTTCCACTCAAAGGGAAAATTTACAAAGGAAAATGAGAGAGAAGAATTGAATTTCATGGTCAACTATGAATTTCCACCCTTTGTTAAGACAAAATTTCATGACGAGCATCAATTTTCCACTCTTTGAGCTAGACTTCCTTTTAGGGTGAGAATTTCCACTCTATTTAGGATGAATTTTCAAGAACAAAGTAAAACCTTCCTTAGGGGTCCAATTTCCACTCTGAGGGGAAAGATTAACGAGAAAGTCATTAAAGTTGATGCAATTAAACTGAAATTCAAATTCACCATTAATTCGGCCTGTTTGGAGGATGAAAAAATTGCGAAAGAAATTGTTTAAATACATATGAGGTAGGGCAAAACACCAAGAGATGCTACCCTTGGCTGGGTGTGTATAAAGGAGAGATCATATTTGCAATTCAAATACAATTCAAAACAAATGGAACAAGTCACAAGAAGAGCAGAAGAAGGTTCAGATTTGAGCAAGATAAAGGGAAAATCAGACCTCAGGAAGCTGATCAAAACCATCAAACAAGAGTAGAAATTCAAAAAAATCGCATAAGGCTTGGCAGATCAAATTCGAGGAAGCAAAATAGTCTGATTTTGACCAAAGAAGGATGAATTTGTGAGAGAAAGGTGAGATTTCCAGATCTGGACAAACTTCTCAACATCAAGGGGAATTTCTATAAGAAAAGGCAAAAATCAAATCAGGAGAAAGCCCTAAAGAGGTGAAAATTTGAGCAGATAAGATAGGATTCAAGACATTTGAATGCAGAATTCAGATTTGAAGGAAAATTGTCAAGCCAGCCTAAGGCAAATGGAATCTAAATATTCATCAAACCCTACCAAATTTCCAGATTAAGGGCGAATTTAAGAGCAGAAAATCAGAGCAGAGCTTGTTTTTGAATGTGCAAGCGAGTTGTGGGTTGAACTTGAGAGTTTGACCTCATATTTATAGTTGTAAACAAGGAGAGATTCATGAGGAACATGCTGGCCAACCTGACCATCACGAAAGAAATTTAAAATGCAAGCAGCAAAACATGTAGCTTGGCTTACCTTATAAGCATGGTTCGCACTTCATGAAGCCCCTTATATAGAAGGTCAAGAATGTCATTCTTTCAGGCATCATACAAAACAATAACCACCGAAAATCAGAGCAGAGGAGGAGAAAATAAAGGAAGATTTGCCTCAAATAAAGGCAGTTTTAATCAGAAATTAAGAGCAATTGCCCCAGCATCACAAGAAGGCAATCAGAATTGGAAGTGAATTCAATACAGATAAGGTGCGGTCTGAGGCACTTTTCAAGCCCTAAGTATGAATTCAAAGAAGAAAATGGCGAATCCAATCAAAATTCAATGCAAACTCACAATTCAAGTGCGAAAATTGGAAATATTAAAGTAAAAATCTGTGAAAACTCAGAAATAGAAGAGGCGAATTCAGGGATAATGTCATGCAAACTCAGAGACATCAGAATTCATATCCAAATCAGAACTTGTTTGATGGAAGTGCATGGAGTATGAGCAAGGTTGTGAATAATGAAATCATAGTTAAAAAATCGTATTATTTGGAAAAGATGTTCTATCATGAAAATGTCTCGAGTCTTTTCAATTTTACTTCATGAACTTAACACAAGTACTTTCTCTTGTTTTGCAAGGATCAATACATGATGATGATCAAGGAGTTCAACATGATGAAAAGAGGGAAGATTAAAGAAGATCAAGTTCACGGTCGAGATTCATGTTTCGTGTAAGGAATTGTAGATAATGAAGATAATGAAGAAAGACAACATCATGATTGAGCTCACAACATGGGAGATTCAATTCAAAACAAATTCATACATGGAAAATGAATTGCAATAAAATTGGGAAAGGTTATCACAATCCTGGATTTCCTTTGGAAATCCAAGATCAATTAGAAGGATCTAACGACATGAAGGTCTTCAAGTTCAAGACATTAAGGAGGATCAAGGTCAAGATATCAAGACAAGGAGAATTTCAAGAATGATTTGAAGAGAAAATTTCCAAAACGAAGAGGATGAAGAATCTTTATGAAGATGAAACAAATTCAGGAATATGAATCATCACATTCACAAGAAGAGGACAGTTTCAGAAGAGTTAATCAAAGTTGGACTAATGTTGAGTATCAAGAGATATCTCTTCTTTGTGACTCAAGATAAGGATGTGCATGCTGAGGTGGCGCCTATTCATCTTCAACCAATCAAGTTATTCCAAGTCCACATGTCCAAGTTCATCCAATCAAATTCATTCACAAGTGGACATGTGGAAGGCATTTAATATATTACCACAATGTAATTTCTCATTATTTCATCCTTAAAACGATATGTATTTCAAAGCAATGTTATTTTTTCATTGTATGGCGTTTAATATTTGTAAGCAATGGTTGTAACAAATCCTAATTAGGGTTTCCAAAATTTATCTCAGTTGTTGATTTTAAATCAATCTAAGCCCTTCATTGTAATTGGGAGGCCTATAAAAGGCTTGGCCTGCTCATTTGTTAGGGAGTTAGATAGCAAGTACAAGTAGGGTAGGAGACAAGAAATTATTGCCAAGATTATGTTGAAGATAATATACAATTTTCATTGAATATATGGTGGGTTCTTGTGTATTTCTTCTACATTTGCATTTTGGTTTCTACACCTCTAAGTTTAGTTAAAGTTCATTAATTGGAATGGAGAAATATGAAGATGAATGATGAAGATGAATGATGAATTCCATTGTGATGTCCCTTTTTTAGCAGGTGTCAGGGACGTGGCATTGTTAACCCATCACTGCAACCCTCGTGGGCTAATGGATTGATTTGGAGGTCTCTGGTTGAGAACTTACTATTTATAGTAAGTCTTTTCTTGTCAGTTTCTATTTGTGGCAGGGTGTCCAGACAATAGACTTGGCAGAGCATGCGGACTTGGCTTGGTAATTTAATTCATTTGGGTTGATTAAAATTAGTTAATTTTAGCTTAATTAATTATTATGTGGGAGCTTATATTATAAAGTCAAGTCATTATGATTAAATATTAATGATTGCTTTAATATCATATGTTTGGGCATCTATTGTGGAGGGAGATATAGTTGAATAATATATTTCAGTCATTCAAACTTTGGAGGAGAACTAAGATCTTTTTAAAGTTATGAAAAGAGTATAGTTGAAGCTGGAAATTCGGAAGCTTCATGGAGAAGATGCTATGCTTTAAAAGATTTTTGAAACTCTTTGATTTTGGGCGGCATGCTTGTGATTTTGTGAACTTGCGAATTGAGTTAAGCGTTTCAGATATCGTGGCTTGGAGAATTGGAAATCTCAGGGCATATTACACTTTGAATTGGTTATTCCATTGACCAATGAATCATGCCTGCAATAGCCTCAAGCAGAGGTTGTGATTGAGCTTCAAAACAATTGACTGCTAAAGAGAAATCAGCGTTTGGTTTAGTAGTTTTTCCAGTCCTTGGACGAAACTGAGAACAGTTCGTAGCTTTTGGAAGGACTCTCTCGCCATATACTTAGTCGTGACTCTCATTTTGTGATGGTATCATTTCTTATAGGCAGCGTCATCAATTTGGAGAATCGGCATTATGAGGAGGTTTGATTTAGTCCTAATAGTGCAGACGTTGGAATTTCTAGCTTCCATGTCAAAGGATATTACTCTATCTGATTTTTGCGATCTCCTCTAGGGATATACAACGTCAATCACATATTTTCCCAGGTTCTTTCATTTGCTTGTGAATTTGATAGCCTTTAATTGTCATTGTAAATAAATTGTCATTCAAGTGACTTTGAATAAAGTATTGTGGAATCGATTTCAATAAAATAGGCTACATTATCATTTGCTTTCTGAATGGTTGTAATTATCATCAAGTTTGAAAACCAAAAAAAAAATCATATGTAGTCAAATACGAAAAAGCATGAATTTCCAGAAAGCAAAGGAATTTTACAATAGTGGTTAATGTAATGTCCCATTTCACGAATAAGATTTTATAATAAATAAATAAAAATAAAGTAATGAACGAATAAATTATAATATAATTTATTATTAATTGATATAATATAATATAATATTAAAATACAATAGTAAAGCAATATAATATAATCTATCCTTAATATAATAAAATAATTAATTTAATAATTATAAAGAATAAAGTATTAGAATTAATAGCAATGTTCAATAAATAGAAAATAATATTCAAATATAAACTTGATAATCAAATAAATAATATAGCGTAATATTTTAATACCATATAATTACACTATATATACGAAGTAAATAATAAATACTAAAATGTGCAGATATATACATATTATATCTATATTGTTTATATAATTATTATATTTATCTCAAATATGAAATAAATGATATATATATTAAATACATATGCATCAAAATATCATAATATAAACCAATAATGAAATATAAAATTATCGTTACACGACCCCATAGTAAAATAACTAATAGCAACAAAAAAGTCACGACTTCAAGGAAAGTCATGACTTTCTCCCTATTACATAGGTATAAAGAAACGAAAAAAAAAAAAAAACACGGATCAGGGTCGATTCATTGGAATGGGAAGAGTCTTTGGATTACGGTAATAACTCATTTTTTGCAATGGACATTTCAGTGGAGATAATGGAGATTTTTTCAGCATAGCACCATCTTAACGATCTTTGAATTCTCCATCCTAAGATTGGTGATACGTCTATTCATTTTCTCAGTTAGTGACACATATTTGCAAAGATTGGACATCTAAAAATTAAGTATATCAATAACAAGGAAGCATTCATTCCTTACCTTCATAACGCTGGGATAATATTCCTGAAACCAAGGCTACAAATTACATTCAAATACGATTGATTGATAGGGGACAAAGTGTGTAGATATTGGGTAGAGTTTAGAGATAACGTCTCTACACTATTCATTTCCAATACAAGTTTCAGAATTTAAGCAAGTATAAGATGGATTCGACATTTTGATACTCGAGAGGATTCATATATATTAATCGGGAAATGAATTGATCTTGAGGAAATCATGGGAGATATTTTTCTATTTCTACTCGTGCTTCATATATAGATCAAAAAGAATTCTTATCTCTTACACTTTCAAATCAGTACAGGTCGTAGATATACATAATAGATCAAATAAGAGCTCATATTCAAATCAATACAATATATAGTGACTCCTTATAATTCCAGATCAATACCTATAGTTATCTAGCATCCATTGTTTGAACTTTGAAGTATTTATTCAAGGACATATGGTCAATACTAGTTGATCAAATCCATCTTACTTAAAGACAATTATACTATCATCAGCTTAGTCTATCGAAATAAAATAAGAGATTCATATTAAAATTATTGTTTACAATAAAATCGCTGCAGGTTTGTCTTCAGTAGTACCAAACATTGCCATAATCGATTCCTCCATGGTCTAAATGGATTGAATTAAAGGTATTCATATCATATACTATTAACATAATCAATACAAACATTTGCAGGATAGGAAAGACGTATGTGCAAGCTATTGATAGAGACAAGTCTCTTACAATCTGGATCATAGAATTAAGATATTAGTCCAAACTTCAATTGATCCCCTAAGGGGTTATTACAAACATACAATGAATCAAAATACCAATAAGGATAAAGTTCTAAAAATTTGAATGCTGCTATCACATAGTAAGACATCATTTCACATACGGCGAGCAACCTTTATATATCAACTCATAAGTCAAGGTTTAAGCAAGGGTTGTTGACCATCCAATTGTACATAATATCAAATAATTATTGAAAGTAAAGGTTTTGATAGAAAAGAAGACTCTTGAAAATTGAAGTTATAAGAATATTGTTCTAATAGTCCAGACTATCTGACTGGGTACATTACAGTTAAGTAAGAGCCAGCAAGGCCCTTTACATCCATCTTCATACATTTTGTTACTTGTTGATTGCTAGTCGCAGTGAAAGGTTAGTTTGAACTTGATTAAGTACTAAGTTTGGTTGTGAATGTTGATTTGGATTGCAACAATATTTGGGCATTTGGATGAATGTTGGCATTGTGAAAATCTTTTGTTACCTTTGGAGATTGCATCATCTTTGCATAGTTGTTTCATTTGGCGAAGCAAAGTTTCATTATAGGAATTCAATCATCTAAGCATCATCCATTGATATCATTGTCCTTTGGAATAGCTTACATTTCTCTGAACCCTTCAATCATCTTTATCTTTTATTCGAAGTTAAAGTCAAGTTAGTGTTCCAAGTTCCAACTACTTTGAGGAGGAAAATTGATAATGTCCAAGAAGAATAGTGCATGTCCCCGCGTGATTACCAAGATACCACATCATTAAACTAAGTTAAATCCAACATAAAATCACACATACGCACTGTAAACCTTGGGGTTTCTTCACTTGATCACACATTTGTTACATTGTTTAGCATTTGAAGTTTCATTGTTTAAGGGATTGTAGAATACTTGGTATTTCATTCCGCGCGTTGGAGTAGTCATAAATCTCACATCAACACATCCATTCATCTATCTATCTATCTATCTATCTATCTATCGATCTATCCATCCATCAATATTTATACATCTATCTATCAATCCAGTCATTTATCTATCTATCTATCTATCCATCCATCTACCTATCCATCCATCCAACAATCTATCTATCCATCGATCTATCTATCTCTCTATCTCTCTATCTATCTATCGATCATTTGATCTATCTATCCATCGATCTATCTACCTATCCATCCATCTATCTACCTATTCGTTGATCTATCTATCCATCCATCCATCCATCCATCTATCTATCTATCTATGCATCCATCTATCTATCTATCTATCGATCCATCCATCCATATATATTTATCTATCCATCCATCCATCCATCAATCGATATATCTATCCATCCATCGATCTATCTATCCATCAATCCATCCATCCATCTATCCATCGATCTATCATCTATATATCCATCCATCCATCTATCAATCTGTTGGCTAAATATTTTGCAAGTCACTAAGACTACGACTTGCAAAACGTGTACTTTAGGCAGCAGTATGTGAGATTTCTCTCTCCTCTCAGCAATAGGGGAGGCTCCCTTCTTACCGCAGGTGGCTTCAAGTAGAACTGAACTGTAGCACATACAGTTCACCTTGCAACAGTAATGTCGGTGACTCGATGATTGACATAAGAACAATCATACGAGGCAGCGGTTGATTTATCTAAAGACTAGGTGATACAATGAGCTCAAAGTCTCTTGTCCTCACCTAGAATCAGTAATCTAATCTATTTATCCAATATTGAAGCTCAAAGTCTTCAATCCTTGGATTAT
>MU224391.1:451473-469523 GCA_018584345.1 Thuja plicata
TATGTAATTTGAATCATGAATCATGATTGATATCATGCTACTCATTGTTGATTGTAATCATGATCATCTTTATGATATTTGAATATCAATATTTCATCTTTGAACAATGAATTTTGAATCTTTGATATAATCATAGAACTAATATAATTTTATGATTATCATTATGTTACTTAGTTACTATGAGTATGTATGTTCATGTTGCAATTTTCAAATTTTGCTATGTTCAAGTATTTCTAATTTCAAGAACCAGTTTGGTATGTTATATAATTATATTGAAACACCCCTGGCCCCTCTGCAGCACTTCTGGCCCCTCCCCCCCCTCATCCCCTCGTCGCCGTAGCCCCGTCGTACCGAAATCGAGGCCCTTTTTTTTCACGTACCTGAAACTCGTCCCGGCGTCCCCCCATACTGACGTACCCCCGTACCTGTGTAACACTGCATATTTAAGAATATCTGTGAATTGCTCTAAAATTTAAGGTCACTTATGTGCTACATGATAGTTTTAGCAGTAGTCATACCAAGCAGTTGCCAACCACAATGCTATTTCCAAGCAATGGAAAGAAGCTAAGTAGCCGATTCGGGTTCGCGAACGGATTCAAGTTCGCGAATCCAGTTCGTGGATTCGTGAAAAAAAAAATTCCCATTAGGATTTGTATGGGTTCGTGTGTGTGAATATATATATATGCATTATATATACAAAAAATATGAGAAATATACATAATTCTAAAACTAAATCATTTCATAGTATGAATCTATGATGCTTGATCATTGATCAATGCCAAATCTCAAAGATTCAAAACATTAAAATTAAAACATAACATCAGCTCAAGTATCATTGTTTGAAGTTCAACTAATGGATTAATAATTTATTGATATTCTTCTTCTTCATCATCATCATCTTCTATATGGAGCCTAATAAGACTCCAAGGTTAATTTTTCCCGACTTTTATTGGCACAAAACTTCGCTTGATCCGGCCCTATCCATGCTAGATTCGGGCAGGGTCCGGATCTGGAACCTATGGGTCAGTGGGAATCCGCAGATTGCGGATCCAGACAGACCCACAGGTCCAGATCTGGACCCTGCCCAGATCCAGCACAGACTGGGGGGCGAATCCGGACCCGGATCGGACCCAGACCCGGATCCGGGGTCTAGGGTCCAAATCTGGCAACTTAGGAAAGAAGCCTTATTTATTTAATTGTTTCCGATGTAGTTTCTGTATCTACTGTAGTTAGGGACTAGATAGCTTTGAAGTCATATTTTTTACTATATTTTATTTTTTCAATAATAGTTGAACTGGACTTATGCTTCAGCAACTATAATTTAATTAATGTTATTGTGTTATTCCATGATTGCATGTTTCTAATTCCATGAAGTAGATTGAAAGAAGATTGCATTTAATCAAACTTTGTATCAGTGAGATTAGTCTTTCTAAATTGTGCCTTTAAAGGAGTTTTAGCTATTTTCTTTACGAAATCATTTAATGTTTAATTTGTTTACTTCTTTCTTGTAATTCTAATATGATTGTTTTTACTTTAGCCAATATGTAGTAGAATTTATTCATTTCTCATTGATAGTATACTCTCCTTTATATCTAAAAAACTCATTGCAGGGCTTGACTATTAACAATTTGACACATGCATCTCGAGTAAAAGTATAGTCAGATAATAATCTACATTTATGCAAACACCGTCCACAACCCTCCCTCCACAAGATTGAAATATTGTAGTGTATATGCATATACATTATATCCATGGTTCTAGTCTAAGTTTGGTTTTAGATTTATTAATGTCTTGAGAGCATCCCCTGATAATTTTGTAATGTCCCCACTTTATGGATAACTTAAAATTGGGACAATTTCTTTAATTCCTTACATTTACTCTTTCTAATTCTTTCACTTGAACTAAGTTATGGAGGATATGCACAATATAACTTACTACTTCAAACTCAATCAATGATATATGTATGGAAATGATTTGATTTGTCAATATTCCTTTGTCAAGGATATTAAGTTCTAATAGGAGTATAAATAAGTATATCAAATGATTTATGGATGTTCTTAATATAGCAAGAGTTATAGACTAGATATGAATTATTATATATTCGTTGTTATTACTGTGTATCCTTTGGTCCTTTATCCAATTCACTAATTTTCTGATTCAATTTCTTAATGATCCTTTTATGAGATCAGTGTCGTATATATTTACTTTCTCCTCATTCAATTAGAGGCATCAACCTCTCCACAATTCTCTGTTACGAATGACTTCTTCATTCTGTTGTAACACAGATAAATCTGCAATACAAATCTGATTGTCTCTTCACAATTTTCCATACACAGATTATCTTCTTCTTTCTCATTTTTATATTTTAAACATGCATGGGCACTAGGTTCAAGACCTTGCACAATCTCTCAAATTGATCTTCATTCCCTTTATCTACCTGTTGTCCTCAATTTTGTATTCGCAAAATTGGGGCAACCCTACACAAAATTTCATAGAATAAGCTCTCTACAGCGTTTTCTTAGTTGTTTTGTTTGATTTTGGTTTTGTTTTCGCTCTAGTATTGTGGCATTTTAAATTCCACTCGTATCGAGCTATGTTGGGCTTAAATTGGATCTATATTCCAAGAGATAATGAGGAACTAAGAACATGACAGGTGGGCTTTTTAAGCCTGACTGCATGTTTTCATTTCCTGTTTAAAATTTTGATTAAGTGGGCTTTTTGTTAGTCATTACATGACATCTTGGGTGTCATTTACATGCAATCTGGAATTAAAACTCCACCGAACATATTTGCAAAGAAATATGTGACCTTTTATAAAGATTTTAATGTGTTGGTGGGATTTTTAAGCCTTACAGCATATCGTCTCTTAAAAAAGTTCAAGTGCTTGTAGGTGTACATAAGAAACCCGTTGTGATCAAAAGGCAAAAAAAAAACATTTAAAGGCAAGGTGGGGATTTTTAAATACATTACACAATCAACATCCGTGTATGTATTTTAAATAACTTGCGACTTCATTATTAAAGTTCGTCCTTGCACTTTTTCACGTGTTTTTTTGAATTGCATATGTAACCTAAAATTTCGTCATTTATTTTAAAGAGGCAAGGTGGTGATTTTAGGAGTCATTGCATGTTTTAAAATGACTTGCAAATACTCTCATAAAGTTCATCAAAAGCCATGGGTGGCAATTTTTGCTTGTAATGCATATTTTAAAGCCCAGCTTTACCTTTTAATATTTCAAGAAGCCTGTTTTATGATTAAAATGACTTGTAAATGCTTTCAAAAAGCCCGTCGTTGGTTTTTAAGGCAATTATGTGTCATTTTAAATATGCAAGTGTTCTCAAAAAACACGTCACTACTCATATGCTGGTCTTTAAACATGTTTTATTTCTCCATAAGTCCGTCATCGTTATAGAAGAAGCGTTTTGGACTTGTGTTTGGCTTTTTAATAAACCCGTCGTGACTGTATATGGCTACGAAAAGCATTGTAGAAGCAGCGTTTTATATGTATCATGGCTTCGAAAAGCCCGTCCTTGCTCTTTCCAGACATTTCTTAGCTTGTGAAGGTGTTGTTAAAGCCCGTCTAGGGCAACGACACATTTTTTTTTTAAAATAAGTCGATTTAAGCTTGCATAGTGGGTGGAAAAGCCCGTTTAGGGCATTTCATGAAGCGGCAAACCATTTTGACTTCTAACGTCAAAAACAAACCCCGTCTAGGGCACAAAAATGGGATTTTAAAGGAAAGAATTTGTTTTAAACTTGCACCAGCAATTGAAAAGCCCGTCCAAAGGAAATGATCAATAGTTTGCAGCTTGTTATCATCACCAAAAACAGTGTTCTTCTATCTAAGGTGCTGTTTTTTGGATTCTTTTGCATTGTGGCTTGTAATCTCAATCAAAAACCACACATTGTAAGGTTGAATCAGTTGCTACATTTTTGCATTTCAGCACTCAAGCCTGGCCATTTGTCAAGAAATTGTTATTGACTCAAGAATACATTGAATTGGCAAGAAGATTTGAGCAAACTCTTTCACCTATATAGCTGCAAGTTCAAGATTATTTCCTAAATTTGAAATCATCAAGATTTGGGGGATTTTTTTCATATTTCCAAGACTTCTTCTCCATTTGCATGAGATTCTCAAGAAGAGGATCTGCACATTTGCAGAGTTGCATCTTCATTAAGTATTGTCATGTTCTTCCATATTTTGAGTTTTCAAGGAAAGGTTGCAATGTTCGATGAAAAATCCTCAAAATGCAAGCATGGAACTTATGTGAAAATTTCCCAAATGCTCCTTGTTCTGCCATAGATCCACTTTGTTCAGCTTCAATGAAAATGCTTTTCCCAAAAATGTTCAAGATATGCACAGATATCACAAAGTTTCAAAAAGTAAATCAGGTTACAAGTGTTCAAAACTTGTTTAAAATGCAAATATGGGAATCAAATTGCGAAGTGTCCCTTGTACTATTCCTTCAAAAGATGAAAACTGATTTTCTTTAAGTACATTGCACATGTGCTAAAATGTTGATAACAAACAAGTTCTTCCCTTTGGAATGTTGCAATTTCGGATTGCAAATTGGTATCATGTTAGAGTTCTTCCCATTTCATGTGATTAGAGCAACCTAATAATCTTCCCATATGGTGGCAAGAAGCAAAGATCTTTCTAGCTATGTTCTTCCCATGACAGGAAATGATCTTCCCGTGTTTTTACCCTCAACGGTGCAATTTCTTATTGCAAATTAGGAGAAAGTCCTTCCCCAAAGTACATGTATTTGGGTTTCTAAATCTCAATCACAAATTTCAAGACTGGACGACACAAAGCTAAAACAATCACATGGCAGAACCCTACAAGGAGGCAGAAAGTGATAAAATGATGGAGAGCATAGAATTCTTTCAAGACTGAGATGGTCGTGAAAAGATGCTTTCCCAGTAACCACCATTATGATGCAGAACAACCAAGGATGCAGATTCATATTCAAGTTTGAGATGCTTTCACCAAACCTGAACACATCAATCACGGAGCATCATGTAGCAGCATGAAGACAAGAAAAGGATGATGTAATAGGAATCCTGTTTTGTCAGACACTTAGTCATTCTCACATGTTTTATAAATAGTTGTAGTTTTGTTGACGAAATACATGTAATTGGGTAACAAGTTGTAGTTGCATGTGATAATATCACGTGCAAAGTTGTAACATGTAATCAGACTACAAGTGCATTAGGCTTTAAAATCATGAATAAGTCAAAGGTAGTTAAGGGTTTCCTCTTCTTTCTCCACCTTTTTCTCAGCCCCTCACCTATAAATAAAGGACGGTACTCATTGTAATTTTCATCTTTTGAGCAATGCAATAAAACTTTGCCAATTTTGTATATGCACTCTAAGACTTTGAGCTTAGACGTAACTTTAAATTGCTTTCAATAAAAGGGTCAGGTTGTGAGACTTTGTGCCAATCCAGACTATTATGTGACGACATTTTCTTGAGTTGATTGTGGGTTTTGGTGCTTTGTTCAACAGGGATTTGAATTTGATTGTGCAGAATTTGATCTGCCTATTGCATTCAAATGTTACAATTCAATTTGAACTTTTGAAGACATTGTGCTGCAAGAGGAAAAATAGTTATAATTGATAGTGGCTACAACTACTTATAGCTGAAAAACTTTGTGCTTCAGCTGTAAGTATTTATATTTAAGTTTGTGGATTCTCTGTAAGAGACTTTGCGCCTTACTGTTTATTTAGATTATAGAACCGCCATTCGGAATAAGCGCAGGAGACTTTGGGATTATGTATCTATTCTACCCAGTAAAAAGTAAATCGCTGCCTTTGGTGTTCTTCTTATGTCAATCCCAGAGTCACCGATATTATCATAGCAATAGGACCTTTTTGTTAAGTTTGAAAGTTGTTTATAAATCATTCCTGAAAAAAGAGGAATAGCTTAAGAAAACCGCCTCCTTTTGTAATTTCAATTAAGTTCTTGTTGAAGTCACGTACGATAAGAAGGGAGCCTCCCCTATTGCTGAGAGGAGTGATAAATCCCATTCAACGTTGTCTAAAGTCACAATTTTGTAAGTTGTAGTCATAGTGACTTACAAAAATTTTAGCCAACACTACCAAATTACTCAGACTAATATATATATATTTGAGTTTGATACCGTTGAGATTCTTTGAATTGAATACTGACAATTCTCTTCTACAAACTGATGATATGACTCTTAATGTATTCCCCTCTCTCTTATCGACAGTCCATGGTGTTGACTTGATATCGATCCTTTGATCAATCCCAACCTTTTTCTACCTATCTCTGCTCAATTCTTACCTCTGCTATGGGTGTAGGTGATATAGTTATATCTACAATTTCTTACTGATAATCACCTTAGTATAATATACTTGAGACATGCGATAATGTAAAACCAATATCATTTGGCTCACACAAATAATCCAGATGTCATCAGATGCAATGCTTGTATGTTTGTATATACTATATATATACCAATATCCGGTAATAATATTGTCTCCCCATCTATCATGCTCAGCCACTCATAAACTATTGGAGATACCTTCTTAAGACTTTGATTTTTCTCTTCCTTCTTTGTCGTTGCTACTCTCACTCTCCCAAACACTGACTAAATATGTATTTATCGCTAAGGTTTGATTCTATTTTTAATAATGATAGAATTGTATATTCATTTCCCATTGCTTATTTTTAAAATCCCATTCACTTCCTCTACGTTTATATGTACACGCGAGGGGGAACAACAGTCGCGTCTTCACAAGACGCGACTATCATGTCGCTTGTTAAGTATTTTTACCGTTATACTTATGGTGTCGCTGATTCATAGCCGACACCATACTTTATATAATTAACATTTACATTTCCACTTAAATTCTTATAATTTTATATTATGTTTAAGATATACTTAGATATAATATTAGATGTGTTCTATTATTATAATAATGATATATTGTCATTGATTATTAATTAATAATTATTATTATTTCATATACAATATATCAATTAATATATTATATTATTTCATATAATAATAAATTATATTATAAATATTATTTATATTATTATTAATTATTTATTTAATTTAATATTATTAAAGATTACTTCCCAAAATTGTTGGTCCTCAAGCAATACGAATATTTTGGTGTGAATGGTGTTTGTTATGCATATTTGATATCCACTCCAATGATCCTGAAATGGCAATTTCAATTTGAGATTAGAATTGTACTATATTTACAAACTTATCAAATTTGAAGTTCACAATATTCAATTTAAAATACTAAGAATAATTCAAAGATTGAACTTATCTTGATGTATTGTAGGGGTCTCTATTCGAAAATTCTTCAAGGATATAAAATTTTTGCCTTAATTCCTTTCTAGGAATTTCAACACTCACCCAGAATGTCGCGACACTCACCAAGAATGACTTTAATCAAGTTTTGACACTCACCAAGAATGTCTCTTGATCAAGCTCTGACAGTCACCAAGAATGTCCTTGATCAAGCCTTAACGCTCACCAAGAACGTCTAAATCTAATTTTGACACTCGCTAAGAATGTCTCACGATCAAGCTCTGACACTCACCAAGAATGTCCTTGATCAAGCCTCGACGCTCACCAAGAATGTCCTTGATCAAGCCTCGACGCTCACCAAGAACGTCTAAATCAAGTTTTGACACTCACCAAGAATGCTTCTTGATCAAGCTCTAAAACTCGCCAAGAATGTCCTTGATCAAGCCTCGACGCTCACCAAGAATGTCTAAATCAAGTTTTGACACTCACCATGAATGTCTCTTGATCAAGCTCTAACACTCACCAAGAATGTCCTTGATCAAGCCTCGATGCTCACCAAGAACGTCTAAATCAAGTTTTGACACTCACCAAGAATGTCTCTTGATCAAGCTCTAACACTCACCAAGAATGTCCTTGATCAAGCCTTGATGCTCACCAAGAACGTCTAAATTAAGTTTTGACACTCACCAAGAATGTCTCTTGATCAAACTCTGACACTCACCAAGAATGTCCTTGATCAAGCCGCGACGCTCGCCAGGAACGCCTAAATCAAGTTTTGACACTCACCAAGAATGTCTCTTGATCAAACTCTGACACTCACCAAGAATGTCTTTGATCAAGCCTCAACGCTCGCCAAGAACGTCTAAATCAATTTTTGACACTCACCAAGAATGTCATAGTCTGCTCCAATTTTTACTTATATCTTCGCTCAAGTTCTCTTACAATTCTTCTTTAAAAGTTTGATGTATTAGTCCTTTGTAGTGAAAGATATTTGTAGAACTTCTCCAACCCTGCAAGATGGCAGGATCATGCTCTTATACCACTGTAATGTCTCCACTTTTTGGATTACTTAAAATTGGGACAATTTCTTTAATTCTTTGCACTTACTCTTTCTAATTCTTTCACTTGAACTAAGTAATGGAGGATATGCACAATATAACTTACTACTTCAAACTCAATCAATGATATATGTATGGAAATGATTTGATTTGTCAATATTCCTTTGTCAAGGATATTAACTTCAAATAGGGGTATAAATAAGTATATCAAATGATTTATGGATGTGAATTATTATATATTCATTGTTATTACTGTATATCCTTTGGTCCTTTATCCAATTCACTGATTTTCTGATTCAATTTCTTAATGATCCTTTTATGAGATCAATGTCATATGTATTTACTTTCTCCTCATTCAATTAGAGGCATCAACCTTTCTACAATTCTCTGTTACAAATGACTTCTTCATTCTGTTGTAACACTGATAAATCTGCAATACAAATCTGATTGTCTCTTCACAAGTTTCCACACATAGATTATCTTCTTCTTTCTCATTTTTATATTTTAAACATGGATGGGCACTAGGTTCAAGACCTTGCACATTCTCCCAAATTGATCTTCATTCCCTTGATCTACCAAATTACTCAGACTAATATATATTTGAGTTTGATACCGTTGAGATTCTTTGAATTGAATACTGATAATTCTCTTCTACAAACTGATGATATGACTCTAAGTGTATTCCCCTCTTTCTTATCGATAGTCCATGGTGTTGACTTGACATCGATCCTTTCTTGTCTTGACCAATACCAACCTTTTTCTACCTATCTCTGCTCAATTCTTACCTCTGCTACAGGTGTAGGTGATATAGTTATATCTGCAATTTCTTACTGATAATCACCTTAGTATCAAATACTTGAGACATGCGATAATGTAAAACCAATATCATTTGGCTCACACAAATAATCCAGATGTCATCGGATGCAATGCTTGTATATATATATATATATATATATATATATATATATACCAACATCCGGTAATAATATTGTCTCCCCGTCTATCATACTCAGCAGCTCAGAAACTATTGGAGATACCTTCTTAAGACTTTGATTTTTCTCTTCCTTCTTGGTTGCTGCTATTCTCACTCTCCCAAACGCTGACTGAATATGTATTTATCGCTAAGGTTTGATTGTATTTTTAATAATAATAGGATTGTATATTCATCTCCCATTGCTTATTTTTAAACTCCCATTCACTTCCTCTATGTTTATATGTCCATGCGCGGGGGAAGCAATAGTCGCGTCTTCATAAGATGCGACTATCATGTCGCTTGTTAAGTATTTTTACCATTATACTTATGGTGTCATCGATTCATATCCGACACCATACTTTATAATATATATAATTAACATTTACATTTCCACTTATAATTTTATATTATGTTTAATATATATTTAGATATAATATTAGATATGTTCTATTATTATAATAATGATATATTGTCATTGATTATTAATTAATAATTATTATTATTTCATATACAATATATCAATTAATATATTATATTCTTTTAGATAATAATCAATTATATTCTAATAATTATTTATATTATTATTAATTATTTATTTAATTTAATATTATTAAAGATTAATATTTAATCTCTATTTATTATTAGATCCTATTTTGGCGGGCGCATTACACATTTCAAGAACAGTTCTATTGCATCTACTATTAAAATACCTTCGTGTTATTTTAGTACAAACAAACAAAAATACTAAGAATGTGTAAATCCCTAAACATTATTATTTAACTATGCATATAGGGCACTTATTTATGGTGATTGGATATTTAAATAAGTGTTGATTAGCTTCTAAATTAGTGATCATAAAGGTAATGCTAAGAAAGCCTTTCTTATTTTAAGTATTTATTATTTAATGATTATTTAATGTTATCATTTGGTTATCTTTTGCTAAGATTATTAAATAAATTGATCAAACTGATGTAGGAACATCTGGGTATTTCGCAATCCTACATGCCCATAAATATCATTATGTCGATTTTGGTTTCTTTTTCTAATTTTGTGTTGCACATCTCTCTCCTGCTTGTATGACTAGTCTCCTAGTTGGGCTCTTTCTTATTCTTAGAAATGGAGTAATAGATTTTAAAAATATTTCCTTCTATATTCTTTGTTGAGTAGTTTCTGGGGCCCAAATTCTTGAGTACCACTCAAAAGAATATTTAAACTTTACTCGCGTGTTTCACTCCTAATTTACCTTGCTGGGGGTCACACAAATTGTTGACAATGGCAAGCAAACTATGGGACCTTTGTTTTAAATCTTATGTTGTTGTTGGGGCCCACGTAGACGAAAAATTCTGATGCCTTATTTGGGTTGTTTGGATTGGTTGGGGCCCACAAATTTATCCTTTCGGTTGTATTCTTTTCTTTTTGCTAGGCCAACTTTATGTGAGTGGATCTATCTTAAAGCAAGGCAATCAAAATAAAATCACGTGCATTTCTTCCTCTAACTGGCAAATGTGGAAAATTAATTTCGGCAATTGACTACTCCTTTGTGTTGACATTTCATATGATTTGTAGTCTAATTAGAGTTGTTTTGCATATAAAGACTCTTCCAGACATGTATTCCTCCGTGCAATTTGGTTTCTTGTATTAGACATTATTGCCTACCATAGACCATGCTCCTCCACACTAAAAAAATTTCCTCATACTAGGCAATTGGGTGCTTGAAATAAAGACATTAATATTGAATCTTGCCTAACTTTGATAGGTGATGCAAGGCTTTCACATTTTTCGTGGTTACTTTGTTGTGCAAACACAGATTCCTTGCCGTTAGTACCTATGATGGGTAGCATCATTAATGATAGCAACAATTACTAACACCTCCCTCCTAACCTCTCTCTCTCTCTCTCTCTCTCTCTCTCTCATCAGTTCTTTTTATTAGCAAATGATATTCATTTTCATGTAGGAGAGATGTGAATATTAAGTTAAATAGAGGGAGAGGGTCGACCACAAACTAGAACAAGGTCATGTGAACTAAAGAAGTCAGTAGTCTTATGGCTTAACCTGATCACCTATATTAGGATAGTTGATATTTAGGGCAAGAAAAATATTAAAATGTTGTTATTCTAAGTCCCTATACATGATCAGGGTTGTTGTAATGGATAATTTATGTAAGAAATGAGAGTATGGGAGGATTCTAGGATCCTTGATGGACTATATGCCCTTGAGGCAAGCAGGTTTCCCAAGTGTGGATTGATATAAGTAACTTTTGCTATTATCAATTCCACAATACATCTTTTTTAAATGGTATAATCTCATCTATCAAAATTTAAGTTGTTTTAGCGATGAAGTGTGACACTGCTTGGATTAGCTTCTCTACACCAAGTGCCTAATCCTCATCTGCACCACTAATATGCTCTTCAAGTGTTAGGATGAAAAGGAGAATGGCAAGAAAAAGTATTGTGGGCCAAAGCAATTTTAGGACTTTCTAATGGAAAAATGGATAAATAAGGTTTAAATGAAGATGACCACACATTCACCTATCTTAGAGGAATTGATTTCTTTTGGTGAATTCTTGATTGTAGCATTAATCTTTTTGGATCATTAATTGTGTCGACATCCTTGATTGCATTGTTGTGCATAGAACATTAGCATCTTAGTGTGATAATAATTGCGAAGTCATGTGTTTTTAGTGACATATCGATGTTGATGGTCTGCAAATATGAGTTTATTAGATGTATTATTGCATTTTAGTTATAATATTATTCCTTTGCCACTTATATGTTATCATTTCTATAAATCCTACTTTATTAACGAAAATTCCTTTACTTACTAGCATAAGTTGTCACTCTTGAGAAAAAGGGAAGAACATAGTTGATCTTTGGTTCAATTGAAAGAAATAGTTGATCTAACTATCTTCGTGTTCACTTTTAATTTACCCTATGGTTGAAGGGTGATCATGAACTATATTCTCTAATGATATGTTTATGTGTCAACATTAATGTTGAGGATGGATTTAGCAATAATCAAAGGTTTTAATTATGTGCAATGTAGCCTTGCCTCCGCTCCAAGTAAGTTTTTTGCTTGGTCATATTGAGAAAACATGATAATTAGGGTTTTGACTTTGAAAGCACAGATGGATATAGAGTTGTCAAGAAGCAGAAAATTAAAACAAGTGGATGTAATCTCCATGAGTTACCCAGAGAGGAGAATGATCCCTCATTGGGACTTCTTCTCGTCGCCATTTTTTTATGCATTGTTCATATGGTATTTTTTGCCCATTCACATATTTATGGTAAGAACCAGCCCTTGTAGGATTTTGTAAGAACCCCTGGAGATTCTAACTCTGCCAAACCACTGTTTTGTTATGCAAATGATATATATGACTGGTTTTTTTTAAATGAATATGCAATTCCTTGAATTTTTAAAAAGAGTTGCCAAGCAAGATAATAGATTTGCATAAAAAGAAATTCTGAAACTAATTTCCAAAGCATCGAACCAGATACTTTTATTATTAAGTGAAATCATATACAAAGCAAGAGGAAATTATTTAATTAAATTCTGAAATCAAATTGCAGCTAATTAGAAACCTGGCATCAAATAGCACCACCTTGAATTTGCTATGTTACCTCTCTAAATTATTCGCAAAGCCCTCTAAACCTTGTCCGCTGCCTGTAGATGGTTGGCGGCTGTCTATAATTACAAACACAAACCTCAAAGGCGCTGCGATCTGCATTCAAAATCGTCCTCCCATCTTGTAAACAATTGCTGAAATAAAACACTGAAAACTTGCATTCAATTTGATTACAATTTGAAGCACATTAGTGGCTCTAAATTGAACCACCCTCTAGCACAATTCACTGGATTGTTTCACCAATTCAAAGTCCACACTAGCTAAAGAAATTCCCAATTTCTCAAGCCCTTCCTTCAATAAAACTTTGTCTCAAACAATTCTCAAAATAAACCAAAAGCCAAGTCATAAACATATGCAAGAATGAATTTGATTTCTCTCCAAGGCCTTTTATAATATTTCACCATGAATCTGAGAACGCGGGTCATCTGATTTCACCACTGTGTACTTTGTTTCCCTTTCTGGAAGTAGTTTCTGCATAACTCCTTTAACAGGAATTCGCGCTTCAGACATATCCATGTTTAGTTCTCCTCCTACGTCTTTACAGAAATTTCGACCCAGAAGCATACCATAGGAAGCAGGAACATCTGCAACAAGGACAGTCATCTTGATTTTCTTTTCAAGAAAGGAAGAAAACGCAAACTGAGCGTCCTTGATTTGACCTTTAAGCGGCACTTGTTTATTCTCCATAGAATAACAATGACCAAAAGATTTTGTCAAAGTTAAGCATAATGCATTAGCAACTTTGGCAGGCATAACATTATCTAACGCACCAAAATCAATAACACAGTTGCTTAATTTGTAACCATTAATCAGTAGGGAAATATAAAAAGGCTCTATTTTTCCTAGAACGGATGAAGGAATGGTTACCAGGTTGTTTGGAAGATTCTTTGAATCTGGGATAGCAACAGAAGTTTGTGCAGGTTGAGATTCTTTGACAAAGTTATTAAGCCTTTCCAGCTGATCTGGATAAGCCTGTAAATATTCTACTTCAGACATCTGGATCTTAGTCTTCTTGGCATGGTCTATAATATCAAAGGCTTGAAAAGAACTTGCCAAGGACGTAGGGGAAATGTCTGTCTGATTCTTAGGATTAGACACACTAGGCTTCGGTACATTAGTAAATACCGACTGAGGAGAAGAACTCACTTGGCTAATCTTAGGAAGAAAAGGAAGAGGATTACCTCTTTTGGCAATAGTCACAGGTACCTGAGTATCTTTATTCAACTTATCTTATTCTTCCTTCTGCCGTGCCGTCTTTGTTTGAGATCGTGTCATAACCGCGTAAGCATGAGCAAAATCTTCCTCTGGATCGGTACCATCATAGTGTACATACCCAATATTAGAGTCGCCAGCTGCTTCTTCATCTTCAGTATATTGAGCAGCATTCTCCTCCGCTTGATAACCATCTGGTGATACACCAGGTTGATCATTTTCATAATACCCTGTGACTGTCCTGCCTGGCGGGGCTTCAAGAGCAAGCCTCTCCGGAGGAGGAGGAAGCCTTGCTTGATTCTTTGCCGCATAATTATGGGCAGTATTAGGAAATGTTCTCCTTGGAACATCTTTATACGGGGCAGCGAATGACCCTTGAGAGATCTGCTTCTTCAGTGCTAGTACTTCATTTGCTAATTTCTGAACCATTGGATCTGTACTGTTTGAAGTAGACGCGTCATTGTAGGAATTTCCATTTGAAAAACTCCCTCTTGTCTTATCTTTGCGGATCTTTCCAGCCATGATAAGATCATCTTCAATCTCTGTTGCYARRGTTTGAGCATTAGATAAATTTATCGRAACTGACCGTCTCAAAAGAAAACTTACTWCSGGCAACTGTGTATTGATGAAGAAACATTTTAGATTTTCARGAGTAGGYCGTGAAGCAGTAGGAATTCTATTTGCCAACTTATTGAATTTAGCAATGAACTCGYGCATTCCTTCCTGCGCATCTTTCTTCATYTGAGTCAATTGAGCAAGCAAAGCATGCTCATCTTCAGCGGGCTTGAAACGTTCTTCAAACTTGGTTTGAAGAGAATCCCAACTTGTGATAGATCCAGTAGCAAGATGGAAAAACCAATCAGCAGCAATGCCCTGCAAGGTTTCCACAAATAGCCTTACTGACACATCTTCATGCTCTACCCCGAGGACGCCACATGCAATGTAGAAAGCCTTAATATGCTCATCAGGATGTTGCTTTCCATCTCCGTAGAACTTGGGAAAGTTCTTACGAGAGCCTGGAGGAAGAGTGTGTACAGGTGGAGTAAGGTCAAGAGGACCAAAAGCATTTCCCCATGGACCCGCGGCCATTGAATTAAAGGGTGAAGTAGATTGAGCTAATGGCTTGAAAAAGGAAGACGTCTCTTCACTATAATCTAAGCTGTTTTTCTTTGATGGTGGATAACTAGTTGTTCTGGTGAGTGGTGATGTAGGAGCTAGAAGGGCAAGCTTAACTTGCTGAGCAAGACTTGGTGCAATTTTTGATGATTCACCCTTCCTCCGTCGATAGTAGTACTTGAATTCTTCCAGCTTGAATCTTTTGAGCCAGTCTAGAAGAATTTACTTTTAAAAATATTTTAGATGGAACTTCGCTTATTTCTCTCCTGTAGAATAAACGATTAATCTTTTTCTCTTATTTCAGAAAAAGATTGCAAAGTGACGGTAGATAATAGTTTTAAACTCAAAATAGTAGTAAAATATTGTAAAAGAAGCAAAGTGTCCGTTAAAGGCACAAAGTCCTCCGTTGCTTCTCCGGGACGAGAAACTCAAATAGAAGCTCAAAGTCTTCTTAAGTGAACTTCCTATCAACCTTCTGTTCGTATCCCCAGCAGAGTCGCCAAAAACTGTTGGCTAAATATTTTGCAAGTCACTAAGACTACAACTTGCAAAACGTGTGTTTTAGGCAGCAGTATATGAGATTTCTCTCTCCTCTCAGCAATAGGGGAGGCTCCCTTCTTACCGCAGGTGGCTTCAAGTAGAACTGAACTGTACCACATATAGTTCACCTTGCAACAGTAATGTCGGTGACTCGATGATTGACGTAAGAACAATCAAACGAGGCAGCGGTTGATTTATCTAAAGACGAGATGATACAATGAGCTCAAAGTCTCCTGTCCTCACCTTGAATCAGTAATCTAATCTATTATCCAATACTGAAGCTCAAAGTCTTCAGTCCTTGGAGTGTATCAGCCACTAATTTCTATAGTAATCCCGATCCCCTGAAGCACAAAGTCTTCAGGAAACTTGAATTAAAGATGCTCAAATGATTTAAGCAAAGAAACTATTTTGATTTGAATAAGGATCAATAAAGCGCAACATAAGAATACATCTATTGATTTTCAAAATGACAACACAAAGTCTGTCAATCTTTCTTCCTTTATTCAAACACTTAACTCTCTTACAATGAAGCACAAAGTCTTCAGAACTCAAGAATTTCGCCTATAGTTTATTTGCACCAACAAAAGATGAAGAATTACAATGAGCTCTCTCCTTTATATAGGAAAAGAGGAGAGAGAAAAGTGGAGAAGAAACGGGAAACCCTTAACCACTTTGATTTATTCAATCCTTATCTCTAACTAACTAACAAACTTTCAACTATTCAAAGTCTATCTATAACTACCTAACCTTTGACTTATTCAATGCTTCAAGACCTAATGTGCCTTGAGCATGATTACATGAGAATGTGTTACATATTTCCATGCAATCTGTCAAAGATTCTACACTTCTAAAACTTAAGTGTTGCAACAACACTAGAGAAAATTAATACAAGTCTCGAATTGGGTAAGAGACTTGTGAATAATGTCTGGGTCAGTTGCTCCCGTGTGTTGAGCTATGTTCACAGTTTTACGCGCAACACTCGCTGCTTTGGAGATCGCACCATTACATCCACCCAAATCTTTATGTAATTGTTCAGAGCGACTCTGAATCCTGCTAGCTTATCAATAGCACTACAACTAAAAGTGCTATCATCCATCTCCTGACGTATCATTCGAGCAAATCCTGCTAAGGCTTACTCCTCACCAATCAACTCTCCGTCATCTGTCACCAACTTGTATGTCAAGCCGTCAAAAGCTTTCAGAATGTTCCCCTTATGCTCAACACATACTTGGACAGCTCCATGAACATCTGTTATCAATCTTGTCAAGACTTGATCTTTGTTCATCAATTGGTCTAAAAACTCAAAATACATCTCTTTTGAAGAGACGATTTCATATGTGCACAACACATCAAGATCAACTTCCGCCATCCTCATCCATACCTCTAAGTCTTCACTCAAGGTTTTTAGTTGCTGCTCCAAAGATCCAACAACTTCCTGCAGACGATCAGTTGTCTTCTTGATGTTTCTAAAAATGCGGTGTGCATCCTTGATGATCATCATACCCTGAACCTCAAGTTGGCTACCCCACTCATTCATTACCTTGGTTTTCTTCTCCAAACAATCAATATGTTGTTGAGTATCCTCTGAAAATATTTGTACATTTTGAAGAGAAGTACTCTTCAAGTTCTTCACGAAGACGAATATTTTCCTTCTTCAACATATGCTTCTTCTGCCAAAGCTTATCAGATCTCTGGGTGAAGTGTTCGAATGCATCACGAACATCCATCTGACAACCTACAAATGATTGTTTACCAAGCTCTACCCTGGTAATCTTGTAATCCCTGCCCTCACATTGATCAAAGGACTTGTTTGAAACGGGCTCAACAACCTCGGCATACTTGATATTCTGATCATCAACCATAGTTTTGGAAACCATCTTTGCCTTCTTGACTTTCAAAGCTCGAGGTTTGCTTTTAAGACCAAGTTCTTCCTCTTCCAATGGTACTTCAAGCTTTTTCCTTTTTTGGGTAATGACACCCAACCAAGGAGCTAGAACAAATGATGAGGTAGCATTATCAGTTGGAACCATATCAGTCACCAACTTTTTCTGAGAAGAAGAAAGTACACATGTGATTGCCTCCTTCGGTGTCGCTACCAGAACTGATTCTTCTTGAACCTTTCCCTCAATGAATAACTCAAACTGTGATGCCAGATTTCCATTAGCCATGAGTGTATCAAGTTGAGGCAAATCCCCATGAAGCTCATCAAAGACCTGAGACAAATCTCCTTTCTGTG
>MU224391.1:471990-483549 GCA_018584345.1 Thuja plicata
ACCTTCCTTGGATGCAAAAAGAAAGAGCAAATTCCTCTTCAAAGCAAAACTTGAGAGAAGAGATGAAATTCGAAATTGCTATTAAGAGGAATTTTGCAAGGTTATATAGGCTCTAGATTTGACAAAAACTTGTCAAAACTGAAGCTAACATGGTTGGTCTTGGCTTTGGAAAAGACAAATGTTCATCATGCAAGAAAAATAGCATATAAACAGCAAGAAAGAATGAAGAAACCTTCAAGAACATGGCCTATAATCATGGCATATCTTCCACCTCTTGTTGAGAAACAAGACTTCATCAAAGCATGAATTTCGAAATTTCTATTGAGAGGGAGAAAAACGTCCACCTAACTGCAGTTTAAAAGACCATTTCCTTGGAAAAGAAGAAGTCCAAGGCTTTACAAAGACACCACAGTCAGTTCTCCATAATAAAAGCCTTTAAAAGCTGCTTATTAACTAACTGTGGTGTTGTGCAAAGTAAAAGTTATGCTTGTGCATGATAATATGCAATCCAAACACCACCGATAACTTCCAGCTTTCTTAAGTTTTCACTTTGAATGAAATTACATATACATTAGCATATGTATTCCAATACATATGCAATAATAAGACTGAAGCCTCCTTAACATATGCATTAGTTTTAATAACATATGCAATGCGTTTTAATTAAACCTGATAACTTCTAGCTATCACCGCGGGCTTCATGGAATAGAAAGGCATAAATGTTATATGCACTATGCAATATGCTTTAGTATCGGCAGTTAAATATATATTTTATTAGCACGATAACTATTAGTTATTGCCGCGCGGGCTTCATGGAATAGAAAAGACATGTATTTTAATACATATGCGATATGTTATTTGGCCAGCGCATGGGATAAGTCATCACTTAAGATATATTTTATTAGCATATGCAATTCATTTACCTTGCCTATCGCGGGCTTTAGGGAATAGAATATCATATGTAATATGAACCGCATAGCATATGCTATTTAATTAATCCGGACGCCTCCCACCTAAGATATATTTTATTATTTTTTTTTAAAAAAAACAATATTATAATATAACTAATCATAAATAAACATTATCATTAGCTATTATTTTAATATTGTTTTATAATTTATTATTTATTATTATTTTTTTTTAAATAATAATAATAATAAATCGTTTTGATTTAAATAATAAAATCAATAGATTACGAAATTTATTAAGCAATATTCTTAAATAAATTTCAACTTCATCTAGTCGTTTTTATAATAAATTTATTTAAACAATATATGCATATGCGATAATCATTTGTAAAATTTATTACACTAAACAACTTAAAATATTCATATGCGTCTTTAGAAATTAATGATCTGATATGCGAATTTGATTCAAAATTACGCTATCATTAGAATTTCCAAGCAAAATTTCGCAGAGTAGCGCAAAATTTTTAAGATAGAATTTAAAATCTATCACACACACAAAATAAGCTTATACTTTAGGTGGTCAACCAGAAAAGATCATTTCTCTACTGACCTTGGAAGGACGCAGAAAACTGCTCGCAACACCACTGAAAAACCAAGGACGCCAACCAAAACTGGAAACAAGAACAAGACGCAAAACAAAGCGAAAAGAGAAAAACAAGAAAAAGAAAAGGACTTGACGTTTAGTTAGAAGATAGAACAACCATAAATCAAGGGATGACTAAATCCATTGAAAAATACTGCTTCCGTAACATCGACACGCTTAGAGAAAAACTCCTAGCAAGCAACTAAGAATTGCGTAGGGTTACCCCAATTTTGGGGAATGCAAAATTAGAGACAACAAACAGCAACCCAAGTTGATCACAGCAATGGGTGTCCTCTAAATTCTAGTAAATATGAATATTATAATGATATCAATAGATTTTCTAACAAATTCCCTATTGATCCAATCATTGATCAAATCCTCAACAAATCAAAAAACATGTGATTCCCAAATAAATTACCTGTCAAGGACAAGGGTTTTCAACCTCAAACCCAATTATGAAAACTAAGAGGGTTTTTATCCCATAGATCTCCTACACAAAGAGCTTGTCCTTAACTGCTTCAATCTTCAAAATAGAAGGACTATCAAAATGATAGAGTAGGTGATTTGCTTTCAGAAAACATTATTTTATAGTTTCACTTTTGAGCCCTCCATTCAAATTTACTTTTCTCTCCCTGCGTTCAAAAATGAAATATCCCAAGCATACACAAGAACAAATACAAAAGAAATGCAATGATAAACCAGCAACCTGTGATTTCAATTAATGTTCAAACACTTACAACTTCTTATTACAATCATGACAAAGCTCAAGAAATCTTGCACCTTGGTCTTCTAACGATTATTCTGTGTTGGAAGTCGTGAAAGTATATTGATGTTTTGATGGCAAGATGTTTAATGTGCAAATGTCTATATGCTCAAGATGCAAATGCCTTTATGTTGGATATGTTGGTGTCGATATGTCCATTCTACTAGTGTCTGGGTGAATGAGACTGATATAGATATTGGCGCTACTCCACACAAGTATGATATAACTGTGACTTGCAATGGATATATCGCTAATGGGTCGATTCCCTGATATGTATATTACTATTGTTGTATCTTTGATCCCATGCTATTGAAGTTGTCGTTGTTAAGTAGGAGATTTATTCCACAACAAGTCAAATTGTGATATTGCTATCAGGATTCAACTGTGTAGTTTTTGAGTCAAACTCATTGACCCATGTTTCATGAGTAGTGGTTCACAAGAACTCATCTCTCATGTGAATGAATGGAGCAATTAGCACTCATTGCATCTAGGTGATGCTCACAAAGGTGAACTCCCGGGAAGTCCTGGTGCTTCACCTTTCTGAGTAACACCTAGATGCAATGAGTGCTAAGTGTTCCATTCATTCTCATGAGAGATGGTTTCTTGTGAATCACTACTCATGAAACATGGGTCAATGAGTTTGACTCAAAAACTACACAGTTGAATCCTAATAGCTATCTCACAAGTTGTCGTTGTTGTTCGCTTGATGTATCTGAATATTGATACCGCAGTTGTGTATGGAAGTATTGTGGCTTAGTTGGTGAATTCCGCGGGCATGTTGTATCGCGGGTATTGCAAATATGTGTTACTGCGATGCTGCCCAATGTCGCCGCTGCCTCCAATATGGGTGGTAGTGTTGTATATCACAGAGGTTACTATCTAGATCGTTATCTCTTCTATGAATGATATTGCTTATTCATGAGGTCGATCCGCTGCTACCGCTAATGCTATGATTATTTGTGAATGCTTGATTGTCTTGTTTACTTTAGATCAATATGTCGCTACTTGAAAGATATATATTGATAATACTGCAGACTTCAATAATGTCAACTTGGTCTCCAAATGAGACTTCTCCAAATTAGCAAATGCAAACTATGGAGGGTCTTGCACCTTAGAAACCGCAAGCCTTATGAAGCCAAGTCCAATCAAGAATTGCAAGAATGAAAGAGTAATATGAGTTGAATGATCTCAATGATGCTCCAAAGATGCCAAAAGAATAATGTCAAAGTATGTTTCAAATCACCAAGTCGGCCCATAAAGAATGACGCCCAAATATGATTTATGCAAAGTACGCCACAAATTGGGTCCCCTCACATACACTTAATAGCTCACAGGAGACCCCATGAGCTATAAGGCTTAATCTTAGTTAGGTTCCGCTTAAGGAAGAGGGGACATGACAAAAAACACTATTTAAATTACATATAGAAGTTACATACAAAATATTACATTGTGTTTATAACACACTTTAATATAAAACATTACATAGGCCCTTTAATAATACTTGAGTTGTCCTTTTGAAAATAAAGTGATTGAGCCAACTTAATGAATTATAATTCAGATATTTCTATTATTTTACCTATTAGCCTATAGAAAATAAGGAATAGGCTACAAGTCCTAAATCAACTTTTTTAGTTCTGAAAAGGGACATGGGAGTCTACCCTTTCCAAGATTTTTCCCTTAAGCAATTGCGAGGGGCCCACTGCCAATTTTGACTTGATAAGTTTAGAATATCCTTTGTAGAAGCACACACCAGCAAGGGGGCCATTGCCACTTAAATCTTGGACACCTAGTGTTATGTTGTGCTTCTAACCATAGACTACCCCATTTTCACATTTTTATAACTTTTTTACACTGCTAGTTTTGACATGCTCCAAAGCACTTGAAGGCAACTTTTTTTTATTCTCAAATTTTGGGACAATCCTTCTATTGACACACTCCATGGGTTTAGATCTCCTAACTTTAACTTAAGCAACGATTTTGGGACACAATTTATTGGTGTGCATCACTCAATGTATTGCAGTGTTCCAATACAAAGGGAGGTCACCTTTTTAATGTTTTCACATTTTGAAGGCACAATGTATTAGAATGGTCCAAGTCAAATGAACATCTGAATGTTAAAGTCACAAAAATGGAAATCTTGAGTGATGTGTTGGAAAGATACTTTGATCAGCTATGCAAGGAAAGTAATTAGTGCTCCAAGTATGATATTCATGAACATGATAAGCAAGGATCCAACAATGACTCACTAGGCAAGGAATGAGTTCCATTTGACTTAAAAATTGACGCTATAGAAGAAAATTGTACAGTTACAACAATTAGAAAATGCCAAGCTTTATGTGTTTTGGCATGTCACAGTCATCACAAAGTACATTGGATTTTTCTCACAAGAGAAGATTGGTTTATGTTCAAACTTCAAAGGTTAGGTTTCATGTTTTCTCTCATTTGGAAAGATAATAATTATTGAAAGAGCATTTGTGAGAACCTATAATCTTTGGACAGATCCCTTGGATGTGTCCTATGTGGATAAGGCAGTCAATATAGGTAACCTTACAGGTATTAAAATGCATTACTTGGAGACTCTGAAGACTAGTACCAATACTAGTAGAACTGTTTTTTCAAAATCAGAGACGGGGGTGCTTGTAGATGCCACTTTTTAATATAATTTAGTAATCTAAAGAAAATATGAAAATATAGTGGACTGTAACTACAATTTAATAATACTTGGATACTGTTACACCAAAATCCCCCTACCAACACTGAATTCCCCACTCATTTCCATTGTTATATTGCTCTTAAATTCTGAACCCTTGAAATGGCATCCAAAACCATTAGATCTTTCACCACTGAATCCTGCAAAGCCTCCGTGGAAGTCTCCAAGATGGGAGACATGTCCCAGTCTCTGGGATGCATCCTAAGCTGTCACGCATCTCCGTGCAACTATGATTATATTATATTACATTGCTAATGATTCATAATTTTTTTGGTTTTCCGATTTTGCATTTAAAAATAAAGCCAGTAATTAAAATTCAAATTAATTAATTTAAGAATTCTTTATTTGTACTGAACATATTTTCCTGCCTCGATTTTAAGCTATGTCATTCAGAACCTTTGCCTTAAAAGGTTCCTCCAATAATCATGTCAATTGAAACTAGGTGCTTCACTTGCTATCAGAAGTAGAAACTACTTGAATTCCCATATCTATGAAAGTCAGATTCCTATATTTTTTTAATATGGGGGGGCATTAAAATAAATCAAGCTAAGAAAAATCAGTTAGACCTGATATACCTGTTTTTTTTATGCGGGGTATAACAATGAATTAAGCTAAGTATAATCAGTTAGACCTGATATACCTGTTTCAGATCTAAAATATCTAGATCCCAAAAGTAGTGATCACCAAACTCATCAATATCCTCTTTCATTTTCTCCTTGGTTAAGTCTGAAAGATTAAGTAAGTATCTGTGTCCAAGACCAAGAAACAAAAATTTCAAATAAATTAACTAGCTCATAAATTGGAAACAAAAATAAAGCTACCAAATGAACAGAAACTTCCATCATCATCATTCAAGTTACGCATAAAGGTTTAAAACTTTAAAGGGTTAACTAATCTTAACTTTGCTCGTAATGGCAAGAGAGACTTCTGTTTACAACAGTCAATGACCCAAGAGTAATGAATGACATCCTCATGCTTCGTTGCAGCTTGGTACTTGATTCCTGCAGTTTTACAGATAAAATTAAAAAGAAAAAGTAATCCCTTTAGACAAATAGTAGATCTTGAAAAACAAGGTACAACAGCAATATCATAAGTTTACTAAGTTCCAATTAAGCAAAAGAACACAAAAAAGAATGCCCACCTCTCTTATCAGCTGCAATGGCATGAGTAACTGAATCATTAAGGTTCAATGACAACGAACCTCCATGTTCCACCACCATTTTGTGAAAATTCTCCAGTGAATATTCAGGAGGAAAATTTACAAAATCTATATAGTAAAGGCTTAAGCTTTATATCAAAAAATTGAACATAAAGTGCTTAAACATCGTGCCATAGAACACCAATCAAAAAGCTAGAAACAAGGGTGTTTGAAAAAAGAAAGAGAAAAGAATTGTCTCTTATCTCTACATATCCTTCAGTTTGAAGTAGTCCTAAACTTAGCAACTCAAATTATTGAATGCAACAGGGAAGAATTTTTCATTTTCAGGCAATATCTTTTGTATTAAAGCCACTTTCAAAGGATACAGAACAATAAATTCTCAAACATCAATGTCTCCCTTTTCACATCAGATACATCAGTCATTAGCATATGGGATGGTACAACAGTGAGAATCCTCTTTTCTCCCTTTGAAGTGCCTTTGATATGTTTTGGCTTTCGTTGACCCAAACCTGTATGGTGATCCGCTTTCTGTATAGTCCCACTACTTGATTGTACTAAGTCCACAAATGCTGCCATAAACATGGTTAGTGGTCATGTGGTTTTTCTTTGAATTTTCAGAAATCCAGATAAACGTAGTTTATATAGCATAAATAAATAATCAAGATATCTATGGCAGTAGCCGAAAAGATCTTACTCTTTACATCAAGGCATTCATTCCAAGGTTTGTCATATCGCACCCTCCGTATGCGTGGGAATCTCAAACTATAAGGAGAGGCAAAGACCTACACAAAAAAAGGCAAATACAAAAAGGAGAAGAAAGGTTCTATAAAAACAAAAACAAATAGGATATCAAAGTTTCCAAGGATTCATGTGTTATTTCTGCAGTACAATTAGGAATTGTAAAAGTTTGAAACAATATTCTATTCACATCTTAAACAAATCAATAAGTAATTTGATAAGGGGTATGTCTCCATTACCTCTGACTTAATCATCCGCACATCACTTGTTATCTCTAATATAACTGACCTGCTTTACAAAACACATGAAAGTAAAAGCCATCGTCAATGACCAAAGATTAACTCCACCCAATAGAAGTTCAAAAGTTAAAAATAAAGGAACAATTATTTTCACTTTTCTGGTCTTTCAATCCAAACATCAGGTCTCTCCTTCCCATTATTTGTCACTGTATAGAAGCTTGGCACCTTTGAGTTCTTTTCATTTTGCCTGTTGCCAAAATAAATATATATATAAATAAATTAACGCAAGTTTTTAGTCCTGCTGAGTGTAAATTTTAATGAGATAACTGTAAGTTCAAAATGCTCAAAAACATACTGCAGATTTATCACACTAAATATTTTAAAATAGCATACATATAAATTGAGTTTATAAATATGTAACTATGTTACCTAGACTTCAAGTGTCAGAATATCAATAGTCAAGGCTTGTAGATAGATTTTCAATTAAAAGGAGAAAAACTAATTCAAGCATAAATGAGTGCAACTTTCTATTAATTAATGCAGAGACCAGTACCTGGCAACAAAAAAAGATTTAACAAAATAACAACACCAAATGCCAATTATTGATCAAATAAGAAACCAATATTAGACATCAACATGAAATGATTAATTGGATGAAGAACGCACAATTCTAGAAAATAAACTAAGAAAGGAATACACAAGATTATTACTTCAACAAACAATGAGCATCCATGCAAAGCTTAAAACAGTTACTTTATTTAATTCTCAAAATCATGAACACGAGATCAATGACCTACAAATCAGCTTTTGCAGCATAGGCTTATTAACTTCCATATATTCATTCACTAAACAAACCACAAAGACTTGACTGCATCCACTATTATTACATTTTATGCGGTCATACCACTTGTTTATAAGCTCTAGAAGAAGCTTTAAGGGATCAAATAGTAATAACATAATGTCTTTAAACTTGTGTTTCTAAAGCAACCCTGTCTCTATCATTTTGAAAAAGAGCCAACAAAATACTTCAATAGCCCAGAATAGGATTTCCTCTAAATCTACTTTCTCCCTTTTATAGGCCAATGGAATAAGATAAAATCATTGCTTTAAGTGACTTTTTCTTTTAAAACTTGAAAATGGCAATGGATTTGTCTTTAGTCCACTTTTCGTCGCACTTCTTAAATGGTATTGCCAACTGAAAACTATGACTTTTCCTTTATGTTTGAAGTCGTTTCTGTTTAGACACATTCTCATTTGCTGTTGGACACTGGAGTTGAAGGTTTTAACTAGCATAGCCACCTAAAAGTTGTGATTTTACCATGTTAATTTTCTAGTCATTTTGTTGCATTGGCATTGCCATTGGAAAAGCACAGTTCGCTCACTTCTCTTCATTGACTTGTTTGTAAATTTTTCCTCATTAACTTAACATTTAAATCACCATTTCACACCAGCAATGCAATCAGAAAAGCGTGATTTTCACTTAAATTGAATGCCTTTTTTTCCCTGGCATGATTTTCATGTTCACTTTCCACCTTTGTCAAAACTCTCAACTAGGTAAGCCACTAAAATAGTGTCCTTAGGTCATCCTTTTAAGATCTTTAAGTGATGACAGAGTTTAATAAGCTTGCTACCACTCTTTGTGGAAATTTTATTTCAAAGGTAACCTGAGTCATTCTACAGTAATCATCAATTAATAACATAAAATACCTCTCTCCTTGCATGCTTCTTGTTTTGGTTGGACCAGAGACATCTATATGAATAAGCTCCAAAGTATTCGATGTCGATTGTTCCATTGAATTAAAATTTTCTAGTCATTTTGTTGCATTGGCATTGCCATTGGAAAAGCACAGTTCGCTCGCTTCTCTTCATTGACTTGTTTGTAGATTTCTCCTCAATAACTTAACATTCAAATCACCATTTCCAACCGGCAATGAAATCAGAAAAGTGTGATTTTCACTTAAATTGAATGCATTTTTTTCCCTGGCATGATTTTCATATTCACTTTCCACCTTTGTCAAAACTCTCAACTAGGTAAGCCACTTAAATAATGTCCTTAGATCATCCTTTTAAGATCTTTAAGTGATGACAGAGTTTAATAAGCTTGCTACCACTCTTAGTGGAAATTTTATTACAAAGGAAACCCGAGTCATTCTACAGTAATCATCAATTAATAACATAAAATACCTTTCTCCTTGCATGCTTCTTGTTTTGGTTGGACTAGAGACATCTATATGAATAGCTTCAAAGGATTCGATGTCGATTGTTCCATTGAATTAAAATTCATTCTAGTTTGCTTCCCAAGTTGACATTGCTTACAACAAGAGATATTTGTGGGCTTTGAAATCTTTGGCATCTCTCTCATTGCTTCCTTACAACTGATATTGACAAGATTACCAAAATTTAAGTGCCCAAATCTTCTATGCCTTAGCTAGGTCTCCACTTCTTGCCCCGTGTAAAATCATTGGGTGTCGATTTCATGTAGGATGTATAGAATATTGGATGTTTTGTATGCATCTGCTATCAATTTTCCATCTTTCTTGAATTCACATCCTCTGGGAAAAAATGTAACAGTGTGCCCTTGATCACATAGCTGACTTACACTTCAGAGATTCTATTCCAAACCTTTAACATATAAAACATTCCTAGTTTTGATTTTCCCATTGTCTAGATTAAGAATCCCTTTTCCTTTTTATATTTCTTCTAACTCCGAAATTCATTGTCCCTCCATCTATTTGTTCAAGAGTAAGAAATTTACTTTTGTCACCTGTCATATGCATTGAACAAATGCTATAAACATACTATCTGTCTCCTTTGTTTCGTGTGTGTGGAGCTATCTAAACAAACATGGATTCTTCTTTTTCTCCTTTCTCCTACTTCGAAACCTCAGTTATCTGATCGTTACTTTTGTTAGGAATATCCTCCTTGTTTTGTTTTGGACGCTTTGCAAAAATAGTTCAGCAAAAATGCGTTGTGTCCAAAATTGTAGCACATTAACATATGATGTTGTAATCGATTAAAGGAGCAAATGATTTATAATTCCTTTTGGTGAATGTAGGATTATCCCTTGCACGAATTCTACAACTATGGCTTGAGACTCAAATGATTGCATGAAAAACAATAGCAATTTAAGGAATGATCAAACGTGGTTATATGTGGTTGTATTTCACTAAAGGGGCTTCTAAAGTTGTCCTTGTTTGCCTTTGGAGGTGGATTGTTCTTTTGTTGATCTCATCTTTGGTGGAATCCTTTAGAACCTTGATGTTGCTTTTTGGGTTTTCTTCACTTTCCTTTGGTGGTGGATCCATAACCTTAGAACTTCTAGCCTTCTTTGACTTCTTATGATATTCAATAAAAACAAGACCAATCATAACAAATGGTGACATTTGCAAATTGACTATATTGAACAGTATTTTTCTATTTTTGTCAAACTTCAAGCTTTGATTCAATTGATCGACACAATTTTTCCAATTCCTTTCTCAAGGAGTGAATTTCAAACTCCAATTTCTCACAATCAAATTCCTTTGCCTTAAGTTGACCTATTATAACCTCCTCAATCCATTTTGCCTCTTCCAATTGATCTTTCAGACCTTCATTCATTTTATCCAATTTTCCTTGAGCTTCACAAACTTCTCGAATTCATATCTTTTGTTTTGAAAACTTTTTCTTGAGTTTCTTGCTTTCTCAAAAAACATAGCGTAGTTCTTCCTCAGTATCTATTTCCTCTTCTTCATTGCACGCCTCCTTTTCTCCTTCCTCCTTGTTTCTATCATTTTCTACTTCCAATGCCATGAAGAGTATTTCTTCTCCATCACTACTTAAACTTTCTTTGTTGCTTTCTTCTAATGAGCTACTGCTCTACTTTGAATAAAAACTCTTCTTGTAGTTTTGAGAGTTGTTCTTTTGATATTGTTAATGTTTGTATCTTCAGTCGTATGATCATTAGAATACATATAATATATGTTGATTAATAATAATATAATATATATGTTATATTATTATTAATCATATGAAATTTAATATTTAATATTAAATTATTATTCTTAATTAATAATTGATTGATGAAACATTATAAGATTGATTAAATTATAATTAGTTGGAAGAGGTATGTCCTTTCTTATAAATAATAATGAATAGACATGTCCCATGAAGGGACATGTCTCTCCTATCCTCATTTCCAATATAAATAAAAGAGAGATTGTTGCATTTGGAAAATACATACAACATAGAGTGTTATTACATTTGCAGCTATCCTAAAAAACTTAACATGGTATTAGAGCCAGGTTGCAAATGTAAGATTGTAGTTTGTTGATGGTGAATGTGTGGCTGTCTCAGAAAATTCAGTCTCGGTAAAAGGACCATATCTCACAAATGCACCGTTGGATGTTGCTAAATTTCGGAT
>MU224391.1:489893-519206 GCA_018584345.1 Thuja plicata
ATAATAGAATCTAAATCTATTACATTTATTTATATTAAATAATAAAAAGTTTTACTTAATAAACATAAACATAAATGTATGTTCATTAAGTAAAATTTTATTTTTATTATCCAATATAGATAAATGTGATAAATTTAAATTTCTTAACTATGTTGTTATAGTCTATTATATATGTTTATTTACATTTTATAAAACATCAAATGATGCTCACGGCATCACACTTGGACTTGGGATATTTTCAATACTTCAAAATATATCATTTTGAAGGACNACTTCATATCCGATACCTAAAAGATGTAAGGCATATTTGGACTTAGCATTTTAATTTTCACTTTATTGCTGCTGCTTGAGAAGGGCCGCCATGAGGGTTTGAGAGGAAATTTGAAGCTTTTATGGAGATTTTCGAAGCCTTATTCTGCTGTAGATGCTGCCGCCACTGTTGAATCTGATGTTGTGACTTTTTAGCTGCCACGTGATGTGATGAGAATTTTTTGAAGCATTCCCTCCTTCTTAGCCGCCATTAATGGAGACTTTCTCTTGATATCCCACTATATTTGCAAGTATCGAGCTCCTTTGAAGACATTTTCAGTATTTTCTATCATTTCCTTTGTACTCAATGCTTATATTTATTCCTGTAGGAGCAAGAATGAACTTGATTTCTCCATCAATTAGTATGTACTTGTGATTAGCTTGAGATTTGATCTTTATACTTTTATGCTCCCGTGAATAGATGAGGAAAAACTCATAGCTGCAAGCACATCCTGAGGCTTTGCACTGTTGATTGTATTTGACACTTGATTATTTGTCTTTTGTCTCTCAATGGCATGCTGGGCTCAAACCCTTGTGGGAGCCACATTTGCATCCACATGCCATTGACAAACCGTGTTTCTGCACATGAAGAAAACACATTAATAAAACCCTACTCTTTATATTAGAGCAGTGATTATTTCATTTTATCTCTCTCATCAGTGCAAAGCAAGGATAGATAGGATGTGATAAATGATGTGATGTAGGATAGCCTTTTATTGCTTAGATCCATTGGATCTAACACCAGCATTTTACTCTTCTGCAGGAAACAGGAATTGCTCAAGATTGCGAGGACCAGGAGGACGCCAGTAAAGCAACACAAGCAACTTATAACCTGTCAAAGCATTCAAAGGCAATGACTGGTTATCCCTACACTTAGCTCATTTGATTCTATCTTTTCCTGCTTTTGATATATAGGAAGACTAAATGCTAAACTCACGGCTTGTGTGAGGCTTTGGATTTTATTTCAGTACATGTATATATGTATTCCAAATGTATAAACTCAGAAATGTATTCATCATTTAATACAAATGAAATGTTTCTCTCATTGCATAATGTACTTTCATTTTGGATGTTAGATAAATGAAATAAAAGATCAGAAATTACATCCTTAGGCCAAAATTGCATGGGTAGGGAAATTTTGGATAACAGTTATGTTTCTGAATAATGCTTTTAGTATTGAAGCTGCCTTCTCTCTCTTGGGTAATAGAGTCACTTCCTCATAAAATCCTATATATAATCATATATATTATATATATCACCACAATTAGTCTAATTGAGTTTAACTCTTACTTGAAAAGACCAATTAGATAGACATAAGGAAATAACTTCTCAAATGTGATGACCCCCTTTTTAGCAAGTATTGGCAGTGGCTTGATCAGCTTATCATCGTGACCCTTGTGAGCTGATGCCTGGTTTTGAGGGTCCCAGTTGGCAGACTTGCTATTTTTAGTAAGTTTGGGCTTACTATTTTTAGTAAGTCAGTTTGGTCAATTTCCATTTCTGGCAGGGCAGTATCGGCAGTGGTCAGTATTCCGGACAATGTTCAGTTTGTGCAGTTCTTTGGCTGGGGACTTACTATTTATAGTAAGTCTATTTTTGGCAGTTGCTAATTTTGGGCAGTGCAGTGGATGGCTATGCCAGTCTGGCAGGGTCAGTAGTGGATGCGGAATTCATCGCATGAATTCATATTTATTAATTAATATTTATAAAATATTAATTAATAAGAAAACCACGTTATTATAACAATACTTTATTATTATAATAAATTAGAAGTTATTAATTAAAAGAGTTGTAAACTGAAACTCTTTTTGGGAAACTGTGGCCAAGGATGGATTATAAATATGAGCTCATTTCTTTGGGATGGGATCGATTGAATATATTATATTTTGTTTGTTTTCTTGGAGGAGAAGTTTTGAGTTGTAAATCAAATCCCTTGCTGAGGTATAAGGGTTTGATACTGAATCGATTTGGCATCTGAAAGACTGATTCTTCTGGAACCATTTCTTCAATTGGTTGCTGAAGTATAACCAATTTTGCTTCCTTCGTATTGTTTGCCTGTGACTGGAGGGAGTTATTCATTCTGAGATCTGAATTTATTTGTTGAATTGGGGCCTGCAGAAGAGGTCGATTTATATTCTTGGAGAATGGAATTGTTTCAAAAATTCGAATTCAAGAAGTTCTATTGGTGAATTCGTATGGGAGTGTTTGTGGTTGAATGTTGTGGATGATTTGTAACAAGGTGGCGTTTAAAGTGCTGGCTGTACATTAGAGTTTGAGGAAGCGATAGTTTGCCATCAAAACGTGGCATCATTATTGCTAGTGTATGTCGTGGGAGTTAGTGGTTTCAGTTTTGTATGGGATCGTGGTGCTGGTCTATCAATACTTCAGCAGCTTAGCATTCAGAAAATCAGAGATAGCTGGCGTGGGGTTTGGTGTATGGTCGTGGCACAGCACAAAGGCATTAACAATATCAACACTTTAATGGTATGTTAGTTGGTAAAACATACAGCCCTTACAATTTCAGTTGTAGTGATTGAATTGTTTATTTTCAAAATAAATACAAAGACTATTGTTTGCTGAATGAATACAAGACTGTTATTTGATGAATCGTTTTATATATTGAAAAGTTTTCATAAAAACAAAGAGATTGAATGTAATTTCCAGAATTTCTGCCAAATAAGCATTCTGAAATAATTGTGTATGCTGGCTGAGAATTGTCAAACTCAAAATGTATATTTAAATAAAGGAATTATTGTTAGAAAGTGTCATCTCCGTGCAAAATCAAATTTCATTATCAAAGAGCCAGGATGGGCTCATTACATCAAATGATCTTGATATTCAAACTGCACTGATAATTAACTTCTTCATAAAAGAATTTAAGGCAGCATTCAATTACTGGAATTGAAAATCATAAAGAATTGATTTCAAAAGAAAATTTGTCCACCATATAATTGTAGAGAAAATACTGAATGTCTTTCATTTATTGATATCTCATATCTGAAACATTACATATTTACTGTCTTATATATGAAAATATAAAAGGACATGCCTCTTAGAAGTGTCTTTTGAAACATTACCAAGATCGTTTACATAAAAAACCAAAAACAAAACTGGCATTAGCCTCTATCTAGCCACAAATGGACCTGTGATAAATGCTCACTCATAGCTGAAACATTACATATTTACTGTCTTATATATGAAAATATAAGAGGACATGCCTCTTAGAAGTGTCTTTTGAAACATTAACAAGATCGTTTACATAAAAAACCAAAAACAAAACTGGAATTAGCCTCTATCTAGCCACAAATGGACCTGTGAAAAATGCTCAATATATTCTTGATTTACATGTGTATCAGCATCGTGGATGGTATTCCCTGCTTCAAATTCAATCTGTATCATTTTCTTGAGATGCCAATAGCTTTCCTTTAGTGCTGGCCCATCATTCTTCACGGCATCCAATGCATTCTGTAGTATACATTTGCACTCTTCCATCCAACTATTTTGATCCTTTGGAGTTCCATCCTTAGTGCATCATGTTGGAAATCCCATTGTTGTAGTGCCCTTGAATCCCTCATATTCTGACTCCAAGTTTTCAGAATACTTTAGGCGTTTGGTAATTAACCCTTCAACATGCGAAATGGATCTGGTGTCAGAAGTTTTGTTGATCCGTACATCTTATAATTTGGTATCCAATCTGTTCCTTAATCTTTGATGTTCCACAATATCAATGTAATTCTTGTAATGAGAGACCCAGAATTTATCAAGCCATGTCATCAAATTAGCAAATCTTTTGTGAAGTAAAATGGAAATTGTTTCAAATCTAGTATCCTTCATCTGTAACAAAAGTTGTTGATGATCATTTTGTAGTTCCTCATATTTATTCCTCAATCATATATCTCCCCCGGGGGCTATCATCATAACCTTAACCCTTAAAGAAGCATTTTCCAACACCAATCTTTCATTTTTCAGTTTGAGGGTATCCCTTTCCTTTACCAGCAATTGTATCTGAGCTTTATTAAGCTTGGCTATATTCACACCAATATCTGCAGTGACTATGGGGTCACCTTCACCTACATTTAAAGTCATCATGTGTCCAAATGCCTTTTCTACATCAATAATTTTACGTCTCTTGTGGGGAGGATACAGTACCCATATCAGCATGGCTTCCTCATTAGGATTGCACCTAGATCCTATGTAAATTTCTTTCACCCGTTCCACATTCAGCTTATAACTTTTGTCATTGCTATGTACAAAGCTATCAAACAGCAAGGCTGCACTCAAATCCCATCCTAGAAATACCATGATTCCAGCTTCTTGTAGTAATTTCCTCCTCTTTCAGCTGTCATGGTACTAATTTCTTGATTGATGTCCATCTTCAATCTACTTAGCAGTTGCTGTTCATTTTCAGGTGTAACAGGAGGAATTAAATCCCTCAACTTCTTGCCTAAAAAATTGTATAGAAAAGTCTTAAATTCATCAAACCTAACAAACCTATCATCAGACACAAAAGAATCATAGGCTGAAAGCCTCACATCACTGCTGACATTTAATGTCTCAGCTACCTTTGCTTCTCTGTCAGGGAAATCCTCATATTCATCAATCATCATCCTTGGAATTTGCTCCATTTGTGAATGCACCTCATCCTCACCAGAAGATTACTCTTCAGCAGATGACAAATATTCCATTTCTTGCATCTCCTTCATCTTTTGTTCAATATCCCTATTCTAATTTTCCACTGCCTGTTCACCCTCCTTATTTCCAAATTTCTTATGACATCTTCTGCAGGAATAGGGATATGAATGTATCCACCCAAGTTTTGCTTTCCCCTTGCATAATTAATATAACCCTCAGGGTCATATCCCTCAGGGAACCTACGCACAAATGGTTCCCAAATGCCCATAAACAAGTAACTCCCCATCCTTCTTAAGGTTGTTGATTAGGAGGAAAGTAAGGAAATAGAGCTTAACTATGTATTATGAATCAGGGTTGTTTCTTACTTTAAACTGATTTAAATAATGATGTATGTTAATCAATGGGAATTGACATTCTCCTAGTACGGAACATTTAAATTGTCATTTCCAAGCGGAATCTGAACTCCAGTTGGGAATAGTAGAGTAAATTAGTGCAAGTCCCAATAGGGGATATTCACACATAATTACCTTGTAATAAGAAAATTTAATTATTTGGTCCATTATTTCCAATTACTTTCCAGTTATTTGTTGTAATTCAACTTCCAACAATTTATTTCATGTTATAAGCAAAAACAAAAAACAAAATCGGAAAACTCCAAAAACAGAAAAATCAGAATAAAATCAAATTTGCATTTTCAGATCAGGGGTGGGATATTTCAAAGTATAAAGAAAAAATTGATGGATCTTCTTGAATCTAATCCGATCCTCCTTCAAAAATCTGCTAAACAAACTTCAAAAACCTGCCAATGATCTTGAAGAATCTCTGCTTATATGTCTGCAACTAATCACCCTTAAAAGTCTGCAATAAATCACCTCTAAGATCTGCTTATACTCTTCAAAAGTTTCAGCTCAACATATCTGAAATAATTTGCTCAAAAATCTGCTCACAAGACAGAAATCATCTGCACATCAATGTCTGAAATAATCTTCAAAAATATGCTCACATGAACTCTTCACATTTGCTTTAAAAGTATGCTTAAATCTGCCTTGAATAGAAAATGAAATTCAATGAAATTCTTTCTTACTAACCCTCGTACCATCATTCATATACACCGCACAATGCACCTTTACCAAAAGTTACAGCTCAAAACAGGTAGGCCAAGGAAGCATTTGAAATTTTGTTTGGTTTTCATTACCCTCCAAAATTGTGGGGCCAATATCTATAGGATCAGCCCAAAAGAAAATTATTTTTTAATTTAATTTAAATGCACCACATCAAGGGAATCAACACATAAAGGAGGTAGGCCTATTTTGATTTTTTCTTTTTAAATTTAAAAACTTTAAAGTAGGGCACCATACATGAGGAAGGTTGGAACTAGGCAAATTTTTCAAGTCCAAAAGGAGAAAAATGAAACATGGGTTGGCCCATGTAGGAAACTAATTACATATATATGTGCAATTTAATCGAAATTTCCCCGTGTATTTGGATGCCAAGATAAATCACTTAATTTGGCCCTTTGACGTTATTGACAATAACTCAACAATGCCTATAACTTAGGACCCATTTTTCTGCTTTCCAATTATACATTTTTGGTTCTTGCATGAATTGTGAAAGACAATTAACAGCAAAACAAATATCTCATCTCGTGTAAGTCAAATAAATCAAACCCCCAATCATTTGTCAATAGAAAGCTTCATTTAAATCTGAGATGGATCAGAAACACATAACAGCTATCCTAATTCCATGGTGCATTTACTTGAAAAGATGGATCAGAAACATGTAACTGCAATCTTGATTCTGACATGGGTTTGCAACTTCTCATGCCATGTCTTGGCATATAATTGTAATGTTCCCTACGTGTGGCGAAGTCCTCTTTCCAGTTATCATAACGCCCACACAAAACGTGCACACTGCGGCGACAGGAAAGGTCGTACAGTAGATGAATTGACTATACGGTGTTGGAAGGTGTATAAGTCATACGGTAGATGAATTGACTGTATGGTGGTGGAAGGTGTATAAGCCGTACATGCAACTTGCCATGCTGTATGGTGTAGTTTGAGAAGGCCGCACGATGGAGGTTGGGGGTCATACGGTGAGGGAGTTAGGGTTGTACGGTGTGGAGATGACGGTCGTACGGCATAGGACTGTGGGTTGTACGGTGCGCGTAAGGTCAGCACAGCTTTGCCTCCAACCTTTGATATGCACAAATCTATTTACACTTTCTTTCGTGGTATTGAATCAATATACTCCATAATGAATTTAGTGCTCAACACAATTCTGGAACAAGTACTTGCAAGAGGAATAATAATATTATTAATTGATAGCGCTTCAGATTTGCCAGATGCAAAACAAGAGAATAAGCAGAGTAGGATGAGATTTGAATCCCACCAAAACTGCAAATACCAAATAGGGAGGGTCTCTCACCTCCAAAATGGCAGCCAGCAGAATCCCAACAAATATTCGCAATTACAAATAAAATATCAAAACTCAACATATATCAACAACTACCTACATGTCGGGCATAAATACCCCATCAGAGAAACTCCCGAGGGTTTACAAAAGAACGCCGACATGGTAAACACCTACGGATAATAAGATAAAAACGGGCCCCCCATTAATTAATTAAAGGTCCTTAATAAAATAGGGACCAAATAATTAATTGATTTAATTAATTTATTCTCTATCAATTTGGGGACATTACAAATCCTCACTGCCCAAAGATTGCTTGACCTCAAGCAATCTGTCATTAAAACTCCAAGATCCCAAACTAAGCGTGGGTATCAATAAGTGTCTCCATTGAAACCCCGATGCCGCATCATGACCACACGCATGCACTTGGAAGTAAGTGAGAAGATTAAAGCTCCGTCAAGCTATCGATACTCCACTCTGATATAAACGTCGCCATCCCCAAAGTCACCAAGATCCCATTGAAGCCAATCATCAAGTACATCGATGCTTAGATCCCAAGCCAAGCGCGGATGTTGGTCATAGTATCCGTTGAAACCTTCGTGCTGCTTCTGGATCACATGCACATAGTTGGATTTAGTCGGGACAAGTAAACCATCATCAAGCTTCTGCTTCGTCACTCTGATATAAAGATTGCCATGTACGAAGTCACCAGCATCCCATAAAAACCAAACATAAACCACATTGACGCTCAGATTCAAAACCTTCAGGCTATGATACTCACCATCAACATTGCGCAAGTAGATCTTGTTGCGCCTACTAGGAAGTCCTTCGTATGAAGAAAATGTGGTCATGCTGATCTCATGCCTAACTAGAGGGCAATCACCAAATTCACATAACTGCAAACATCCATTTGTAGAGTCGGTCTCTTTGCCGCCCCTTGTAGGACGTGTTCGAGAACCATGATTCTGTCTATGTGACCCCAGATTATTATCCATGCTCACCTGTAGACTGTCCCTAACATGGCCTGCATATTGCCACCTCTGAAATTCCACCTCAAAACTGGCAAGTAGTTGCTCAAAGGCATCCCCTTCCAGACACTCCTTATGTTCGTACCAATATGCTTCGTCGCAGGAGTGAATGTTGTCTTGCAACATCAATGTCATATCGTACGTAGGAAAAACTGATCGTTTTTTGTACGGTGTGAAATAATTGACCGAACACGTTGCCAGGAGGGGTGGTACGGTAGTATAGATCTGAATGTACAATATGTCGATTTTGTCGTACGGCACTACAGTTTGCCTCTTGTTCAAGCCACCAAGGTCAGTGCTCATCCGGATGGAAGTTGACATGCATACAGTTCCAAGGGGGTATGTTGTACGATAACCAGGAACAAGTTGGACGACACCTTTTGTGCAGGACCTAAAGCGTATGGTAGTATTGAGTAGCCTTCAAACTGAGATCTCCTTCGGGCTGAGTCTTCCTCCAGGCCAATTCTTCATTCTGGACGAGATCTCCATCGGGTCGAGTCTTCCTTCGGGCCGAGTATTCCTCCGGACCAAGTCTCCCTTCGGACAGATATTCCTACGGGCTGAGTCTTCCTTCGGGCCAAGATCTCCTTTGGCTGAAGCTTCCTTCGAGCCGAGATCTCCTTTGGGTCGAGTCTTCCTTTTGCCGAGAGCTCCTTCGGGCCCAGTCTTCCTTCTGGCCGAGGTCTCCTTCAGGACAAGTCTCCCTTCGGACTAGAATCTCCTTCAGGCCGAGTCCTCCTTTGGGCCGAGATTTCCTTCGGGCCAAGATCTCCTTCAGGTTGAGATCTGCTTCGAATCGAGGCTTCCTTCTGGCTGAGATCTCCTTCTGCTGAATCTTCCTTCAGGTCGGATCTCCTTCGAACCGCACCTTCCTTCGGGCCTACATCTCCTTTGGACTGAGTCTTCCTTCGGGCCAAGATCTCCTTCGAGCCAAGTCTTCCTTCGAACCGAGATCTCCTTCGACTAAAACTTCCTTCAGGCCGAGATCCCCTTCGGGTCGAGTCTTCCTTCGAGCCAAATCTTCCTTCGGGCCGAGATCTCTTTTGGGTCGAGCCTTCCTTCGGGCCGAGATCTCCTTCGGGCCAAGTCCCCCTTTGGACCGAAATCTCCTTCGGGTTGAGTCCTCCCTCGGGCCAAGATCTCCTTCGGGCCAAGCCTCCCTTCAGGCCGAGATCTCCTTCTATTGCCTATCATCAATCACATCGATGCCCGGACTTCCTGCACCCTTATCATCATGCCATTCAATCATTTCCCAAAAATAGCGTGGAACCTCTAAGCTCACCTGCATCTACAAATCCTCATGTGACTGGAACGAACCTGTGATCATGCCTTCATCCTCATTATGTAAAGCATCATCCGACATGCCATCACCAAATTTCTCCCTTTTGTGTAACTAAGATATTAATTTTTCTTCACAATGCTTGAATACTTTATTGACCAATCTACGCACCGCCATAGAAGGAACGCACTCAAGTTTGCGAACAGCCTATAATATAGATATGACAGGTTTGCATATTTCCTCCATCTCTTCAATGCACGAAATCATAAGGCTCTCCATAGCAACCGAAACGTTAGTATCATGATGTTCCTTGATTGTGACTAAGAAATGGTGCAACATATCATGGATAAAGTCTTGCAACTCTAGATCTAAGAGGAGGTTACTTTCACAATTGCACAATTCCCCAATATTATATATCCCCTGCCAACTGGATCACTACTAATGTCATCCAGGCTCTGAAAGATGTCAACGATCAAGTGCAATATCTCTATCATGGTGTTATCATCATACGGTGATCGAGGAGCCAAGATTCACAAAATCTCTTAGACATGTTGCAGCAGTCAACTTGATTTCCTTGTCACAGTGTCTCAACAAACTGAGTTGTTTTAAGGCAACCATAATCGGAGCAAGGATCTTCGGTATGAATTTTGAAGTTGATTAGTCCACCTTACCCAAACAAACTTCCAAAGTATCTAGAGGAAGGTTAATACCATCATTGAGTTCCTTTCCTATCTTTTGTAGTGCCTTCAACCACCACTCACAATCGCTACTGGGCGCCACAGTGTGATTCAGATCCCAAAATCTCTCAATCATCCCAACAGGCTGGCAAGATCACCAGTTGTGATACCACTGTAATGTTCCCTACGTGTGGCGAAGTCCTCTTTCCAGTTACCAGAACGTGCACATTGCGGCTGCAAGAAAGAAGGTCGTACAGTAGATGAATTGATTGTACGATGGTGGAATGTGTATAAGCCGTACGTGCAACTTGCCAGGCTGCACGGTGTTGTTTGGGAATGTCATACGGTGAGTCAGTTAGGGTCGTACAGTGTGGGACTGAGGCTCTTCGGTGTGGGACTGTGGGTCGTATGGTGCCCGTAAGGTCAGCACAGTATTTCCTCCATCCTTTGATACGCACAAATCTATTTATACTTTCTTTCGTGGTATTGAATCAATATACTCCGTAATGAATTTAGTGCTCAACACAATTCTGGAACAAGTACTTGCAAGAGGAATAATAATATTATTAATTGATAGCGCTTCAAATTTGCCAGATCCAAAACAAGAGAACAAGCAGAGTAGGGTGAGGATTGAATCCCACCAAAACTGCAAATACCAAATACGGAGGGTCTTTCACCTCTGAAATGGCAGCTAGCAGAATTCCAAATAGAATTCGCAATTACAAATAAATTATCAAAACTCAACATATATCAACAACTACGCACATGTCGGGCATAAATACCCCATCAGAGAAACTCCTGAGGGTCTACAAAAGAAAGCCGACATGGTAAACACCTACGGACAATAAGATAAAAACGGGCCCCCCATTAGGGACCAAAGAATTAATTATTTTAATTAATTTATTCTCTATCAATTGGGGGACATTACAATAACTGAATTTGGCCCTTTGACGTTATTGACAATAACTCAACAATGTTTATAATTTAGGACCCATTTTGCTGCTTTCCAATGATACATTTTTGGTTCTTGCATGAATTGTTAAAGACAATAAACAACAAAACAAATATCTCATCTCGTGTAAGTCAAATAAATCAAACCCCCAATCATTTGTCAATATAAATTTTAATTTACTTGTGCGATGGATCAGAAACACATTACTGCTATCCTAATTCAATAGTACGTTTACTTGAAGAGATGGATCAGAAACATGTAGCTGCAATCTTGATTCTGACATGGGTTTGCAACCTATCAATCTAAACTTCTCAAGCCATGTCTTGGCAAATTTTCCTTCAGATACAACGATCTGGTGATTACCTTTTCATACCTCTAGGTCAAGAAAATAATGCGATAGCCCAGGATCTGTCAATATCAAATGCCTTCTTGAGATTATTTTTGGTTAACCATTGATTTGTAGTTCCCTACCTGCCATATCAAATGGCTTCTTGAGATTATTTTTGGTTACATCAACAATAGTTGAAATAATCGCCGAGTACTCGCCAAGTAGTTAAAAAATTGCGACTTTCTATGCTCAGTGAGTATTAACCCCATTAACTTGCTAAAAAAACTCGCAGAAAAAACTTGAAAAACTTGGCCATGGCATAAAAGGTCTGGGACGCAAAAAGTGAGTTCTAATTCATTTTTTGTGCTTTCTTTGAGCCCCAAGACGTCATTGGACCTTGTTCGAGCTTATCCACATGAAGAAGAGGAACAAGTTAGCTCAGAATCACCTCAATGACCTTGTCTTTGTAAAATATAATCTCCGGTTGGGCACAAGGAAACTAGGGGAAGCACCAGCTCATCCAATTTAATTGGATGGTATAGATCTTTATAGTGAATGGAAATCACACGAGTAACGTCCATTGTTTACAAAGGATGAGATCTATGATTTGGAGAGGCACGCTATGTAGGAATGGGGTAGATTTGGATCCACACTAGATGACATTGAGGATGACGAGGTTGAGGATGATTTGTAGGAGTCATTGTCAGTGCCAGCAACATCTAAAACCCCAAATGGACGTCGATCCACAGCCATTCATGTCGAGCAAGGAGTCATAGCCACAAGGGATTCCTACGACTAGACCCTCTACCTCTCCCCTAGTTTTTACTAGAGCTGGGAAGAGGAAGATGTAAATTGTTTAGATGTTGTATTACCTATAGTTTTACATAAACGATTTGTTATTTTAATATTGCTTCAGACTGTCAGGCTACCAGCCATCAACATCCCACATGAAGATGCCATTTTGTATCCAATTTGCATTTAAATCAATCAAATATATCTAGAATCGGCTTGTTTCATTTGTGTAATCATTTATTGACTCGTTGGATACATCTCCTCATTGAATTTTGCAAAAAAATGCATTTCTAATTAAATTTAAGAAAAAATTTCAGTTGAGCTTTTTCTCAAGCTTTGGCTGAGTTTTTTTTTTGGGGCCTTGGTGAGTTTTTCCACTATGATATCAACCATTGATTATGAGTTCCCTATGATAACAAAGTCATCAACACATATATTAATTATCACAATCTCTCCCCTTGTTCCTTGAGGTAGAGATTTTGATATATGAATGATAAGTAAAACCATGTTTTAGCAAATGTTCATTAATTTTAATATTCTAAGCTCTAGGAGCATATTTGGGACCATATAAGGATTTAATAAATCAGCCTACATTTTATTTTTTACTAGGTCACTATCCCTCAAGTTCATATAGACATCCTTATTAATGTCTCCATCGAGAAATGCACTTTTTACATCCATTTGGTACAATTTCCATTCAAATTATGCACCTAAAGCAAAAATCATTTTGATGGATTTGATTTTTGTTGTGGGAATGGAAGTTTCTTCATAGTCAATCCCTTGTTCTAAGGCACGCCCTTTAGCTTTATACTTAGATTTCACTATAGTAGCATATACAGATGCAGACTAGATAGGTAGTGTTTGATGTTAACAACATTGTCATGTTACAGACAAGTTATTTGAATGAAGCAGTCTAATATCGTCTACTCAAAGCACGACAATTAGCAGCAGTTGGTTGTCTTTTCCTTGTGTTGGCTAAAAGTGTTGTAAATCACTGTGACCACAACTTGCAAAACTATAGGTGGCCTTAGCAAAGAACTAACTAAAATTAACAAAGGGTAGTTTTTCTTAATTAATTCCTTTTTTTCAAGAATGATTCTTGTACGATTACAACTCACTAACTTAACAAAAGGTTTCTACTACTACGAATTTACCGGTGGGTCGGGAGTTGACGTAAGAACAACTCCAAAGACAATAGTTTACTATTATATTTTGGTGGAATAGATAACGGTACCCAAAGTCTCCTGCGCTTATTCTGAATGGAGATTCTATAATCTGAATAAACAGTAAGGCGCAAAGTCTCTTACTGAAAATATACATAAAAAAAATGCTTACAACTGAAGCACAAAGTCTTTCAATTCTAAGTAGTTGCAGCCACAATTAACTATAGCAATTTGATCTCCTACAGCACAAAGTCTTCAAAAGCTCAAATTGAATAATAATTATGAATGTAATAGGCAGCTCAAAGTCTGCATTATTAAATTCAAATCCCTCTTTAACAAAGCAACAAAACTCACAATCAACTCAAGAAAATGTCACAACATAACAGCTTGGGTTGGCACAAAGTCTCGAAACAATCTGCCTATTTTATTGAAAGCAATTAAATCTACATCCAAGCACAATGTCTTAGAGTGCATATACAAACTGGCAAAATTTTCTTGCATTGCCAAAAGATGAAAACTACAATGACCACCCTCCTTTATTTATAGGTGAGCGGTTGAGAAAAAGGTGGAGAAAGAAGGGGAAACCATTAACTACCTTTGACTTATTTAAGATTACAAAGCCTAATGCACTTGTAGCCTGATTACATGTTACAGCTTTGCACGTGATACTATTACATGCAATTACAACTTGTTACCCAGTTACATGTATTTTGTCAACAAAACTACAACTATTTATAAAGCATGTAAAAATGAGTAAGTGTCTAACAAGACACGACTCCTATTACATCATCCTTTGTCTGTCTTCATGCTGCTACAGGATATTTCGTGATTGAAGTATTCAGGTTTGGTGAAAACGTCTTGAACTGAAATAGGAACCTACATTTTCGATCATTCTGCATCACAATGATTGTTTACTAGGAAAGCATCTCTTCATGACCATTTTAGTCTTGAAAGCATTCTATGCTCTCATCATTTCATCACTCTTCCCCTCCATGGCTCCATCATGTTGTTCCTACTTCATATACTTCTGCAACCTTGGAATCCATAATTAGGATTTAGAAACCCAAGTACATATTGGGAAGAACACCATATTCTATATGACAAGAACCAAATTTTTGGAAAGATCATTAGCTGCAACACAAATTTGCTACATGAGGGGAAGTACTAATTCTTTAGTGAAAGTTTTCCTTGCATAGCCAACGTGAGGGACTCAAAATGTAGGAACATCAACATCAATCTTTGAAGGCTTCGTGATATTTCAATCTTGGAAGATCAACTTGCATCTTTGTTGAAGAACTATAAGATTTCTGAGAGCAACCTTAAGAGTGTTGAACAATAGATTGTAACATTCATGGCCTTCCTTTCATCCTTCTCTAAAGCATGAAAACAATCGTTGACTCTTGATCTTCACTTTAATGAATATCACAGTGATTGATAATTTGTATCTTTCTATTATCTTTATCTCTGTTAACCGACTTTCTTGATAATAGTAAATTGTTCCAACCATGTTGTTCTGTCCATCTGTATATTTGAATTCTCTTTCAATCTGTCTTCATGTACCTAAACTTCCTGCAATTCCACCATCAAGCCATTCTCCATAAAAAGCCATAGGACTTGATCTATACTCATAAATGCGTTCTGCAGTCCATGAATACTTTTTGACAAATGACTAAATATGAGAGTCGTAATGCAAAAAACCAACAACTGCAAAGATTTTTTCAACACCAAAAACAAAAAGTGGTTTGGACGATGTTTTACAAGTTGACTTGCAAAGCTTAGAAAAAACAGCGCTCATTATGAAGAAATGCGGTTTGCAATGAATAATGCAAGCTTACGGCTTCTACAATGTCGTAGGTTTAAAAAAAAAAAGAGAAATGGAATGAAGGGTTTCTCAAAGCCATACGCAAGTTTGAACCTGTATGATTGCAATTCACACTTGTCGTTAATGCTCAAGACAGGCTTTACGACTCATAATGCAAGTCGAGAATGCTGAAAAAAAACAGAGACGGGTTGTAATAACCCCCTAGGTTCTAACTCTACCAAACACTGGACTGTGGTTTAATTTTAAATGTTTGACATTTGGTCAAACACTTTGCAAACAATGTCTGAACTTGTTAATTTGAGTTCCTGTTTGATTTTGTATGGTTTGGTATGCTGCGATTGATGTTTTTTGATATATTTACAATGTTCAATACAACAATATAATGCAGCAAAATAGATGATATTGCAATAATTATTTCAACTCAAAAACTAGACATTACATAGGGAATATATAGCTGAAAATTCCAAATTTTTACAACAGTTTAGATACTCAGTATTTTCACAAAACATCGACAACCTAGTTCATAAAATATCCCCTATTATCTAAATTAACAATACCCAGAAAATTTAGGAGTTACAATTCATGAACTTATAGGTATAATGTCTTGAAACCGTTGAATAAACTTCACAAATCTGCTCAAAAACGATTTGAAATTTGATTAATAATGGTTGCCAATTCCTTCTATCACTACAAATTGTTTTGGTAAATAATGAAGCAGTCAAACTCTTAATTCTGCAACAATAAATTCATTCTTGTCCTCTGGTTAAAGCCAATGCCTGACATACTTCGTTGGGTGTTTCACCAATTCACTATACTGAAAAACTTGGAAGAATTCAATATTCTTCAAGCTTGAAATCTCAAACCCTTGTTTCAATTTCTTCTCCACACAAACAAAAGCAAATGCACAAGATATAAAATGAATTGATTTCTCCCTTTGAAGGTATTTATAATTCTCCAAAAAACAATTGAGCATGAAGCTTCAAACTTACACCCCGTATAACTTATCATGTGAACTTGTTGCAAATTTGAAATATAATATTTACTTATATTCCCCTCCTTTTGATGCACACATTAAAATATAAAGTATACTTTATTAAACACTTATATCTCCCTTTTTAAATAACACTTCATCACCTATTATAAAGTATACTTTTAAAACATTTAAAACTCCCTTTTAAACAAAGTTCTCTTAAACCATAAAGTTATATTATATCATTGTGATGCACTTTATTAAATGACTTTTAGTCATTAAGTGGCCCCATTAACATAAAGTGAAAATATAACTTTATAATTGCACATTATCATTAATTATTAATAAAGTATTACTTTATTAATAATTAAAATAACATAACTCCCAAAAAAATCGTTATTTCTTGTTTCCATCTTAATTTGGGAGTAAACCATTGCGTCCATTGTGCATCCAACTACCTTACTAAAAATAGTAAGGATCCCTCTATAACATCCAGTGACTTACTATAAATAGTAAGTCCTTGAAACTGAGCCAACTGACGAATGAGTTAATCACTATGCACATCATGAGTTTGGGTGCCTATGTCAAAAATAGCTCTAACCATAATTTGACTTACTATAAATAGTAAGTCTGAAACAAGAAGCTCTATCAATGTCACCACAACATCATACTGCCTACAAACTATCCAGGTGCTTTGCTAAAGACAGAAAATCTGACTTACCGAAATAGACATGTACTATAAATAGTAAGTGTGCCGATTTGACTCAAACGAGAAACAATCCTAAACATTCCTGATCACTAGAGTGGGAAACGGTCTCTGGCTCTACCAACTGACCCTCTGAGCAACTCCATTAGCCTATGAGGGTCAAGAAACAGGCTAATCCTCTAAAAGTTGACAATCACGAAAAATCGGGACATTACACGATTTTTGATAAAAATGATATTCCCTTTGCAAAATAGATCATTTTTTGCCCTAGACAGGCTTTAAGACTACATTCGCAAGCTAAACCGATGCCAAAGGCAAAGAAAAAAAATTAGATAAACCACGTTTTAAAATCAAGCCATGAACGGGCTTTTGAAGGTCGATTGTATATGAAATATGCATTTCTTTATTTAAAAAAAGCTTCTTCATATGCAAAGCATATAAAACTCGCCACCTCTGGTCTTGTATGGCTGCTTACGGGATTTTAAAATTGATTTGCAAGTCCACTTGTTTAAAAATGAGTTTCTAGATGTGCAATTCAAGTAAAACTCGCCACCTATCCCTTATATAGTCACAACAGACTTTCTCCTATAGATAACATATTTAGAATGACATATAATGCACTTTCAAAACACTGGTGACGAGCCTTTAGATAGCAATTGCTAGTCATAAATGGGCTGAAAACAGCAATGATGGGATTTATAAAAGCCAATACAGTTGTTGGGTTTACGTCTTGAATAAAGACGGGCTTTTTAATTACAATCGCAAGCCATAAACTTATACAAACAGACTTTTGGGAATGCAATACTAACTAAAATCGCCACCACATATAATAACGGACTTTTGGGAATGACTCGCAAGCTATTTACTCTCATTAAAAGATAAGGATGGGCTTTTACTTATGTTTTACAAGTAAAAATCGCCACCCATGGCTTTGGACGAACTTTTTGAGAGCATTTGCAAGTCATCCATATATGCAATGACTCCTAAAATCGCCACCTTTGTCCCTTTAGAGTTGATGACAGGTTTTTCATGTTCATTTACACGCTTTTAACCTTCTTAAATATAAAACATGTAATGAGACTTTACAAGCCCACCACATACTAAAATCTTTAATTAAAGTTCACATATTTCCTTGCAAATATGCACAATGGAGTTTTAAGTCCAGACTGCATGTAAATGACACCCAAGATGTCATGTAATGACCAACGAAAAGCCCACTTATGAGAGATTTTAAACAAGGAAAAAAGATATGCAGTGGGGCTTAAAAACCCCACTTGCAATACGCTTAATTCCTCAATAACTCTCAAAATAGTACTCTAATTGACGCCTCAGATAGCTCGAAACGAGCAGAATTCAAAGAGCAACAGGCCTCGGACAAAAACAAAACCGACAACAAACAATCCAACTAAGAAAAATTGATCTAAGGCTTGAAGGTTTCCAAAAAATCGAGAACCTTGGAGAATTTCAACTATGAATTCATGAAAAAAATTGCATAGGGTTGTCCAAATTTGCGAATACAAAATTGAGGACAATAGTTGCCTCTGATTGGGGAACATAGCTCGTTTGTTCTTAGAAACAACGAGGAATGTAGAATCCAGAATCTCCAAATGCCTTAGTATCCATTGGGCTATAGAGTCAAGCATCAAAGACACAAAACAACAAAAAGCATGATGTGACTGACGCAAAGCCAACCTAGTTAAAACAAAACAAACTTGTGCAAGCACACTTATTGAAAACAAAGAAAAACCTACCTAATTAAAACTAGCCGACAATGCAACCTTTCAAACAAAGCCATTAACAGGCTCTACAAAATAGCTATCTTTTTTCAACAGCTTGCAGTACCTCACATTTATCCTTTTGTTCTGGGGTTTTTCTCTGTCTCTTCTGCTTCCTAGTGCTTGATGTGGTAAGGTTGTCCTCTCGCCCCGTCCACCCTCCTCGAGTTTGTCAGGGCCTTGGTTTGCTCTTCCTTCTTTCTTTTTTTCGCTGTTTTCTGGTCACCATTTGGTGGTGCTGTTGTTGGTTGCTCTTTTGTTCAGCTCATCAGTCCCTTTGACCCGGTTGTGGTCACTTATTGGACATTAATAAAATTTATCTTTATCTTTATCATAGGCAACTTTGTAACCATGAAACACGAACAACTGGAGCAATGATGCCAATGCTTGATGTAACACTTCTTGGAAGAGATAAACAAATTCACCTTCAGGAGATGAATCATATGTACTGCTGCCCCAAAGTAAGTCCATGAACTCATATGGCTCCTGATGTACTACTGCAAATGCATATCTAACCTTTGCTTCAATTGTATCTTCATGCTCAGGTAGAAGTGGAATATCTATCTTTCCGTGGCCTCCAACCAAGCAAGATGTCTAATGGGACATCCCCTTGAACGAACAAAGACTAATGTTTCCTTTCCAACTACAACTTGAGTAACTGGTTCATCAACGATCATCACTGCAGGCTGATTAAAATGGGTTACCTCATTGTTTGCCTACATCATGTTGGTTAGACTAAGGACAATTATCTTCAAAATTTGAACAAATTCCTCTATGATGTTCACGATAAGATCTTCATCAAGTTCCGAGGTAAATCTTTCATGCAACACTCGTTCAAGTTCATCACCTAGAAATGAAGATGCCTTATTTTCAACTTAACTGGGATCTTCTTGCATGTCCATTATAATGACATGATTATCTTGAACATTGGAAGAAAGATTTTCCTTCCTCATCTTATCATCACTGGCTTTCTAAGACTGCATGAACCAGAAATAAGAGTCGCTAATTATGTCTACTTCCTTTTCCTGAAAGAGAATAGCAAGAACACTAGCTTCGGTCCCTGGGTGCTTCAATGTTGCCTTCACTGATGGTGCCTCAATAGCAAGCTTCTTTGGTGATGAAACTAACTTTTGTTCATTCCCACCAGCAAGACCATGAGCAACATTTGGAAGAGGCCTCCTTTGTACATTCTCGTGAGGAAGGAAGAACAATACTTGAGCTATTTGCTTTTTGAAGGCAAGCAACTCATTTGCCAACCTCTGCACAGCAGGATCGGTCATTGTGATGGAAGAAAATAAATCTAATTTGTTCAAGGGGAAGAACATACATCTCATAAAAGAAGACAAAAAGGTGGGCCTTTTTGGCTGTTTTGCATATTAGAAAACTGAACTTCTTTGATATGTAAGTATGAACATTATGAAAGAAGCGGGTTTTTCAATCCATAATGCATATAGGAAAGAACTTAGTATTTTGGAGACACTGCATGTATGCAAACAGCAAGCTTTGAGTTTATGAAATGAATATGGAAAGTGTATATATACATGGGTAAGTGTTCGATATGCAAGGTGGGGTTTTTGGAAACATTTACACATCTTGGACAGCAAGTCCAAAGAGATGTGAAAAGTATTTTCACACATGAATATGTCATGCGCATGATTAACTTTTGTGAACACTTGCATATGAGGTCAAACAGTGAGTTTTTTTAACTTCTTTGCATATGGGGCAGCACTTGGTCTCTTCTCATCCATTTTGGAGAGTCACCATCAAGAACGGGGTTTTTAATCCCGACTGCATATGAGGATAAATGACACCCTCATATGCAACTTAGAAGAAGAGAAGGAAAAAGAAATGAAAAACAAACACATTAAACAAGCAAAACAAATAAAAACAAATGTGCATATGCAACAAAGAAAAAGAAAGAAATTATACCTTCTCTTTGAATGCAAGGGGAAGAACCACAACTTTTCACTCAAGCTTACAAGATTCACAAAATTCTGGAAATTATGTGAGAATTTTGAATTTAGCTTAAAAGGGAAAGAGAGGAGATATATAAATAAAAATTTTGACAAATTCCTCATCAAGAATGAATGCAAATCTAATGAATCATGAGATAGAATGCCAATTGTCTATATTGTAGTTTAAATTTGCATAAAATCAGTAAATGAATTGAAGTTTTCAACCAAAAACATGCCCTAAATCAACTTAAACTCTTCTTTTATTAAACACATTTACATAAAGCATGCATTTCGAATTTAATGAAGAAGAAAACGTTTTAAACAACTCACCAAATCTACAATGATTTGAGTAAAAAACGCAGTGATTTGAGGCAGCTAAAAGAAAAATATTTTGGCTTTAAACGTGCCCTTGGTAGACTCTTACCGAAACACAGCCTTGTATCGGTTTCAGAACTCACGTTTTTATGCAAAGTGTAGAGAGGAAATACTGTCATGACTCTATGGAGTAAAAAAAACGCAGTACTTAGCATTCCATATGGACTTCGAAAAACATGCCAAGTTCTTGGAAATCACCGCCATTGACTTACAAGTGCAAAAACGCGGCTTCTCATAAACTGTTGAGTCCTCATTTCGCAACAAATTAGGCTCGTAACAGGTTTCAAATGCATAGTTCCATGCTTACGCGAATATGACTGAGCATTTTCAACATGTGAATCCTTTACAAAAAGTCGTCCAAAGGAAACACGACCTTTAGCGTGGGCTTCTTGGAGCGAAACAAACTGGCAAATTTTCATTATGCATTCGCATACGATTAAAAATTCATAACGAACGTTTTCAAAGGGAAAGCATATGCATTTTATTGAAAATCGTCACCATGTAACTTTCGAGCTCATAAAGAAAAGTGACGTTTTTTTACAAACAAGTTACATGAAGTGACTAACATGCAACTTCACCAAAAAAACGACGCCATGCACTTTCCAATGACGCTACGGCTTTTTTAAAAGCTGAGCAATGCATATAGTTCAATAATATTTTAAAAACATGCAAATCTCTTTTAAAACGACGTCCTCTTCCATATGGAATAATAACGTTTTTTTTTAGAAGACAAGACCACATGCACATAGGGCAAAAATCGCCACTATTAGCTTTTAAATGGTGAAAAACATAAGCTTGGGAAGAATAAAATAAGTTTTAGCAAGCTTTTGCACATGTTTTAAAATACGCATACTCGACTAAAATCCCCACCATTTACCTAAATAAAAAAATTCTAAATAACTTAAAGATAAATGCAATCTTATTCAAAAGCTCACCTCTTTACTTGCCAACCGAAAAAGACTTTTAATATAACATATAAATATCAAATTGAATATGCAGATGTTATACAAAAGTGCACTTAACGAATAAAGACCATAATTTTTATATGCAACTTAAAATTTTAATGACTTGATATGCAGATTATGTTTCAAAAACTCACTATCATTAAAATCTAAATCAAACTTCACAGAATGACGTGAAATTTTAAAATGGAGTTCAAAACCCACCTTGCATAAAAAACAAACTTTCAATCTATGCAATCGACAAGAAAAAGCCCACCTTTTAAAGATTTCTCAAGGACATGCAGTCTGTCCGAAAAACCCCACTAACAGGACCTTGAAAAGACTATAACTCGAGCTATACTAACCGGAAAGACTGTAATGTCCCCATTTTTAGCAGATCATTGAATTGTTGGTGCCAGGTCATTATTGTGATCCTCGTGATCTAGAGAGATGTTTAGAGGATCATTGGTGTGAACTTACTATTTATAGTATGTCAATGGATAGTTCCGATGAGCTCACATGAGTTAGAGGAATTGAATAATGCTCTCAGTTTTCATTTCTGGCTTCCGGTTTGGGCTCCAAGAATCTTGGAGACAGCCTCTATATTTAGTAAGTCACCCCGTCAAGTTCGTTCATCATCTTTTATCATCAGGATCACTCCAGTGCAAACAGATTTCGATTCCGATGCTTCTTCAGTTGTTTTCGCGAGACGGGTGGATTATTATTATTTAATTAAATTTGCTAAGGTTGCCATTATTGTTGGTATTATATGTTAGGGGCCTTAGTGCGATAGCTCGTTGGAACCAGGATGAAAAGTTTTAAATCTTGGGCACAAGAAACAAGGACCTTGCGTGTCATAATTTCATCATATTGATGAAAAGGTCATTTTTGGAGCCAAATGAGTTACTAAATTATATTACTCAATATGTGCCTAAGTATAAAAAGTGTTTTAATTGAAAGTGTGTGACAGAAGACACTTTTTAATTATAAAAGCAATGCTTCATGAAAGGCAAGGAATTCATGTTATTATCTTTTGACACTTTTGAAAATTGGAGTTTTGGTTCTTGGTTAGAAATGAGAGTTTGAAGTTTGATGCCAAAGCTAGGAACGTGACTTCTCAGCCTTTCTTGACACTTTGAACCAGTGTTGAATGTTGGTGATATTGTGTTGGTTATGCCATCATCTTTGGGGGTTGCTGTTGAGTTTGTGGAACCGTTTGGAGGTATAGAGACTAGCATATGTGTGCCCGAAGATGTCTTGCAGCCAATGTGACGTTAGAGACTTCTAAACAATGGTTGTTGTTTGCCAAATGGAAGTCATTCCTATTTACAGACGTGGATGCCTGTGAAGGTGTTACAATCTTCCACATTGGGCTATAACTAATGGTTGGTATTTGCCATTACACATTGTTTGCAATTTTTCATGAATAATCCGAAGCATTTTCTGATGTAATCTGAATTACCATAAGTACTGAAAATTTATCAGAAATGTTAATTTCTTGCCTGGCATTAATTATTATTTTACTTTTGAAAATTCAAAGAAAGTTGCATATTGATTTAAGGGAAAAATACCAAAAACAATTACTCTCAGAGCAAGAATAGATTTGCAGGTGAATTTCTTGCAGTCAAGGGTTAGTGCCAGCCAGGCTCTTTACAGTGGTATTAGAGCAATTTTCTTGCCATCTTGTGGGGGGATTGTAAAAATTGTATGAGTGATAAGCACTCTATTTTCCAGTATGGACAGTTACAGGAAAACATATAATAGTAGACAAGTGAAACTGTATACCAATAGACAGAAGGAACTTTCAGACAGTTTGTCTGAATTTAAAAGGCAAACTGATGCCTTGGTTAGATAGTTGGATCGTAGTTGGCATATTCAGGACAGGCTTAGTGAACAGTTGTCAGATCCGTCCACCATTGAAAACGCAGCTAGATACATGGCTTCATTCTTGGGCATATCTTCTTCTCGCAAGACACAGGATACGAGACAAGTTGACACGATGAGGGAGGTCAGGAAAGACCTGTGGAATGATTTTATAGTTGCACTTCGGCCTAGCACGTCAGTTCCAGAGATCAGTGCTCCTCCATATACCCCACACTTTGATTGTAGGGTCATTACCTATCTCAGTGGACAAGCACATGACAGTCACACGGGCTGACAATTGCATGGAGACTCGACACGCAATTGATGATCCGGTGATACAGCAGAAGACGACGACTGCAATAGATGTCAGTACCACACCAGATTGTATTATCGAGTCAAACAGTGACTCCAGATAGTTCTATGGTCGATGTTGAGGGAGTTGCTGATAGTGGGAGTGTTGTAGTGTTGGAGGATATGACGGTGGACTCTAAATCGCAAGAGGAGCAGGATACCACTTTTTAGGACTGCCTTGAGGAGATGGAGTCAGATCGTACAGATCTGGATAGCGGCAGTCCCGAGATGGGGTTAGTGCAGGAGATGCCAATATTCTCCTGTGTTGAGGATTTTAGCATGGAGTCCGCGTGTGATGATACTAGCATTGAGTTTGAGATAGTAGACACGGACTCAAGCCAGCATGACTTGGATTCATTGGTTAGTAGGGAGTCAAATGAGGTTCAGTCCGAGACACCTGAGGAGGTAGAGCCTTTGCTAGCATCTTGGTTGGCATCAGATACTCCCTATGTGACTCCCGAGGATGACTCCACTAGTAGTGAGCCATGTCTGTATCAGACCCTGGGAGAGGACTCCAACTTGCTGGAGAGTGCAGATCGGTCCCAGGACCTCAATTATTCAGAGGTTACAGAGGACGGGGCAGTTGAGAGTGTTGAGGAGGTAGATTCTATAGCAGCTTCCTCATGTACAGAGGAGTTTGACGGAGACGTGTCAGATGCTAGTAATTCGTTTGAGGACGTGAGTTCAGTTGTCAGTTCACAGAGCTCAATTGGCAGCACACTGGGGGATAGTGTTTCTAAGAGGACTACGTTGGGTACCAATTCTATTTGCAGTGTGGACAGTATGCCAGAGGTGTTGCATAGGAGGCCGACTATTTAGAGTCATCATGTGACTAGTCAGTTGAGAGTCAGCGAGCATGATATTATTACTGCATTTGAGCATTTTGATGTTGCTCGCCAGCTGCTAGTTGTTCATGGATGGGATTCTCCTACGGATGATGAGCATGGTAGTTCTTACTTGTCCCTTACAGAGATTCATGCCTTACGGGAGGCTGTCAGGATATTGAGAAAAGATTATTTTCAGTTGGTAGCTGACCGAGATCACCTAATTGAGTGGGGGAGTACAGCATCTGAGGCACTCTTAGATAGAGAGGATGAGGTGAGTGAGCTTACTTGAGAGCTCATGAGGACTTCTGAGGTTTTAGACAGCACTCAGTTGGCTCTCCAGGAGTCAAAGGTTCAATTATCGGAGGTGACGGGAATTGGAGCAGCTTCAGTCTACACCAGCACCAGATCCAGTGCAGTTACATATTATGGTGTCTGGTGATTTGATGATGTCCACAGTTGGGGTTTTTGGATGTGATGGAATTGGGGATACATACATCCACCCTTGATTCTAGTGTTGGAGGTACAGGTTCACTTCCATCGGATATATGTGCAGTTGAGTTAGGCACTTCAGTAGAGGGTTGTAGTGTGCCTGACATTGGGGTGGATATTCTGGTTGGGATGGATACTCCAGTTGGTAGCATTGCGTTAGGTGATATAGTACAGGACATTGTGGGTAGTGCAGTGGACCCATCAATGATCAATGTTTCAGTTCATGACACTACTTTGATTGCTCAACAGGGAGACATCGTATCACCCAAATCGGTTGTTAGTGAATGTATAGCTGGTGATGATAGGTAGTTGCCTATGTCACAGTTACACGATGACCAGTTATGGATCCGAGGGGAGCAGAGGGCTGCTACCACCTATAAATTTTAGTGCATAGTCACTCCTGGATCACCTTCTTGAGAGTTCAGAATTTTGTGACGGATCTTACCGAACTTCTGAGGGTATTCCCATCCGGGGTACTGGCTTGATTCGGAGCTTGGTGAGAGAGATTATAGGTACCTTGACTACGATGCTCCCTCAGAGATTTCAAGGTTGGGTTTGCTGATAAGGTCACCCAAGACCCTGCCCAACCAGCTGTGCAAATTTTGAGATTGGAGCCATCTTTGGGTACGCGACTGGTGGATGATGAGCCTCTGACAGAGAACGGAGCATTTTATCGTTGTTACACAGTGAGGAGTGCTCATAATGTTTCCTTTGACCCACATGTTGATGAGTTAATGGCACATAGATGTCAATTGGCTCCTAGTCCTTATCATCCGTTATGGGATGGGTTCTCGCCATCAGCAGTTGATGGGAGTTTTGGCTGCAAGTCAGAAGCAGGTGACATGCAAAGTTATGGTGACTGCAGAGGTTATACGGTGGGTGGATATCTGGGTCTTGGTAGAGCTTTGTTTTGGGGTATTCATCACTGTTGTGCAGATGTTCTACACACTCAGTACAAGTCAGTTGGGTGTGCAGGGGGAGTTCAGTGTGTATGTGATCTAAGTCACCCATACATCTTGGTTTTTGATGTTCCTAAGATTCATTTCTCTTGGGATCCGAGCAGAGACAGATTCACTATGGGAGTGTGGGTGAGTGGTCGTTATGGATCTTTTTACAATCATCGCATTTCTTTTTTAGAGGATGCTACAAGAGCCTGCACTTTGTGCCAGGGGCATGGCTTACAGTTTTCCGTGGGATCCAGGTGGATTGTGATGTTTCTTGTTCAGGTGATTGCTTGGGGATAAGCAATCTTAGGGAGGGAGGACTGTAATGTCCCCGTTTTTAGCTAGTCATTGAATTGTTGGTGCCAAGTCATTATTGCAATCCTTGTAGTCTGGCGTGATGTTTAGAGGGTTATTGGTGTGAACTTACTATTTATAGTAAGTCAATGGATAGTTCCGATGAGCTCAGATGAGTTAGAGGAGTTGAATGATGCTCTCAGTTTTCATTTGTGGTTTCCGGTTTGGGCTCCAAGAATCTTGGAGAGATCATCTATTTTTAGGAAGTCACCCCGTCAGGTTCGTTCATCATCTTTTATCATCAGGATCACTCCAGTGCAGACAGATTTCGATTATGATGCTTCTTCAGTTGTTTTCGGAAGACGGGTGGAATATTATTATAATTCTTAGTTACCGATGCGGGCTCCAAAGTGCTGGATGCCGATGCGGCTGCCTCATGATGCAGGTGCCGGAGCGGATGCCAGGTGGGTGCCACCCGGAAGCACATCCGGGTGCCTGGGATGCGCTTCTGGGTGACACCCACAGGGCATCCGGCCGCATTCGTCGGCAACATGCCTAGAAAATTTAAAAAAATGATTTTTTCAATTTTTTTTTAATTTTTTTGCCACTTAAAACATGTGCATACTAGATTATTTTAATCTATTTTTTCCTTTTAAACTCTAAAACGACCCTAAAAGAGGTCTTCCAAATATTTTTTACCAAATTTGTTTTGCAGCTGAGTCTTTTTTCATTTCCTCTCCATTTTTGCTTGTTGAAGGCAAATTGATCCTTGTTGAATGGATCGTAGGGCAAGGGATAGCTTCCACAAAGGCATTTTTTGCATCTAAGGTAAGCATTTGATCCCATTCTTGAGTCCTTTAATGGATTTTTTTGTGATTTTGATGAATTTTTTCAAGTTTACGAAGAAATTTTCCAAGTTTTTTTTAATTTTTTTTTTTTTAAAAGAAGTAAAGAAACAAGTTTAGCTATCCATTTTAGTATTTTTGTATCATGTTTTTGCACTTGTTTGGTTGATGTTCATAGTTGTTTTCTAATTTAAGTTTATTTAATTTCTTAATATCTTATTAGCAAAGCAAGAAATTACATTGTATTGGGCAAGAATGGCCACTACTAGCAGTCAAAGTTCAGTGGCTGGGGAAGGAGGTGATAATTTCAAAGTTGATGCAGCATCTCCTTTATGGAGACATACCATAAGACAACAACTGGTTGCAGGAGGTGGTTCATATATTTGGAAGTGTAAATATTGTGAAAGTAACAAAGGCAAAGCATTCAATAGCTTATATTCCCAGGTCAAACTTCATTTTATGGGCCCTTCTAGAAAGGGATGGCTATGTGCAAAGGCACAAGTAGGAAAGGGATGTCAGACGCACAAATAGCATCATTTGTAAAAGAACAAGAGGTTGCTGATAATTTGGATAAAAGATCCAAAAAAAAATTTTATCAACCTTCATCCCGAAAGAATAAAACACAATTACCCATTGAACCAATTCAATCCTCCCAACATCCATTTTTGCAAGTGCCTATACCGGAAGAGAATGAGGAAAAAGTAGAAATGGCATCCCGCAAAAGAGGTCCATTGGACAATGCATTTAAAATGGAGGCAAGAGAGCGTACTAATAAAGCCATTGCACGTTGCCTCTATGCCAATGGTATTCCTTTGAACTTGGTAAGATCACCATATTGGAAGGAAATGGTGGCAGCCATCAATTAGGCACCAGCTGATTACACAAGTCTCGGGTATGAAAAGGTGCGTACCACTCTATTGAAAAAAGAGAAGACTTTTGTACACAAAGCCCTTCAACCAATTAAAGCTTCTTGGAAAACTTCAGGTATAACTATTGTGTCTGATGGATGGAAAGATACAAAAAACCGGCCATTGATTAATGCGATTGCAATGTCCCCCAAAGGGGCAATGTTTTTGAAGGCAGGTGATTGTGAAGGGGAGGTCAAGGATGCAAATTTCATTTCTAGAATTCTCATTGAGGCCATAGAGATTGTGGGCAGTGAGAATGTGGTCCAAGTGGTTACGGACAATGCCAAAAATTGTAGGGGTGCTGGTGCTTTGGTTGAAGGTCGGTATGACCATATTTTTTGGACACCATGCACCATACACTCAGTCAACTTGATCATGCAACAAATTGGCACTCAAATAGATTGGCTTAAGCAAATATACCAAGAGGGGGCGGAGATAGAAATGTTTGTGACAAACCATCACATGTCACAATCCATATTTAGATCATTCTTCAAATTGGAGTTGCTTAAGGTAAATACTAAATTGTCATTAGTAAATTTTATGTTAATGTTTAATTATCAAATTATTTAATTATATATGGCTTTGTATTTGCTTGATATTTATTGACATGTTCTTAACTTGCTTAGGTTGCTGAGACCCAATTTGCATCTCATACTATTGTTATGAGACGACTTGTCAA
>MU224391.1:529564-544604 GCA_018584345.1 Thuja plicata
GATGACACACCTCCAGGATTGCTTGGGGTTCCATTGGATGAGGACCCTCATCCTGCCGCTACGAGTGCCTCAGAGGATGACTCTAATTTTGATTTTGATTCGTAGAGGACAGTCATATATTTGACATATATTATTTGCTGATACATTATTGATTTTGATTATTATGGACATCTAATTATGGAGTTGAACTTCTATGTGTACTATTTAGTATTTTAGTTGGACTTCTCTTTATGACATTATGTCATTTCATGCATGAAACTTGGAGCCTTTGGGCATTTTCGCTATATGTACGCCATATTTTTACAGTGAAAGTATTTGAACTTTGTTAATTTGCTATGTATTCATTGTTTTGAGCTTCTAAAATGTCTATGGTGAATGGCTTATCAATGTTATGATATGCATATTTGAATTCTTTCTATATATATTAAAATTCCCCTATTTTTTAATAGTCGTCCCCTATCATCCCCTAAAAATTGGCTCTGAGTCGTACTCGTACCGGAAAAACGTCCCCATCCCCTAAAACGTCCCCGTACCGGAAACTCCGTAGAGTATAGCATATAACCTATTATTTTGGCAATTTCTTCATGCAGAATTAATGCCAATCCAATGAGTCATAGTTGGGGAAGTGACAAATGTCTGCAATGCAGCCCTAAATTGCTCAAAAACAGCAACTTATGGTGGAAAGATTCAACAAAATGTGCCCCATAAATTTTAATCTCTTCTTACTAAATGCAAATGAATTAAAGATAGTATTCCGAAAACAAAGAAGAGAAAACGTTTTTGACTTACCAAAAATGTGCCAATATTAATGGCGAAAATGTAGGGATTTATCAGCGAGTTCTTTGCATTCGAAACCATTTTTCTTCTTTGTGATGCCCTAGGCGGGTTCCTCTTGCAAAAACGCAGCCTTCTATTAACACTTTCTAATGCAAATCCCTTTCAAAAGCCCATTAAGATTACATGAAGAAAGCGCAGCATTTTGATGAAGTAATATACATTCGAAATGATATGCAAGCTGACTGGAAATCGACACCATACACTCACGCGTTTCTGGAGTATGAAAACACATTTTTCGTTTCGAAACGAAATGCATTGCGGTTGAAATCGACGCCAGGCTCTTGCACATAAACCACGGCTTTCGAAAACCCCTACATACATATCTTTGATATGTAAAAGTCATGCCATGCTCATATAAAACGACGCTATATAGTTTTCAAAGAAACCGCGGGCTTTTAAAAAGGCTATTGCATGTCTTTACTTTTCAAACGTATATGCTAAAGCATATAAAATCGACGCCCTCCAGTTTAGAAGACTAGAACGCACTTTAGGAAGGAGACAACATACACTTTAAAGAGATATGTTTTAGAACGAAAAAATCAACGCCATGCATCACTAACAAAAAGCGACGGGTTTTAAGAGGCCTCCAACATGTATTTTAACATGTTTATAACTTAAAAATCGACGCCTCCTGACTTAAAGATAAGTCACGCGCTTTAAGGGGATCATTGCATTTGTTTAAACATGTAAAACAATATGCAAATGGTTTAGAAAACGACGACATCCATCTTAAGAGAAAACCGCGAGTTTAAGGAAAGCAAGATAGGTGTGTTTAGAAAACTTTTCAAAACATATATGCAAAAGCATATAAAAACGGCGCCATGTTACTTTAAAATAATATTTTAAACATGGATTTCGTAACATATAACAATGCCCTTTTTAAAATCGACGCCTTGTTGTTCCTTGCATGATTGGCTTTCTCAAAAGCATATCACATATAATATGTAATGCATGGAAATGTGCTTTCTAAGTTAAAATCGACACCATGATAACAGTGAAAGGTAACTAAGAAAACGCCTTAGAGAAATTAACCCACAAAATTTTCGTAGGGTTGCCCCAATTTTGCAATTACAAAATTGAGAACAACACATTGAAAGACAATAAGGTAGGAGAACAGCATGTCAAGTTGGAGTATCTCAAGCAGAAATTTTGAGTGCCCAAGGAGAAGCACAGCTTCACGGGGAGCTAATGACTGTATTATCTTTCAGCTGTATAGGTTCATTGGTGATATGCATTCAAAAGACAGTTAGAGAGAGATCAACAGGTGAAGTTCAGAAAGGGGGAGAGTTGCAAGAAAAGAGAGATTCATGACATTCATGTCAAAAGGAAGAATTATAGAAAGGGGGAGATTCTTTGTGAGAATATTTGGCATCCCTTTTCCATTGATGTCAAAGTGGGAGAGTTAGGGAAAGGGAGAGCATTGCAGAAAGAGGGAGTACTATGGTTTTTTAGCGTTCATAGATGATTAATTCTTTGCAAAGTTGCCATCAATGATAGGGAGGGACTGTTAGAAATGTTGTCATAGATGTCAAAGTGTATTTTGTTCAAAAGGGGACGTTGTTGGAATATGGTCATTGATATGTTTGGAAGATTGTCACATCGACTTCAACCCTTTGACCGACTTATGAAATTTCATTATTTTGACAAAGTTATAATTGAAGGCCAACTCATGAAATTTTATTGTTTTGAAAGAGGTGTAATTGGAGGCCGGTTCATGGAATTATATTGAAAAAGGTGTAATTGGACACTGACTCGTAGAATTTTCAACATTATGATATGATTTTGTATAGCTGACCTATGTGTTTAATGCAATTAATTTGAGTGCATGATGTAGTATGCATAGGTGAAGTGAGTTTGCGTGGTAGTGTGTTGTGCGTAATGCTTTATCAATCGAATGCAAAGAAGAACAGAATTTAACACAGTGCAAATTTAATACAGTGCTGATTTTGTGAAGTGTGAAAGTATAGAAAATTATGTTCATCTTCCCTTCAAGAAGCAACATCCAAAAGGTGAAACTTTGCAAAAGATGTTTCTGCCTCCTAAAAGAAGAGATTGGTATCTCTTGCTCAGTTGGTGTTCAGTTGTGGGGATTTGTGTCTCCAATAGGTTGGTGCTTGCAAATTCTATAAGTGGGGATTGGTTTCTTCAGTGGGTCGGTGCCTCCAAATATTGTAAGATTATTTTGCTTTTTGTTACTACATTTGAATAGTAGATCCAAGCAGTCCTCCATAGTTTTTCCCCGAAAGGATTTTACAAAAATCTTGTCCTTGATTGTGTGGATCTTGTGTGTTTGCTATTATTGTTGTTGTTAAGTTTCAAATAAGTTAAAGATTATCTTATATCGACTCACACCTTAAGGTTTCGGTCTAGAGCATTTAATATGTAATGTCCCCTTCTCCATAGTAGGCCACTATGGTGCCTAATTAGTCTATCTCCCCATCCAAATAGGCTAATGGCTTCTTTCAGAGGATGCCAGCCAGTCAGAGGGTTCAGTGGGTGAATATTTATTATTTGGGCTATTTTTCTTAAGTTAAGTTACTTTACTTTATAAAGTGATATTATAAAGTCACTTTATGACTTTAAGTTACTTTATTTCAAAAAGGTAACTTAAGTGAGCACTTTTATCCCAGATGACTTAAGCTTGTGTGTTTTCCCTCACTTCGAGGTTATAAAAGAAAAAGGTCTTCATGGGAAAAGCACCATAAAATATTATAAACAAAAAAGAAATCAAATCTCTGGTTACTTTGTGACTGGTTATATTTTCTTGAGGACGGAAACCCTTGAGGAAAGACTGAGGAGTTGGACATAGCCCCAGCATCTCAACAGTGGTGGAATCATTCAGATTTCATTTTTAGAGCTTAATTCATTGGTAAGACAAAACACTTCATATTCAGCATTTTTCATATTATTCAGCAAACTGGAAAAACGTGCATAGATAAGTTCAGTTCGAGCCATGTCCTTTACACTATGGTAATAAGAGAAATCCAACAATGGTGATGGGAATAACTCGCTGACTGGTTTATTACGCCTGGGTGTTGTCAATCATACCGAGTTTATTATTTATTGTGTAGCATGTGGTGAAAGATTGTATTAAATAATGTGGGTGTCTATTCAGTTGGTGGTTGTCGTGAAGGAGCCAGGAACTCTCCCACATTGTTGCATCCATTTCGGTTGAGAAATTATAGCCTGGTGTAACATGGTAAGAAATTGGAAACGTGCAGGGCAGCGAAGACCAGACAGAACATAGCAGCATCGCGTGGTGACAGATATACATCCGCCTGGGTACACAGCGGACCTTGGGATGATAGCGTGATCTTCTTATTTGCTAGTCGTGCAACATATAGTGACTGCGGTTTACCTTTGGTCTCACCATCTAAGTAAATACGGTGACACTGCAGTGGTGACTCGGGGTGTGCGTTGGGTAACACGTGACTGTAATAAGGAGGCCGTGTTCAGAACGGCAGGGATATCGAGCTGAAGACCACCACGGAATGTCTAAGGAGGGCCACGTCATACTGTGTTGGGGAAGCCAATAGCATTGCACGCAGGCAGAGGTAGCGGGTGTCATCACCATCAGCCACCTACACCACCCTTCACCGCGGGCAAGCACGGATGTTGTCCAGGTAGTTTCGATAGTGATTTGAGGATTTGATTATTGGCCATATCATGTCGATTTATTGATTGTAAGGGTTTATTCATGTGGTGAAAACTATACAGTAATAGTGGCATCAATTACTTGTGTTAATGTATTTCTCCATGTATTAAGAACCTTGAAAACAGAAAGTTACGTGAACATCTTGTGATAATTAGAAAACGATAGCCATTGTTAGAAAGCAGTGTTCTTGCAATTTTCAGAATAACTATTGGATGTAATTCATTGGTCATACAATTCCTGATGAAACTCAAATTGCAAACAAGAATCCTTCAGCGTAGAAGTTTTAATAAAAAACAATTACAGTATCGACCTCCAAAAGTCAGGACTTTGCAGTCGCTTTTCAGTATAGAACCAGTCAGTGTCATTACATAATACCACAATTATTCGCGTTCAAACTACTGAACAATCCGTCATGATTATACAGCAGTAGCTGCCTCCCAAGTAGTGTATGTGTATATGTGTGTACACTATCTGTTGCCAAAAAGAAGTTTATCTACAAAATAATACTCAAGCATGTTCTAAGCTCCATTCTCTTAAAAAAGGTATTTTTGTTTAATTTTGGTTATCAATATAAGATAAATCCAATTCTCGTCAGTGTAGGGCAGAGAAAGCAAATTTTGGGTGCTTAAATATTTTCTTTTACAGTTCACATTTAAGACTTGACGATTTCCAATACAAAGAAAGTAAAATAACTATGGTTTAACCAACATAGAATCAATGTGATTTTCAATAGATTAAGAAAAGTTTTTTTACTCAATGTTAGAAAGCTAAATTAAATAATGGATTAGACTGACCTGAAATATGGTTTCAGTCTGCTCACAAGAACACTGCATTCTTCATCAGAGAGACCTGATCCAACTCTGCAAAATGAAACAAATCTGCAAGAACAATCATGCAAAAATTATAATTTATCATTGTTAGATTTTTATAGGACACTAAAAGAGAACATACAAGCATGGAAGAATAAGGCAGATAAAAAAGATAGCTTATACATTTGTGCTAGCTGATAATCCCCAGCTCTTTATTAAAAAAGGTATGAAAAATATTGGCAAGAGCATAACACAAAAATGAGCACCTTCAAATGTTATAGAACAGAAAATGATCACTTTCAAAGATCACAAAAGAATCTTGAAGGTTTTCTAATCTCATAAAAATTCAGCAACAAAAGCATATCAACAATCATATCATCCATTCCTGATTTACATTTTGAAAAAAAATGAAAAGAAGCAATTCTCAATTAAAATTTGAGTTATGATAAGAACCTTGTGGGGTAGCCCACATGTGTAGAGTTTTGTGCAAGACCAAGTAAAAATTGTGCAACCTGAAAGGTTTTAAGCTTTAAAATATCACACAAACATCCATGAAGGTTTTTTAACTTCAAATTTGATAAGAAAATCTTGATCTAATATTTTAAAATTCCAGTGCTTTGTCCTGCAACAATTAATACCTCTCCTCCGTGGCGTCCAGATCCATAATAACCTCCTGTTTGACAAAAAACTCAATTTTAAGAACATGTCTGTTCACAATTAAGCAATTATTGTTCTAGAGAGGAGGAGATCATAGTCATAAAAGTAACTGCAACTATTTCTATCGCATACATTAAAATAAAAGAGAAGACATAGTTAATATAAGAGGGGTGGACCTATGATAAGAGCATCAAGATCAGATCCAGTATTTATATAATCTGGTTTCAGCTTTATCCATTTTCCACTTCGGTCACCAGGTTCCCATTTCGAATCTAAATCTTTCAAAACTATGCCTTCATCTCTGCAAGAGATTTAATACAAGTACAGCATCAACCTCTAAAGCTTTCTTTTAATAGAGATACATGAAAACGAATATCATTATACTAGGGAAGCCTTATCTAACTTCTCTTAATGCAAACATTACAGCTTACATGAGGTCTTAATATTAAGGAATCAAAAATAGATAAACCCAAACTATATCTATTTAAGTTTACTACAATATTCAATGTTTGAAAATAGAATTATGCCTTCATTTGTGTAATATTAACATACAAAGTTCTTACAACCAACAAAATAACTATAACTAAACCTCATCAGCCTAGGGCATTCATATTTCAACATTTATCAATGTGTATAATTCATGTGTTAACATGAGACCCTCTTCATTGTTTCTAATACACGAGATCTTTTTAAAATGAAAACATGTGTCTTTGAAGTTATAAAATTATATAAAAGGTTAAAATTAAGTCAATGATATTAACTAAATGATAATATGTAACTTGACAAGGTACAGTTTACCAGCCATCAAATATGTACAACTCCTTCCCCTTCCCATTAATAAATGAACATCCAAGCACAAAGTGTGTCTCTGTTTTCTTTCATCACAAATCCATCATAACATCTGAATCTGATAATTTTAATTGCAGAGCTATGGTGACAGCTGGATGCAGTTGTAAATTTTGAAAGGGGAAAGAGGAACCTTCATGAAAAGTACAACAATTGTAGCAGCTCTAGAGAGATTTTTCGACAGTACTAGAAATTGTCCTTTTGGATGAAAAATTTGCAGCAGAGCTAATTGCAGTTCATATGACAATATATTAATAATCTGTCAATATACAATTTTCAGAAGATCCTGCTTGTACAAAGATCTACATTCGAGAACAAAGGATATGATGAAGCTAGAAAGGTTTTAGACGCCAGGAAAGGAATGACATGTGTACAAATTAGTTGATTCCTTGTAGGAATTAAACAGGCTCCTCAAACTTGGTGCATCCGAATTGACCGACATTTTCAAGATTCTAGATTCAAAGAAATCCCATTGACCTACAAATCTCTATATCAAAACAGATGGTGATGATAAAGTGATTCTCATTGCGTGTGTTGATGATTTTGACATCACTTATAGCTAGGCTGATGCAGTTCGATGAGGGAAATTACATTTATGTTCTTCATTTCACATGGCATATTTGAACCTTCTAAGCTCCTCATAGTTGTAGAAGTTTGGTAACATGGCCATGCAATATTTGTATCCCATGTCAAATATGCACAAGTTTCTTTGAAAAATTTAAGATGATGGAATGGAACCCATCATTTCCACCTATGAAGATTAACATTAAACTCTCAACTCATGTTGATTCTTCATCTGTCACTGTATAAGTATATAGACAGTTGGTAAGCAATTTGAGCTATCTTACATCCACATCTATGTTTAGTTATAAGCTATCTTTCTTGGTCCTTGTCACAAAATATATTTCACCACTGAAACAAGCATGATGTATATCAAAAGAGTCAAAACATTAAAGGCACAATTGATTTTGCAATCTCGTACCAGAGGTCTATAGAATTCAGGCTGTTCTTTCAGAAAATTTATCCCTGTTATTTCAGACTGCATATTATCAAAATAATTAATTCTGATCCATGGTTTCTGCTCATAAATTGACCGTCATTGCGCTTTTGTGTCAATTATGTGTTTGGAACATTACTGTGGTATCAGAGCTGGTGATCTTGCTACTTTGTCGAGACGAAGTGGTTACAGAACGGACTTAGAATCTACATGCATAGGACGTATTGTTCATTGGATAAAATGGGGGAGAACAATGCGGAGCTAATGGCACTACTAAAAGAGCTAACCAGAGGCCAACCATAGCTTGATGAAGCAATGAAAAAGGGACAGCAGCAGCAACAACAAATTAGCGAAACATTGTGACAATTGGTGGAATGAAGGACAAATGTAGATTACAATGGACAAGGCGATAATTTAGTCAATGGGACGACAAACATGCAATGCTCCAACACACGCCCACTAATGCCTACATTCCCTCAAAGAACAGAGTATGTAGAGAACAAGAGCCCACTTTCTTGGAGATGCAAGAGCGATTGAGGCAAGATTGGAGGGATGTTGGACTTGAGGTAGAAATACCCTTCAAGGACTATATAGATTTGCGAATGAGCTATTCCAATGGCAGGAGCTGTGGCAATCACAATAATGACATCAAAACGGAAAGTTGCCAACCTAAACCTATCTACTTTTGATGGATCCAGGAAGACGACAACAAGAGCATGGGTACAGAAGGCAGATCGATACTTCCAGCTTACTCCATGCCGGAAGATGAAGCAATCAAATTTGCAGCTCTACAGTTAAAGGGAATCTCACATGAATGCTAGCATCATGGAATGGCCACACTTGGGCATGATCAAGTCACTTCATATGCTGAATTTACAAAGGAACTCATTGACCGCTTTCATGGGAAGGATTGGGAGCTCATCTACAAGGAGTTGGCACTATTGAGGTAGACCGGTCCAATGGACAGCTATATCACCGAATTCTACAGGCTTTCAGCTTTGGTTACCGATATTTCAAAGAAGAGGCTCATCGTACTATTCATCGATGGATTGTTAGAACCCTGGGTTGGTTTACGGGCTTCAAACCCAACACACTCACAAAAGTGATCAAGAAGGCATGTGACATGGCTACCTCATCATCTTCTTCCACGAGTTACACTCCAAACTACCTCTCGCCCACAAGGACAAGGGCAAGAAACCATTTCAACAAAGCCACCAATGGAAGAGGCCACACGTCAAGAACTTACAAAGAGTAAGTTTTGCCACATATGCGAGCAGCCTAGGGAACTGGGTCATCGATGCCTTGGCAAGGGGAAGATTCAATACATCGAGGTGGTGTCTGATAGCAAGGAAGAAAGCGAAGAATCTCCTAAGAAAGAGGAAACTAATCATACAGAGAAGATTATCACACTAGTGAGGACAGGAGGCACCATTGGTGCACTTTCCGATACTCCTCGCTGCAGTGTTTTCCAGGTAGGTGACGCATTTCAGGGGAACAAAGTAATAGTCATGCTAGATAGTGAGGCAACCCTCAATTTCATCAACTCATCCCTTGCAACTAAGAGATGCTTACACACAGTAGAGCGTGAGGGTTTCGAGGTCAAGGTGGTAGGAGGATCTTTGTTGCATTGCACACATTTGGTTCCACAGTTGAGCATAACCGTGGGCAACTACACTGTGATCGATGGTTTCTTTGTGGGGGATTTGGATGATACAGATGTCATATTGGGCATTCAATGGGTGGATACCCTCGACAAATATACACAAAGTTTCAAGAAGATAGAGTTCTCATTCAAGATGGACGGCAAGAAGGTGGTGTTGAGGGGGGTGCCCAAATGAGGTCCTTGGGAGGTTTCGGCGAAGAGGATGGAGACAATTTTCAGACATGATGAGGTTGTTTGGGAAACACAATGTTTGGTTTCGACCAAACCGTGGAGTGGGCAGCATGCACACTACAATGATGATGAGCTTTAGGCTCGTCTAAGTTTTTACAAACTCGATGTTGACACTCCATCCCTACGCTAGTTTCGTCCCTCATCAAAGTGAACTATCCAGATGAGGTATTCAATGGATTTATCTATGATATCAAAACGAGCTAAGGTTTATGCAACTTCTTTCTCCATTGAGTACTCACCCTCAAAAGCTGCTCAAATAGGAGTAACCTGTTGAAAATCAAATGTATTCCCTATCAAAGCCTTTTCCTCCTGGCTACAAGTTGCACTTCCCTATTAATCTTTCTCCTCCACTTTCAAGAGCTCGAACTCTTGATGTTCTTTCCCATCATTATTGCCAATGAGATATGAATTTCCTCCTCCAGTTGATTTACAATCACCATCATGCTCACCTATCACATTTGTTAAGGCAACAATCTCATAGCTGCAATTAGAATCTTCATGTGCTAACTCTCCCACATGAAATTCATCAACTACTCATGTCACCTGTGGGTCCTCCACATTTGTTCTATCTGAATATTGCATCTTCGTTGATTATGCCATAGAAGATGGGATTTCTGATTGAGTTGAAGAAAGTGACAAAATCAATTCTAAACCAAGCTCATCTACATGATTTTCTACTTCACATAGAATGTGACAAAATCAATTCTAAACTAAGCTCATCTACCTGATTTTCTACTTCACGTAGTGCCACTAGGGTAGTCTCGAGGGTGTCCTTAGTGTTCGAGAGCTCGAAGTTAAGGGTGTCTACCTCTTCTTCCTTGTTCGTCAATGCCTCTGAATAAATCTCTGAAAGATCGAGGAGATGATCTCGATCTAAAAGAAGATGTAGATAATCCCAAATGTTCTTTGAAATAATCCCATGTGTCTCATCAAAGCGTGTTAGTGCTGGAAAAATTTATCTTTAGTGACTTTCAATTGACTATCCAAATTATGTGAGCTAACAGGTGTATGAGAAAAATCTGATTCATATGATGAAGTGGTTGATTGTCCTTGAAGAACTTGACTATCTTCTATGCCACCTTCTCTACACACTTGCTAATTTGGAACTAGCAAAGTGTTAGTTCCAAATACAAAAACATCATCATCATTTTGTATCAAAGCACACTTAGACTCTATTGTTTCCATGCATTCATCATAATTATGAGAAAAATTCATTCCTTCATTACACTTATCAATGTCAATCTCTAGATCACCCACATAAAAACTTGAGCACCCTTCCTTTGTTGTCTTAGCGAGATAGGAGTCTATGATCTCATCAATGCACTAATCTGTCATAGATGAAATGCATAAGGATTCATCTTCATCCTCTTTGGAATTGTGATGACCCTATTTTTAGCAGGTTGTGGCAGTGACCGGGTTAGCTCATCATCACGACCCTCGTGAGCTGATGCAGAGTTTTGAGGGTCCCAGTTGACAGACTTACTATTTTTAGTAAGTCTGGACTTACTATTTTTAGTAAGTCAGTTGGTCAGTTTCCATTTTTGACAGGGCAGTACCAGCAGTGGTCAATTCTCCAAACGATATTCAGCTATTCAGTTTCTTGGACTGCGACTTACTATTTATAGTAAGTCTATTTTTGGCAGTTGCCATTTATGGCAGGGCAGTGATGAGCATGTTGGTCAGTCAGTATGGCAAGTGTTGCAGGAATCATCATCAGGATTATATTTAATAATTACTTGTATTAATTAATAACAATATGTTATTAATTAATATTAAGATGATATTATAATAATAATACTTTATTATTATTATAGTGTTATGGAAGTTTATATTATAAAGGGTAGTTAACTGATGATGGTTTTTGGGAAACTTTGGAGACCAAGGAGTTATAAATACAGGCTAATTTGTGAAGTAAAGCATCTATTGAATATTGATTATTGAATTTCTTTTTGGGAATTGTTCCTACTTTTTGTGCCCTAGCCAGGGTCAAATTAGTTGATGGAAGACTGATTCTTCTTGAGCTAATAATCAATTGATTGCTGTTGTATAATCAACTGTCTGTAATCGATTGTTGTTGTATGATCGATTGTCTCTCTTGGTTGCTGTTGTATAACCAAGCATTTTCCTTTGTATTGTGTTGCCTGTCACTAAAGGAAAGAAGTCTAGCTGAAAGTTGTATGCACACTGAGAGTGCAGTTTCTTCCTGAGTTTCGCAGAATTGTATTGATTGAATTATAAGGTGGATCACCACATAGCTGGGTGGTCTCACATAGCAGCGGCAGAGAGAAGGTTCTTATTTGCAGCAGATTACGTAATCTGCAGGTGGCGCAACAACCTTTTTCTCATCACGACACCCTCATACATTTGGCTGCGGAGGACATGGAGTATGCACATTTGACATGGGCGTAGCTGCAAGTAGTTAGCAACCATGCATGATCACCACTCCACCATTGGAGCCACGTGGGAGCTAGGCCATGTGTGTCGCGAGTACCATATCTGCAGCACGTGGCACATGTAGGAGGACAGCAAATCAACTTGGGCTTGTGAAACAAGCGGTTTGCAAAGGACCAGCACTAGGCACCATCAAAGAGGTCACGCAGCTCAACATATCATGAGTGAATGGACGGTATTTACCATCACTTAATTAAATCGTGTGTAGTATTTCCAGAATTTCACAGAGCTGTTTTCAATACAAATTATTCAGTTTGATACCCTCGTATACCACTAGGGAGATGCACATGTTGTCTGCAAAGTGTATGTGAATATTGATCATAGTTGTAAATGCTATAAATGCAAATAAACCCTTGAAATACATTTCCAGAATTTCATAGAGAAGTTATTAATTATTGCTATTAGAATTCAACAATCTCTATTTGCTAAAAATACCCAAGGGAATATTTTATCTATCAAAGAAAAGATAAATCACCGAGAAAGGCATGTAAAATTGGGAAAGTAGTGAAAAACCAAAGTGTTTACAATAATATTTATGCTTGAAATGTTCATGCTCACGGATTGAAAATTAATTCGTGGGATCGATTATAAAATATGTGGCAAAATTTACCATTTGTGAGTGCAAAAAGTTATTAAATGTGGGAGAGCCAGATTAGGCTCATTACAGTGGTATTAGAGCGGTTTCCTGCCAGCCTGTAGGGAAATCGGGTTCATTAATTTTATTATTATTTGAGAAGTCAATTATGGAGAGATACAGGCGGCTTAGTTCTGAGAGCCAGCACAGCAGTGCGAAGAACAGTGATAAAATAAATACATTGATGGAAAGTATGGAGAGACTCAGACTTCATCAGCAGAGGATGGCAGCAAGACTGTCGGATCCAGCGACAGTAGATAGGGAAGCAAGGTATATGGTATTTGCTTTCCGTAGACCGGCATCAAGATCGCAGGGTAGGAGGATTGAGTTTTCCCCGACAGATGTTAGAGATGCAGATCCACCAGTGCATATTACGTCACCTACCCATGGATCTGTTGATAGGCACTCCACACAGGGACAAGTGGAAGTGTCAGTACCAGTGATAGACTGCAGGACTGAGCTTCAGCAGGTTGAGGCTTTCCGTGTAGTTGCTGCAGTTGACGCAGATACAGTCGATACAGTAGTTGCCTCTGATAGTCCAGACTCTCTTGAGGAAGGACTGGTTATCGGAGATTTATATGTCAGCTGTCGTAGTGTAGCTCCAGAGAGAGAGGCAGCACCTCTCTTAGGTGTGATAGGCGAGAGCATGGAGCTACCTTGTTGTGGTGTTGATGATCCAGTGATACAGCAGGAGATGACGACTGCAATAGAGGTCAGTGCCACACCAGATGGTATTATTGAGTCAGACAGTGACTCTAGTTCAGATCTTCAGGAGGATACCACTTTTGAGGATTGCCTTGAGGAGATGGCGACAGATTGTACAGAACGGGATAGCGGCAGTCATGTGATGGGGTTAGTACAGGAGTTGCCAATACTCTCTTGTATGAGGGATGTGAGTATGGAGTCCACATGTGATGACACTAGTACTGAGTTCGAGACAGTAGACATAGACTCCTGCCAGCATGACTCCGATTCAGTGGCTAGTGTGGTGACAGATGAGATTCAGTCCGGGACACTTGGAGAGATAGAGCCGTTGCTAGCATCTGGGGTTGCCTCAGATACCTCTTACATGACTCCTGAGGATGACTCCACCAGTAGTGAGCCATGTCTGCAGCAGACCCTGGGAGAGGACTCCGAGTTACTAGAGAGTACACATGAGTCCCAAGATCTGGATTACCCAGAGGATATAGAGGATGAGATAGCTGAGAGTGTTGAGGAGACAGACTCTATAGCAACTTCTTCATTTAAAGAGGAGTTCGATGGAGACGTGTCAGATGTTGATACTCCATTGGAGGACATGAGCTCAGCTATCAGTTCACAGAGCTCAGTGGACTGTTCACTTGGAGATAGTGTTGCTAAGAGGAGTACCTTGGATGCCACGTCTACTTGCAGTGTGGACAGCATGCCAGAGGTGTGGCATAGAGGACCGACCATTCAAAGTCATGTGACTAGCCAATTGAGAGTTAGCGTGCACGACATCGTTACCACAGTTGAGCATTTTGATGCTGCTCGGCAACTGCTAGTTATTCATGGATGGGGTTCTCCTATGGATGATGAGCTTGGTGGTTGTTAATTGACCCTTGCAGAGATTTATTCCTTACGGGAGGCTGTCAAGATTCTGAGACGTGATTACCTTCAGCTGGTAGCCGATCGTGATCACCTTGTAGAGTGGGGAAGTACAGCCTATGAGGCACTCCTAGATAGAGAGGATGAGGTGGGTGAGCTTACTCAGGAGCTCGCGATGACTTCTGGTGTTTTGGAGAGCACTCAGTGGGCTTTACAGGAGTCACAGTCCCGATTTGAGGAAGTAACCTTAGAGTTGGATCATGTTCGGTCCACACCAACCCCAGACCCAGTTCAGTTGCACATTGAGGTGGTTGGTTGTGGGTTTACTTCTACGTTTGGAGATGTAGATTGTGACGATGTGGCTGACACATCTGGCCGAGTTATGGAGGCAATAAGTGCAGAAGGGGAGAGGGCATCAGTAGGGGAGAGCTCTCGTGATGATTTACTTCTAGCTGCGGGAAGCGAATCTATTACCACTTTACATACAGCCGATGACAATAGACAGTTGGCAGTGCCCCATCTACAGGAGGATCAGCTGTGGGTTGCAGGAAAGCAGGTTGATGGTTTCACTTATAATTTTTACTGCACCGAGTCTTTCTTGGATCACCTTCTTGAGAGTTGAGATTTGCAGGAGGGATCCTACCGAGCTTCTGAGGGTGTTATCATCCGGGGTGCTGGCGCGATTCGGCATTTG
>MU224391.1:546269-565157 GCA_018584345.1 Thuja plicata
GCAGCGGCAGAGAGAAGGTTCTTATTTGCAGCAGATTACGTAATCTGCAGGTGGCGCAACAACCTTTTTCTCATCACGACACCCTCATACATTTGGCTGCGGAGGACATGGAGTATGCACATTTGACGTGGGCGTAGCTGCAAGTAGTTAGCAACCATGCATGATCACCACTCCACCATTGGAGCCACGTGGGAGCTAGGCCATGTGTGTCGCGAGTACCATATCTGCAGCACGTGGCACATGTAGGAGGACAGCGGATCAACTTGGGCCTGTGAAACAAGCGGTTTGCAAAGGACCAGCACTAGGCGCCATCAAAGAGGTCACGCAGCTCAACATATCATGAGTGAATGGACGGTATTTACCATCACTTAATTAAATCGTGTGTAGTATTTCCAGAATTTCACAGAGCTGTTTTCAATACAAATTATTCAGTTTGATGCCCTCGTATACCACTAGGGAGATGCACATGTTGTCTGCAAAGTGTATGTGAATATTGATCATAGTTGTAAATGCTATAAATGCAAATAAACCCTTAAAATAAATTTCCAGAATTTTATAGAGAAGTTATAAATTATTGCTATTAGAATTCAACAATCTCTATTTTCTAAAAATACCCAAGGGAATATTTTATCTATCAAAGAAAAGATAAATCACCGAGAAAGGCATGTAAAATTGGGAAAGTAGTGAAAAACCAAAGTGTTTAAAATAATATTTATGCTTGAAATGTTCATGCTCACGGATTGAAAATTACTTCGTGGGATCGATTATAAAATCATGTGACAAAATTTACCATTTGTGAGTGCAAAAATTTATTAAATGTGGGAGAGCCAGATTAGGCTCATTACTGGAATCCCAAATGATTTCCTCATTTTGTATTTCTTTGCAAACTTCCTGGAGATTTGTTCCACATTCATCATGAGAAAAGGTATTCTCTTCATCAGATTCTTTCATTTGCTCCTCTTTATTCAAGTGAGACTTAAGCTTCCCCTCACATTGTTTGAACACATTGTGGACCAATGCATATGGAGCTCACGAAATTGCCCATTTATGTTTCCAAACAGCCAATAGTAAAGATAAGATGCGTTGGGAGAGAGCATCACTCTCATTTATAGACATAACCTTAATTTTCCTTATGCTGCAATAACATCTTTATCATGTTTGCTCTTGATGGTGATGAAGAGATGATGACACATTTCATAGATCTGACCTTGCATTTCCAAGTCCAACAAAAGGTTGCTTGCTCAAGTTTCTACAAATATCTTTAATATGGCAACCCTTCTTCTATAATGAGAATCACTGAAGTGAGTGACCGAGATAGCCGATTTATGAGTCACTTCTGGCAGGGGTTATTCAGATTGTGTGGGACAGAGTTGACTCCCAGCACTAGCTACCACCCTCAGACTGATGGTCAGACTAAGATTGTTAATAAACGGGTGGAGGGCTATCTTTGGAATTGCATATCTGCTCAACAGAGAGCTTGGGTGAAGTGGATTTATTTATGTGAGTATTGCTATAATTCCACTCACCATATGTCTATTGGGATGACTCATTTCCAAGCTTTGTATGGATATGATCCTCCTAGTTTCCTGGATTTACTTTTCAGTGATAACAGAGTTCCCAGTGCTAGTGATTTGTTGCAAGATAGGCAGGATATCATGGGGACATTACGAGACAATATTCAAAGAGCTCAAAAACAGCAAAAGCAGTATGCTGATCAGAGGAGGGTTGCGTGCTCTTTCCAAGTTGGAGATATGGTTTATTTGATGTTGCAGCCCTACAGGCAATCATCTATCCGTAAGAGCGGAGCTGAGAAGCTCAAGCCTCAGTACTATGGGCCTTTCTGTGTTTTTAGACGAATGGGCGAGGTTGCTTATGAGCTAGATTTGCCAGAGGACAATAGAGTGCATAATGTTTTTCATGTATCACGCCTCAAGAAAGCGTTAGGCAGGCATGTTATTTCGTCATCTATTTTGCCACCCCTAAATAATGAGGGGAAATTGGAGTTGATTCCTGAGATTATTTTGGAGACTCGTGAGAGACATTTGCGACGACGTCTCATTAGAGAGTTTTTGGTGAAGTGGCATGGTTTACCTGTTGAGGATGCCACTTGGGAATCAGAGGATATCTTCAGCACTCCGGTTTGCGATTGCTTGAGTACAAGCAATCTTGGGGAGGGAGGACTGCGATGTCCCTGATTTAGCAAGTGTTTGGGGTACATGATTATTAGCCCATCATTGCGACCCTCGTGGGCTAATGACTGGATTTGGTGGTCTCTTGGTAAGGACTTACTATTTATAGTAAGGCTTCTCCTGTCAGTTTCCCTCTTTGGCAGGATGTCTGAGCAGTTGTTTTGACATTGCAGTTATTCAGAGTGGGCTTGGAGTATATGGAATTAATTAATTGAGTTATTTTAATTAATTATTGCCTTAAGCTTATAATTCATCAAATCGTTAATTATTTGATGATATTATAATGTCTTAAGTGTGGTCTTTTAAGTGGAAGAGGAAAAGAGTTTTCTTTAAAAAGGGTTATATGTTTTATTCCAAGCTTAATGAAGGTTTATGATTTAAGTCATGAAGAGCTTCTTCTTGAACCTGGGGATTTCATGCCTTCTCAACGAAGATTCAAAGCTTTTAAAAGAGAATTTCGAAACCTTGGAGTATATCTTTTGTCATTTTGGGAATTGAAAATTATGGATTTTTCTCTTGGAGTCGAGGGTTTTGGTTTGGGATTTACTTGCAAGAAATTGAGAATTTCATGTTTGTCTTTAATTTGAACCAGCGGCTTATGCTGGTAAATCGTGGTTGCCTACGATTGGTGGTTGTAAGGCTGAGTATCATTGTTTGGCATGAGTGTGGTTTAGTGGATGTTGTGGCAGAATTGAGGGCAGTTTCGAAAGGCATTCAAACGGTTTACAGTCACCACATTAGCGTGAAGTCTTTGCTAACGGCACTCTGCACTTTGGTAGCCGCGATCAGCATACTAGAAGCTTCGAATAGGTAGAACATTTAAATTCAATCACCTGTTTGCAATTGTGAAAATTGTTATCATTTGAAATGTGTAGAACTACTTTCAATATAAATAAAATGGTGATTCATGAAGTGTTTCGTAACTAGCATTTGTGAGTTAATTTCATTAGTGTAATTGCAATTTCCCATACATTGAAAAAACACAAAAAAAATATATATATTTGTAAAAGAATATCAAAACATTCCTTTTCCAAGTCAAGAGGATTTATTGCAGTTGAATTTCAAGGAAGAGAACCAAGCAGGTTCTTTACATTACATCTCCATATGTTTTTTATTAAGGAACAATCAAGTTTTGAAGGGACCGGAAACCCTTTTTACAAAATGTTGCTTACAAAGAAAGGCATTTTAAACCAGTAGCCAAAGGACAACAAAACACCGGAAAATGGAGAGTACACAAAAAACTTGGTTAAGATTCTTGAGAGCCTCCGTTGGCTTTGCTTCCAATTAAGTCATGTTAAGAGAAATCTTTTTCAGATCCTGAATGGTCTTGGTTGTTAGTCTTCTTCTTCAAGTTGTCTATAGTCCTTTTGGAAGGACCAATGTTGTCCTCCTGCATCTTCTCAAACGATTCAACATCAACCACCACGCCCGCCTGCTAAATGCCTTCAAGTTTGCCAACCATAGTGTTTATGGTCTCTGCATAATCCTTCACCACTTTGTGGTTGTAGGTGATAAGGGAGATGAGATTGTCATTAATCTTTTGAAACTTGTCTTCCAAGTGTTTAAGTCTTCCATCATAATATTTTTTGAATTTTTCTTCCATATTCATAATACTATTGTCAAAATCCTTCTTGAGATCATTACCAGTGTTAACAGGCTTATACATGGACTCAACAATTGATTTCCTTTCTTCTACACTCCAATTGCCAACATTGTAACTATCTTGTTTGGTGTTGACTGCCTGAAGCTTGATGTTGATGTCTTTGATCTCATTGAAAGTCCGCTTCTGCATTTTGAAATTGTCAATTGAAGCATCATGAGCAATGGCAAGGACATCATTAGGAGTCAGGACTTTCCCTTTAAGGATTAAGATAAGGAGAGTCTGAATTACGATCCCTAGGAAAAGGGGTTCTCTTAGCCCTATTCGTAGTAAGCAAAGAATTATCAGGCATCCCAAGATAGGACGGCCTCGAGGTAGAATAAATTCCATGCAAATGGGAGTTTCTAACCTTCTTTGAATATTTAACCTTATTTTTCTTCTTTGGCTCCAAATAAGACTCATCCACCTCACTATCCCAATCCTCCTCATCAGAATAGTCACTCTCAGAGTCATCATCCTCAGAATCCAGACCATAGGAAGAATCATGGGCCACTAAGGAAGGAAAGGGTTGAGACTTAAGGTGTTCATAAATCAATAACAACAAACCCTCATGATAGAACAAGCTTTTCTTGTTTTTTCTATGCTCCTTGATACTAGCTTTAATGCAAGCATGCAGATAGAAACGGAAAGAAATCAGCACTTTATGCCTAAAGTGGTTTAACAAAACAAAATGGTGCCCAAAATCCCTAGTGTAACGGCCATCTAAGGTTATGTATTTCATAAAAACAAGCACAACATGCAAAACAAACTTAATCTTACCCATGCCATAGCTGCTTTTGGTGGCTTTAGTCAGTTTCTTCTTCTCTTTATCATCTTTAGGGAGCTTCTTGACTGTCGCATTCAAGAGTCATTTATCCCTATAGAACTTGGTCCCTTCCATGGATAGCCCAGCGACCTTTGCTATAAGTTTTTCATCAAATTCAAATTCCAATGTCCATACCAAAGAGATATATGGGCCCATCCTTCCAAACCTTTGCAAATTTCATAGTAACATTGGGATCGAACGCATGAAGTTTTTCAATGTAAGGGGTTATACCGCCTTACTTCAAAATTCTCCATATGGTGGCATCTTTCATGATTTCCTCACAATCCAAAGGTTCAATTCTTCAACTGTCACCACCCATCATAGCAAAAATCACAAGGAATCCAGTATGCAGAATAGAGACACACCAAAAGAGGTTACAAAGCACCTAGAAAGCATGTGGGAGGCTATGGCAGATAAGCATTGATAAACTCCAAATTTTCATAGCACTCCACTTAATGATGGAAAGGACCGCCAGCTCAAAATATGTCATCATTACTCCATAGGGGGTTGAACTCTTCATGCATGAGATAAATCATCTCATCAGGGCTTTACCATCTGTTGGCACATGGTCACCAAGGTGCCAAATCAACGCTTTATTAGCCCAAACTCCCTCATTTGCAAAAAAGTCTACAACCCTATTTGCTTCACGAAAGGCATGTGTTATGTAAACTTTTTGAACAGACTTTAGGATATCCAAAGAATTTTTAATCCAATTTTCTATAGTCCATGAGGGTTTTTGGTGGCCCTTTACACATTGAATTATATTTTTTGAATCCCCCTCTAACCATACCATCTTAGAATTAAGAAATTTAGCCAATCTTAAGCCATAGAAGGCAGCAGCTGCTTCAGCAAGCTAGTTAGTTTGACAACACAAAGGGAATGCCACCGCTGGAAGGAACCTTCCATTATCATCTCTAACCACTCCCCCACACCCAGCTACCCTGGGATTTCCCTTGGCTGCCCCGTTGAAGTTGACTTTCACCCATCCAAAAGGAGGAAGATTCCGATGGACATTATCCCCCGCTGTCTTAACAGGTCTGAAGCCAATAGAAATGTCTTCATTGATTTTCTAGGTAGAGGCCATGCATAATTCATACTGAGAGCATATTTCCTTGGCCTCAGTAGTGTACTTAACTCTAGCAGACTGATAGTTTTCCATAATAGCTCTACTGATTTTACCATACACAACACCAGGAGTAAGAGCAGCATCCCTAAATACTCTGTTATTTCCCTCTTTCCATAACCCCCAACCCAGATGGGGAAAAGTTAGGGACCATAAAAGGTTCAAGGCTTGATTAGACGTCGGAGCTATCCAGTGATTAAGGTGATCCAGCAAAGAAGAGGGGTACCTTATATCCCCTCTAATCATAAAGATATTTAATTTGATTAATTATATTAAAGTCAATGCTAGATTAGACTTTGATTAATTAAATTAAATCATTAAACTCCATTAAATGCCAAATATCAACCAACAACTGGTCCTACCCATTTTTTTGGATATAACTGTGGTGCCCTCTAACCATCCAAGTGACTTAAAATAAATAGTAAGTTTGGACACAAATGTTAAGTGTAAAGTCTCTTCTTATTCTCCTTATGAAATTTTCTGCGAAACCGACGTTAGTAGAAAATATTACATAATATTTATATGACTCATACTCTAATCTAAGTTAGTAAGGGGATTTGACCCTATGAGCTGCCTCTAGGTCGGGCTTCACAGAATTCCCGATTCTCTGCTTGAGGGATATAAGATCCACTCTAAGCAGTCGGGCTATCGGCACATCTTCCCATAAAGCACTGCTCCTAAGATCTCTTCGAAACGATATCCAAGCCTACGCATATGCATATGACTGGCTATCAGTATATAAACTGCCTACGTGAGATTGGAATAATCTCGAGACTAGGGAAACTATAATAATTTCCTCTAGCCCCCTCCAGATAAAGGAATCCCATCTCTAATGAATATAAGATTCATCCTCTATGGTATCCAATATCATCATTTTAGGAATCCCATCTCTAATGAACGTACAATTCATTCTATATGGTATCCAATATTGTTTTAGGAATCCCATCTCTAATGAACATACAATTCATCCTCTGTGGTATCAAATTTTAGGAATCCCATCTCTAATGAACATCCAATTCATTCTCTATGGTATCCAATATTAGGAATCCCATCTCTAATGAACATCCAATTCATTCTCTATGGTATCCAATATCATCAATTTAGGGCACATATAAATGTACAACATTAATAATGATTAAAAAAATCAAATCTAAGTTTGCAATCCATAAAAGAAATCAACATTACATAACAAATGCTTTAACTAAGATTTCTCAAAATACCTATTTGTATGTCTTAATATATAGATATATATAATATATATATATATATAATTAAGAACTTATTAATAATGTTTCATACCGCAAATCTGATTGAGATCACTGTCGACTACTTTATCCTTGATCCTCACTGTTGTTTTCCCTAATTCCCTGAGCGTTGTCGATTGTTGTCCCTGTATTTTTTTTTTCCTTATTCACTCCCCTTTTCGCTGTCCCCTTTTGCATATATATATTTTGTGGGAGGGGGAGTCACGTCCCCTCCACACAAGTCGCCTCCCTTGGCAGGTTCGACTGGTCGCAGCCCTAAGGGTGCGACTTAGTCGCACCCCCTAAGGGGGGCGACTCAGCATTGTCAACAGCCTTTATAATTTTAAAACATGCCTCCAATTATATTATATATAATATATATATTATAATATGTATTATTATTATATTTAAATGGTTATTATTATTAACAACCACTTATTATTAATAATATTTAATTTATTACGTGTCAATAATATATATTATTGTATGAATGTATATTATTATAATTATTATTTTAAATGATCATTATTATTATTAAAACTATATTAATAATACTTTTCCCAAATGTCACCCGTTAATGGGATTGGGAGGGTGCAACCTCTGACCGAGGTAGAGGAAGTACAAAGGAGTAAATGGCAACCCTCATCCCCTGGATGGGTCAAAATAAATTTTGATGGTGCCTCTCGCGGTAACCCTGGAATATCTGAAATAGAATATATTGCCCGAGATAAGAAGGGAGAGATTTTGGCTTTAGGTGCCAAAAGGTTGCGAAATGGAACGAATAATCAGGCTGAATGTCTGGCAGCAGTCGAGGCCATTCTAATGGCGAGAAGACTATAGATTAGGAGAATTCACCTCGAAGGAGATTCTCTCCTGGTAATACATGGGATTGCCAAAGGTCAAATGGATACCTGGTATCTAAATAAGCATATCAGACGAATCAGGAACATGGTGGGAAAATTCGAAGACTTCAAAGTCTCACAGGTACCGAGATTGGCAAATGAGTTGGCAGATAAACCCTGAAACATTGGGGCCAATGGTTCACTTGAAAACAAATTTGAATTATTTGAAGATTTTAGAATTGAAACATAGAGGTCACTAAATTTATTAAGGAAGGAAACTATAGTAAGGGGTTGATGAGTAGACCAAAAACCGAGTATCGAAGTGTCATGCCACCAAAACCACATGGCAACCCTGCACAATACAAAGAAAGGAATGATGCCAAGAAGGATGCGTGCGAGTACGAGTTTTTTTAGGATCTCGCAAGCTAAGATTTCCCATTAAGCGAAGGCCGAGATAGTACAGATGGGATTAATGAGAAATGACAAGAGGGACGGCAACATGATGGTAGCATCATTAGTTTCCAGAGACTTCGGCAGCAAGTTAAAGCCACCCACGATGAAGGCAAGGCATCATTGTGAAAAACGGAAGAGAAAACATTAGCGCAGAATGGAGGCTAATTTCTCCCTCTCTACCACTGGCCAAATCCCAGCCTTTGAAGGACCCATCACTATGAACCGGTTGAGCCACATTTTCATGGAGGATGGAGATGACTTCTGGGCAGCAATTAGGGAAATCTTTGGAGAGCATTACTTGCAAAATTGGTGGAGACCAAGAACAAACTTGGACATTTTGTCCCTGTTTGTAGCTCTCGGACTCTTGGTTGCGGAGTCAAAAGAGGAAGTGAGATGGGTGGTCTGACAGTGCATGGTGATCAAATGGGTGGAAGGAGTGGAGGAAATCATCCAACGGGTGGAGGTGGGGCTGGGTCTGCACATGGGTGATGTGCCTTTTCGCATGGTGGGACGCGGTAGCAGAGGCCTGCAGCCGCTTGTGCTATGGCCGACTGCCAACCTCAAGGATGTCCATTTAGCATAGGCTCTGAGTGGGTGGAAGGATCTGAAGGCTGCCTTGGAGAGGAGGAAGGAGGCGAAGGAGAAGGGTGAAACTGAGCTCGCGGGGAAGCGGAAAAAGAAGCAAACACCCATTAAGTCCACCGCATCTGTGGGAGAGGATGGAAGGCCACAAATTCGATGCCAACTGCCAGTCACCAGAAAGGGTGGAAAGGCCAATGCAGCTTGGAAGGCCAGAGAGGAGGCGGCTGCATGCACGAGCGAGATAGCCGAGGGTAGGATCCGCGTCGGGGCCCTGGTGGAGAAAAGTGGCGCCTTTGGTAACTTCACCAAAGAGGAGGCTGCCAAGTGGTTTAGTTAGCTGGACTTTAGTTTCCTTCTGTTTTTTCTGTTAATAGAAAACCGCGTTTTTCGCTATATTGTATGTTAATACATAGCCGACCTTAGAAGCAGATAGTAGAATGCAAGGAAGTTTTTTGCATAATTGTACCCGAGAGCCAATTTTGGCAATGATGTAACCTCTTTACATATTAATGAAAATGAAAAACTATTACCGATCAAAAAAAAATACTTTTCCCAAATGTCATTAATATTTTCAATTTCCAAATTATGATAATATTTATAATATATATTGTAATATATATTATTATAATAATAAACTTGTTTTATACAGCTCTTTGCTTTAATTATAATTGCATCATATTCAATGTGGCCCTTATTCCTTAACGAGCTATAACCATATCCTATCATATGTCGATACTTATCTCAGGCATGTCTTATTTGGTCGACATCTCATAATTACGTGTAAGCTTAATCTATTTGTATTACAAATACGATATAGGTTTGAGTCTTACCACCAAATTCGTCTCTATAGGAAATTTGTCTTACTTCATATAATATTGTATTATTTCTATTATATTCTTTCATTATTATATATGGTTAATTTAATAATTATTATTTATAATGATAATTATTTATTATTTGTCTAAATATTATTATTTATTTAAAAAATATTATTATTTATTATTAATTCTTATTCTAGAAAAAGGGACATGACACTACGTGACTTACTAAAAATAGCAAGTGGTGTATAAACAGAGCTTGAAAGACCTCTGGAAAAAAAACCACAAATAAACTTATGCACTAAGATGGAAAGAACTAAAATACACATCAAAAGGGTCAGTTGAATAACCCTAAATCGCCTTCAAAGGGCCTTCTAATCACCACATTAGCCTACGGGAGCGTTAATAATAGGCTAACCTCTAAAAATAACTAATGCTTAGGAAGGCACAAAAATGGGGACATTACAACTACCTTCAAAGTAAAACTTACATTGGTTATCTTTTCTTTTATTAGAGAAAACCATCACTTTCGTCTTAATATTGACTTGCATCCCCATCGAACTACAAAAATGCTCAAGAGAAAGTAAGTGTTCTTCTAAGCCAAGAGCACAATTAAATATCATAATAAGGTCATGTATACAAAAGAAGCCTTATAACAAACTCCCTCAAGTGAACACCATCACCTCCTTGTAAGTTTAACCACTTTTCAAGTTTTTAATGCATAAACAAAAAAGGGTAGGGGACAATGGGCACCCTTGCTTTTCCCCTATATTACTCCTAAAACTTTCGGAGATGCCATCTGAAGTTCTGATTTTCACTTTAACCTCCTCATATAGCCAATGAACAGCTGCCTTAAAATGTATAGGGACCCCAACTTCCTTGAACCAGTTCCAAAGCTTATCCCTAGGGACTGTGTCAAAAGATCTCTTGTGTCAAAAGATTTCTTGAAATCTACAAAGCAGCAACATGCTTCCTCCTTTTTCTCCCAAACTTTTTCAATGATGTGCCTTAAAGTTATACCGTGATTAACCATGGAGATGCTTAGGTCTGAAACTCGCGTGCCCTTTACCACATTTAAACTTTTCATCTGCCCACATGCTAATTCTATTTTCTAGCATACTTCCAAATAACTTTGCAAACGAAGGATTATTATAATGGTTCTATAATTGAAAGGATTTTTGACGTCACCACTCTTGAACCCCTACAAAATGATGTTGAAGGTTTTTGTAATGTGAATGTAAGTGTTTTCATACCCCACTTTAGATACTCTGCTTGAAGATCCACCAGGTCTTTTGTTTTTCCGACACCTAATTTCTTGATACCCATCTCGATCTAATGAACAGTGAAAATCTTAACAGCAATGTTGACCAAGGGGGCATTGTCAACCTTAGAATCCTACTCATAAATTTGTCTTGCATAATCAAACCACTTAGAAGTTGTAATATTATTTTCCATTTTCTTTTTTCCTAGTCGCAGCTCTTTCCAAAATAACTTGGGGTTATTTCTCCAAAAAAAAATTAGTTCTTCCCACCTTGTGATCATGGAATCAACTTTTTTCTTTCTTAAAATCTTCTTGTAAGCTTTGATGTTTTATCTTCCCTTGTTTGACTCTTTCAAAGTTATCCTTGCCTCTTTGCATTCTTCATCAAACCAAGTAATACTGGAAAGCAATTTGTTTCATATTTCTTATTTTTTTGCACTCGACGAGTGCACTTTGAAATTTTGAATCAAGTTTGTTAGCGTGTGACTATGAAGGCCATACAACGAAATATGGATTATAATTTGTCCATATTTGACATCAATGACAATTTATCAACACTCCTCTCAACTTCTTGCTCCCATATGCAATTCGGTGTTTGTGTTGCATAAGAACAGCACCAATAGCTTAACATAAAGCACTACATTCAAGCCCAAATGGCTTAGAAAAATCTAGAACAGCTAAAACAAGACATTCGCTCATCAAGTGCTTGAACTGATCAAATGATTTCTGCCCTCATTCTGACAAAGGAAAAGCTCCCTTTTTGGTCAAATTTGTGAGTGGGGCAGCTAACTATGACAACCCCTTGACAAACCCCTTGTAGAAACCATACAAACCAAAAAATTCCTTCAACTGAGTAAGACTAGTGAGAGGCCAATCAAGTATAGCTTGGATTTTCTTATTGTCTAGATTAACTCCCAATAAAGAATCCTTCTCCAAGAAAATTGGAGGGTTTCTGTGATATGCAGGCATGTTCTGGTTTCTTTTTTCTTTGTGTTTTGAAATGGATTTGGAAAAATAAACAATGACAATGATAGGTCCAAACAAAAGATAATATTGCAGAACTTTAACAAACTCAAAAAATGAACAATATTCGTAAATAATACTGCTGAAAAATTCTAGAATTAATTACTGATCTAATTTTCCAAAAAATTATCAAATGTAAGAGCAATCAAGATCATAAAATTAAGGTTTACTACAGCAATGATCAGCAAATACATTGTCTAGGAACCCTAGGTGCTTCATCAAATGACTCAAAATGTGCAGCTAACTGTTGAACTGATCTGCAGCAAGTAGTAAACACCAAGAATGCTGATTTAAACCCTGAAAGACCAATCTTTTTCCAATTAACCCCCACATCCAAGCTCTTCAAATGGTGCAGCTGGCATGAGGAAATATGACCAGCATTAAGGAGGTGTGACTAGCAATAAACAACGGCAAAAACATCCAAATCGACCTCTACTGATTAGATATTCAATAGACTTTTTAAAATTGAAATGTAGACCTTCTCAAATGAGCACAACTATGATCTCTGAATGAAATCACCAAGAAATCCTCCAGATGGTGTCTTTCAACTACGTAGAGAATGTCACCTACAATAGTTTCCATCCTCACAAACTAGCAAGAAGAAGCAACTCCTTCAAGAACAGATGCATCAACAATAACAATACTCAACATGCTCAAATCAGAGCTCCAATCCTCCTTTTGTAGCTTTTTAGTTTTTTTTTCGAAAACGCACCTTTTTTGCTTTTCCGCTATTTTTTTTGCTAATGTGTTTTTGCTATTTTGTCGGGAATGCTTTTTCACTTTTTTCAAGAATGCTTTTTCACTATTTTTCTGGGAATGCTATTTTTCCTTTAATTTAATAAAAGTCATGCCCCATTACAATCTCCCAATGTAACATTAAATAATAAAGGCCCATCCATTAAAATAAATCACATTTGATTTAATATTTGGGCACTAAGTCCAGTCATTAAACAAATAAAATAACAATAAAGTTAAATCTATAATTTAACTTTATTAACTCATAACTTATCATTATTTAATAACTCCAGACTATATCAAATCTCATGATAAACATCAAACCCAACTCCACTGACATTACAAAAAGAGAAAATGGCATTGTCGATGCTCATCAATGACTTACTAAAAATAGTTAAGTATAGGAGAAAGTGTCTAAAACGGTCCAGAAAATAGCATTACACACCTTATACCCATCAGAATAAGAAACTGCTTTTGTCAACACCTCCACAATTCCCCAAACCCACTTATTAGCCACAAGAATCTCATGAATAGGCTAACAATCTCTCCACGCCAGACAAGCTTAGGTAGGGGACATTACAATCTTCCCTTCCTAAAATTGCTTGTTCTCAAGCAATTCTCTGTTGTACAACGAAGATCCCAAACTAGCCATATGAAAAACATTGTATCATTCTGCTACTTCACTCTGATGAAACCCGTAGAATTGTACCCTGCAACTCTATTATTCTAAAACCTTCCCACTATCAAGCTGATTAGATGATTCCAAATCATCATGTTGTCACATTCATCAAAAAAGAGGATATAGAAGCTATCAACAACAAATAACTCTCCAACTCCACATGATCTTCCATGGATGTGCAAAGTACCCATCATAGGTGCACGAAAAAACATACCAGCCCAACCTTGGCTGCTGATGAAAACTTGAACAGCACCCATAAATCTGAAAATCAGACTCGTGATGATGTAAGAGGTGCTTCTAATGACCTATGACGATAGTGCCTCATTGATATGCAAGCTTCCAATGATAAAGAGATGATCCAAATCTCTCCAAAACACGCAAATAGTTGCTGCCTTCGAAGCGCCTCCAAGACTATGTAGAACACTCATTACCCAAAAGTGTATGTAGTAGTAACCTATGAATTATGGTTGGAACACCTCTACTCTTATGCTCATGTGCATACCATAGATTATAACCCAATTGCAACTCAAGCATTTGCAATGTGATATCCCCTTTTCCCAAGAAAGGATTTAATGATAATATCATAATAAATATATAATTATAATTATAAAACAAAATATAAATCCCTATAATTATAGTTTAATGATAAAATCAAATTATAAATATAAATAAATATAATTACGTTATAGGCATTTTCTATATGAAGAAGACAACCTGCTTTGTGAAATCAACAGTCCATATTATCTGAATGGGATGGACGACCATTGCTTCATCCAGAACTGTCCATAATTTCCTGTCACTTTTTCCCAACATTTTACGGCTGATCTCTACCCGTCATTGGGTGGAACCGAACGGACAGATGATCGAGCCTGCATATTCCTATTTTCTTTTTCGAATGTGTTGACGTGGCTAAGAAGGAAACCACTTGCTTACTTGTTTGGTATAACAATATTTTACAGTATAATACCATGTTTTTTTGGACAGCTTATACATTAGTACAATTATAATAATATTTGATATGGTTATAAGTTTATAACATATATCACATGTAATGATATATTATAAATAGTAAAATATTAAATATAAAAAAATTAGCTTAATGCATCATATAAATAAATATAAGTTTTAAATATACAAATAGATATTATCACAAGAAAAACAATCCTAGCATATATCGATAAATAGTAACTACAATAGATAAAATCGTTAAACATCACTTGAAAGATAAAATCAATATTATAAAAAAAATGACCATAAATATAGTTAAATTCTTAAATAAATTAAATTGCAAAAATTAGAATGTTGCTTTTAATAATAAAATATATTAAAATGGTGACTTTCATTTTAAAAAATAAAATATGTTAAAATTGTGAAGGTGGAAATTTTAATTTTATTATTAAAAGTTACAAGTAAAACCTATTAATAAAGTAAAAAGTCAACTTGTAAAAAACTAGATTTAAAAAACATGCATATTAGAGTAAAAATACACTAATTAAAATTCTAAAATATGCTAGCTTAATTCACAAACAAAATTCCAATTTACTCAGTAATAACTTTAAAAATACAAAAATATTTTAATATAAATCATATATTGATACTATGTAAAAAAAGTAGAAAGAAAAGGGATTAGATAAAGAGAGGAGAAACGGGTGGATAGAGATGGTAGAGATAAATATATATAGAAGAGACGTAAGGAAATAATGAGAGAGGCAGAGATAAGAAGATGACGGTAGAGGTAGGAAGTGATATATAAAGAGAGATAGAGGGCTATAGGAATAGACAAAGATGGAGAGATTGTGTGTGTGTGTGTGTGTGTGTGTGTGTGTGTGTGTGTGAGAGAGAGAGAGAGAGAGAGAGAGAGAGAGAGTGCGAAGAAGAGGGATATAGAGAGAGAGAGGGGAGAGATAGGGATAGAAAGAGGGAGAGGTGCAGAGGGAAGAGTAAGAGAGAGAGGAAGGAGATAGAGAGAGGTCTGGAGATGGAGATTGAGAAGAAGGATATGGAGAGGATAGGGCGAGGGAGAGATAGAGGGAGAGAGTGGGGATGGAAAAAAGAAATATATAGAAATATGGAAAGATAAAGATAGAGAGATAGGGAGATTAAAAGAGAAATAGAAATGGAGATAGAAAGGGAGAGATATATAGAGGCAGAGAGGAGAGATAATGGGATAGAGATGGAGAGAGAAATAAAGGGAGATGAGCAGAGAGATAATGGGATAGAGATGGAGAGAGAGAAATAGAGGGAGATGAGTAGAGAGATAATGGGATAGACATGGAGAGAGAGAGAAATAGAGGGAGATGAGCAAAGAGAGATAATGGGATAAAGATGGAGAGAGAAATAGAGGGATATGGGCAGAGAGAGAGAGATTGTAAAGAAGAGGGATATGGAGAGGGGCAAGAGGTATAGAAAGAGGGAGAGGTGCAGAGAGAGAGCAAGGAGATAGAGAGGTATGGAGATGGAGATTGAGAAGAAGAGGGATATAGAGGAGAGGGAGAGATAGATAGAGAGGGGAATGTAACATATAAATATATAAAGATGAGAGAATGAGAGAGGGAGAGATATAAAGATACTATGTTCTCTTATTTCATGCTGGGTTTTGGGTCGGGTGTGGTTCTGGTCCGGTTTAGGTCCAGCTCTCCTCCACGTTTGACCTGGGTGCCCGAACCACAACCGAGCCCACCCACAACTGTGGGTGCCAAAAACTGGGCCCCACATGCCTTAAAAAACTTTTTCACCCTAAAAAATCTCCAAAAACCCTAATTTTGACCAATTAACCTCTTCTTTGCTCATTTTAAGATTTGAATATCATCATTTTTGCAAATTATGAATATGATGAATGAGGTATTTTATTTATAATTTTATTAGCAATTATGGATTTATGAGAATCACGCTTCTAACTTATTATATTTATACCTTTGATGTTTAAACATATATGTGTGCGTGTGTGCAGAAGGACCCAAACCCAAGGGAAAAAAAATTTGACAAACCCGCGTACCCAAACCAGAACCAAAATCAACAAATTAGGATAAAACTAAAAGGAAAGCTTTTAGAAAATTATGATGTGGATTGAAAAAAAAGCTTTGCGGGCACAATTATAAATATAACTAATTGCTATCCTCAATTTTGTAATCACAAAACTAGAGCAACCCTACGAAAATTTTGTAGGTTAAATTCTCTAAGGCCTGTTCTTAGTTGCTTTTTCTTAGTCTTGTGTTTGGCTTTTAGTCTTGTTCTTGCCCTAGGATTGTGGCCTTTGCAATTCTGCTTGTTTCAAGCTCTTTTAGGTGTCTTTTGGGTTAGTATTGCTCGAGTTATAGTCTTTTCAAGATCCTGCTCTTCTGCCTGATTGCACGTCTTTGTTGAAATCCTTCACAAACGGGCTATTTGTTGGTAATTGCACGAGGTTAAGATGTCATTTATATGTAAAGTGGGTTTAGAACCCCATTTTAAAATTTCACATTATTCTGAGAAGTTTTACTTATTATTTTTAATGATTGAATATGTAATGGTGGACTTTTTAAGTCTTTCTGCATATTATATCATTAAAATTATAAAGTTACATATAATGATAATTATAGTTCAGCTATTAAGTGGGGTTTTTATTCGATATTGCATAAACATCACAATACAGAACGTGTTTGATTCCCCACTAGCTGTGCAATTTAAAAATACAAGTCGTTAAAGGTGGGCTTTCTAAAGATGATTGCATATGTCGAATTTTAAATGTGTAATTTTATTTTAAAAAATTACTATATTAATGGTATGTTTTTTTAAAATGATTACATGTTATTCTAAATATGTTTTTAGTCTTTAGAAAGTGGCGAATTTAATCCTAATTACATGTTGGATATGCATGTTTTAAAAAAGTTTGGAGTCTTTTAAACTCGTTATGACTAAAGGTTCTAGTGGTGGCGATTTATAAAGCATATGTAAAATGTTTTTTTTTTTTAAAACTCATCGAACTCATGGTGGCATTTTTAACAGCATTTGCATGCTATGCAAAATGTGTTGGAGGGCTTTTAAAACCTGTCTTTCTCAATAGTTGACAAATGGCGGCGTTTTTAGAGAAAAATGCATGTTTTTTAACATGAAATAAAGCCATACCTACCTGCATTCTGGAGTAGAAAGCCCGTCTAGGGCAAACCCGAGTTAGTTTTTACTGGCATCGTGCTTGTACAAACCCGTAATGCTTGGAACGTGTTTTAACAGATTTGAAACTCTTCCTGGAGTTTTTCAGTGTGATTTTGGAGGCATGTAAGCCACATGAGTTCTTTTTAGAGGTCGTTTTGCATCATTGAGCCACGTATTTGGTATTTACAACATTTTTAGGGCCGTTTTTGCTTGAAACGTGACTGAATCTGCCATTTTATAAGTCGTTTTTCCCATAAAGTGGGCCGTTTTTTAATAAAAGGTGATTTTGTTGAGGTTTTTCTTGGTCATTTTTATCAATATGTGGGTCGTTTTTTATCTCCGATGGTTTTTATATGCATTATAATGGTCGTTTTTGGAAAAAAGCGTAGTTTTCTGTATATATTTGCAGATTTATATGGCTTATTCACAGTTGTTTTTACTCTCCATCGGATTTGGTATATCCTATGGTGGACGTTTTTTAAGTGTTTCTTCATTTTCCAACTGCGTCTAAGGTTTTTGTATGTGTTTTTGTTGAAAAATGGGATTTGTAATTGTTTTTGGGCAAATCTGCAAACCATGCGTTCTATTCATCCTATGTTTCTTCCAAAGCTTCAAGATAAAGAGATGTTTTTCATGGTGACCTTCAGCATGAAAGCTACAGCTAAAAAAAAATGTTTAAAGATCAGCAAAAACAAAATCACTGCCTTGGGACAGCGATATCAAAGGAATTGTTAAGAATGACATCAAAGTCATAAATAAGATAAAATGGTGCTAAGTGTGTAATTGTTGATCTATGAAGGAAAGACAATAATGTTACTATAAGTTTCTAAACAGCAGATCCTTGCAAGAATGGAGACTTAGAGGTAAACAATTTATAGCAATCATGTATAACTCACAGATGCAATGATCATGACAATGGAAATAAGCATGAAGAGATTAGTAAAATGTCTGATACACAGTATGGCAGATTGACTGTGATAAGGACCACATTCTAGTAATGATTTGGAAGGCAAATCGAATGTTAAAGTAAAAATTATAAAGGCAGATATCAAAGGTGTCAATGGATGAGTCTCAGAGGTTACAGAGGAGAGGTAAATGTAGTCTTTTATTGAGAAGACAGTTGTGAAGGATATATGCCAAGTTGTGCCAGTAGAAAACTATAACAGTATGTTCATTTTTGAGCATTTGGGGAACATGGAAATCTTTTTTTTTTTTTAAATGGATTATTGAAGCATTTACAAATCAATGTTTTGAGGATGACAAAGGTGTGGATGCATTCATGAATCATAGTCATGTCTTTGATCAGCAATCATATAGAAACTACAGTCATCAAAATTTATCTT
>MU224391.1:565207-578976 GCA_018584345.1 Thuja plicata
TCAAAATTTATCTTCAAGTTTTGGAGACTTTTATCCAAAACCTCACTACCTTGGGACATTTTCTTTAGAGGATGTTTATTCATTGTTAGAATGTGATGAGATGCAGGTTGCTCTTCGAAGTTTAATGGTCACGAAGCCTTCAAATATCTGTGTTGGTGTTTCTACTTTTCTAGCTCACCAACTCAGACATGCAGAGAAAACTTACCCTCACTTGCGAGCTGCAACGCGTATAATCCTTCCCCCTGCAATTTTGTATTGCAAGTTGAAGATGACATGAAAGTTCTTCCCCAAAAGTTGTAGTAGATCTTCTCAAATTCAAATGCATTCATGGATGCATTGAAAATCACTTGAAATCAGATTTCTAAGATCTGATTATAAGTGCAAGTACTTCTCTTTTCATATGTAAAGTGCAAGGCAAGATCTTTCTCAAAAGGCAAAACGAGTTCTTCCCACAAAGAGAAAATGCCAAGGCATGTGTTTTTCCTCTAGTATGGAGTCAGGATTAAAAACCCCGTTTTTGTGATGATATTTCCCCAAAATGCATAGAAGATGTGAAGTTCTCAATACGCAATCACGCTCAAAAAGTCCACTCTTTGGTTCAATATGCAGTCTTGTGCATAAAGCCCACCATGCACATGGCGTGTCCGTTAATGAGCTGCAAATGATATTAAAAACCCCACCTTCCATAAACTCAAAGCTTGTTATTCATTCATATGCAGTGCTAAGAAAAACCTTGTTCTTCATCATTCTTCCACACACTTGCAAGATGTATCAAGTTTGTTCTACCCCTCAAGGATGCAAGCTCTTGTTGCAAGTTGAAGAAAGATTTTCTCATGTTTTTCCCATGATGCAAGGATACAAAGCCAGAGCAACCACACGATGAAGCCAGACATGGAGGTGGAAACTGTGAAATGATTCTAGGCATAGAATGCTTTCAAAACTGAAACAGAAAGACACAAACATACCTCTCAGTGATCACCATTATGATGCAGAGCGATATGCAGACTCATATTCCGGTTCGAGATGATTTCACCAAACCAGAACATATTAGTCATCAGGCATCCAGTAGTGACATGAAAACCGACAAAAGATGATGCAAATAGATGTCGTGTCTTGTCAAACACTTAGATGCTTTCATCATGCATTTTGTAAAAGTGTAGAATCTGTGACAAATTACACAAAAATATGTAAAGTGTTCTTGTATAATCATACTGCAAGGACATTAGGTCCAACAACATTGAATAAGTCAAAGTTAGTTGTTGATAAGCTTTGAATAGTTCAAAGTTAGTTAGAGATAAGGATAGAATAAGTCAAAGTGGTTAAGGGTTTCCACTTTTCTCTCTCCTCTTCTCCTATATAAGGAGGGGGGTTCATTGCAAATAGGATCTTTTGGGGTGTGCAAGTAAACTATAGGCAAAGCTCTAATATTCTGAGGACTTTGTGTTTCATTGTAAGAGTGTTGAGCATCTGAATAAAAGGAATAGAGATTGACAAACTTTGAGTTGTTGTCTTGACAATTGATGAATGTTTTCTTATGTAGCGTTTGTTAATCCTTGATTCAAATTGAATAGTTAACTTGTTTATTTCATTGGAGCATCTTTAATCCAAGTTTTCTGAAGACTTTGTGCTTCAGGAGATCGGGGTTACTATAGAAGAGTAGTGGCTGTAATACTCCAAGGACTGAAGACTTTGGGCTTCAGTATTGGAAATTAGATAAATAGAGTACTTATTTGGAGTGAGGACAAGAGACTTTGATCTCTTGTATCATTCCATCTTTAGATAAATTCATCGCTGTCTTGGTCGATTGTTCTTAAGTCAATCTCTGAGCCACCAGTATTACTGTTGCAAAGGGAACTGTATGGGTTACAGTTCAGTTCTACTTGAAGCCACCTGCGGTAAGAAGGGAGCCTCCCCTGTTGCTGAGAGGAGAGAGTAATCTCACACGCTACTGTCTAAAATACACATTTTGCAAGTTGTAGTCTTAGCGACTTGCAAAATATTTAGCCAACACTAATATATAAAAAGATGATTACAATTAGGATGATACTCGTATTTATTATTTTTTTCTGTAAGAGAGCTAACTATTCATTTAACACTAACATCCACTCATCTAACAAATTGTGTGATTAGCATAACCATCAAGTTACTAGGAAGCGCTCTGAATTTTTGTCTACAATTCCTAGATTATCTTTGGCAATTATATTGCAATTTAATGCTTTAGAAGTTAAATTTCAAAAACATCCTGATCACCTATCACATGAACAATGAGATTTAGTAAGCCCTGCACTTAATAATGTATTTATTAAATGGCATCATTCTTGTGCATAAATTATCTACGTTCATGCCTATACAGCAAAAGGTTCAACAAAAAATAGATTCATTAAATGGATTCACCTCAAGTGATGCTAATAATTGACAAGATATAAACCAACAATATATTTGAGAAATTTGGCAATATACTTATTCATTTAATGGAAATACATATTATTTGCATAATTAGCGAAAGAAATGGGCCTTAACACACCTATTTTCAACAGTTTCTTGGAAAAACTTTACAACATCTTCTGCACTATGGGCTACAAATGACCAACAATGTTCACCTACAATTACAACATGAAGTTGTACACAACATAAAAAGTTAAAAACGCACAAGATAAAAATGAAGAATATGCCTCAATTTTCCATTTATTAGCATTTACTATTACTAGTGCTTACTTCACCAAATAGAAACTTTACATGCAAAAGATTAACCCAAATTTAGAAGGAAAAAAGAGTGTAATTCTCTTCACAATTTTTTAGTTTAATTTAATTCCAGCTAAACAACTTAATACAAAAGAATAAACTTGCAACAAATTAAGAAAGCTTACAACACCCACCAACAAATAGGTAAATTCTTCTTACCCAAAGCACGGCATGAATCTAGATGATCTTGAGGAAGTAAAATTTCTAGTTGTCCCTTCAAAGGCTTGACAATCTCACGAAGTAGTTGATGTCGTTCATGCAAGCTTTGGTGGATCACACTAGAGTCTCCCACATACAGAATATCAAAAGCCATGTCTGGTATGATAGTCAAGGCTTGAATGAATAATAATTATTATAACATTGAATTCTCAAATCCATTATTTGATAATATTTCATTTATACAAATCATTGCATTATGCAAACCACGGATAATTTTATATCTTTTTGAGCATTGTTGTACCATAAAAATATACTCAGAAATTTCTTACAGCAATAATAACATCAATTAAACCTTTAATGTTTAAGTGCCAAAGCGCTGACCTGGAAAAAGGAATAGTCAAACCTCCAATCAGCAACTTCATTTTCTCTCTTATGGCTGTTTTACAACCTAGCATGGTGCGGCACGCCCAACTTGTATGGAAGCCTCTAAACAACACTACAGCTTCTCTTTCTGCTGCTGCGCTAGGCTTAAGGAAGTCTTAAAGGGGTTGTGGCAGTCTTCTTTAAGGCTTTAAGCATTTACATATCGACAACCCTAGGGAATTTGTAGGATGCATGACCCCTCCCTTGATGACCTTAGGAAATATGATGGTACAGCTGGGCCAGAAACTCAGCTAATAAACAAAAATATTTAAATATTTAATTTCTCTCCACATGTACACAACATTATTAACAATTTTTGTTTCCCTTGCATATACCATTCATGAAATTTCTCATATGCCTTACACTTGCACACTACAAAAAAATTATATTTTTCTGCAAAACATTCAAAAAATTGTACTTGCAAACTTGGAAAACTTGGGAAAAATAAATTAATTTTCTCCAAGCCCTTATTTGCAAACATCACCGCCGAAACCAATTTTTGTTTGAGGGTTTTCATCCTACGGCAGTAGAAATCCGCTCAACTACACAACTAGGTTTTCAATAAAATATCATGTACTCAGAATGAACCAAAAGAAACTCTTCAACCTCTATTCATAACCGTCTACGAAACTTTCCAGAAATTATATTTTTAAAATCACCTTTTAAATAATAATCTTTTTAGCTCCATTAAAGTGACTATTTTATTTATTTAATTTTTCCAGCACTTTAGTCACTTAAAATTCACCTTTATAAACAATTAATATAAGTTGTCTTTTGACAACTTAAATAATTATTTAAAATTTTAATTATTTTTTTGCACATCTGTCCAAAGTTGCAGTAAATACAAAATTAGCTCAAAGGTGAATTCTGAACCTACCAACATAACAAGAAGCTCATTGGTGATCCAACATAATAAAAATTGATACTTTCACAAAATAGAATATTCCTCCACAAAGTTTGGAATGCACTTAGAATGACAAAACTCGCCCCAGAGAGAATCAACAAACTCATCTTGATTCACTGAACACCACATCATTAATTGAACTCCATTTTGAAACAGCTGGCACACTCCAAGAAAGATGGAGCTTTCAAAGCTATCGGAATGACCAAAAATAGAAAGTTTACAATGTCAGTTGGAAAAGCAATTTTTTTATTGTTTTGAACTTTTCCCATTTCAATCCCAAATAATTGAATTCTATTTATACTTTTGATTTTCCAAGTCAATTTCTATCCTGAGTAATGCTCCTATGACTATAACAACATTTGCAAGCTTGTCTAAGCTAAAGTGCAAGGCTACACATAGAGCTAGTGATGTTAGGCTGAGTGATACAAGATCCTCTCTACCATAGTTCATGACACCATATTGTGATTTTTGCTTTAGATACCATGGATATCATAATCCATAAGTTTTGTACCCCTCAAACAGTTCAGAATATATATATATATATATATATATATATATATATATATATATATCTTCTTTTGTACTTATTTGATCAATGTATAATTGTGTATTCTAATTGATAAGTTTATTATGTCTTTAAAATCGATTTGTTCAAGGGTGCATACTAAAAGTTTTAAATACTTAAAAAAGAATCTATATACCATAGGTTTTCAATTTGCCAGGTTTAAGAGCTAAGTCCAAGTTCAAGTCGAAAATCATCCTGTCGAGTCTGATTCTTGTCACTGTGTTTCAAATGGATAGCTAGATATGCTTCTAGGTAGTCTGCAGTACACATTATCCAGGAATGGGTTTTTGATGTGCAAACATTGTCGGATTTACTTCAAACGCCTTTAACTAACACAACTATCTAGAATTACCTTGGAATATATATGGCTAGGGAAGGCATCAACCAACACAAGATAAATCAGTCCTCTCATTAAGTATCTATACTAAATTGGATGCTGGAATGTGTGTTTGCATTCTTGGCCAGTTTCTTTTTCTCTAGGATTCTATTTTACTTCAGAAAAAAAAAAGAATACATGCATATCCATGATAGCTCTATTCTAAAGAAACGAAAAAGTTTAACCTTGAAATAGCAACTCGGGTCCCAAGAATGCGTTAGTATAACATTTTGCGCTTGGCAATGGAATAGGATACAGCAAAGCTGTCACATAAACAAAAGAAACAATTAAAAACAAGTTATTAGACAATATTGGGACTCCAATGCCAGAATCCATATCAAGTAAAAATCAGAAAGGTTTAATATTCTCAAAAGAGAAAATCATACTTGTTGATTGGTTTCTACTCCATCCCTGGCAGCCTTTGCTGTCCAATACAAGGTCATAATAAAATTAAAGAAAACACAATCAACAATGTGATTAAACCACCAAAAATGAGATGCAAAGATATTAGAAAATATTTTCTGACCTATTTCTTGGTTTGTTCCAAAGTCTGCAAACCGATTGCTACCCTTATCCCAAACTAGCATTTCGCCATCAAGTATACATCTTGAAAACATCAATCCACATGAAGATCAATACCTTTATTAAAGTTCAAAACACAAGTATATTTTTTAACATTGAATCTTTAAATCAATTTTTTTTTTCAGCCTGAATGTTGGAATCATCAAGAGTTGCTAGAAAAAGAAAGCATCTTCTAGTGTGCTTATGATGTTGTGGCCTGATGATGGTCACACGCAGTTTGATGACTGAATATCATGAATCCAAACCTTTTATAGAACTGTTTCTTAATAAATAAAAACAAGTTCCAAAAGTAAGATTAAGTGAATATCTTTACTTTCCATGCGAAACAAAGAAGATATTGAATAGGTTTTAAAGTCTAAACAGGATAATTACTATCCTAAACAGATAACACATACTACGAGTCTACGACAAGAAATAATGGTTCAAATGACAAAATGATTAAAATAGAATAACGCCAATATCTAGCCATGTTCCTTTCCTTATGAGTTTCTTACATGACAAAGAAAAATCTTTGCCACATATTACTATCAAATTCCAGCATAACCAAGTTGGTCCCCATGGTGGCTTATTGAAATAAGTATATGCATGTGACACACAGAATGCAGAATACATTATAGATTGTCAAACACAAACTCCAATTCAGAGTAACAGTGATGTTGAAATCAAAACTAATTAAGGCAATACGCATTCAATATTTAAATCATTAAGAAAAATAAAATTAAAGTTCTTAAATTACTTGTCCACTAGAACATTTTGGAGGATTATACTTGACATCGCATCTTCATACTCTTTGTGATCAAAAAAGTTCCTGCTTAGACATCCAAATATTCAGAATGATGATAAACAATTGCTCCAAAGTAAATATGAAGGTAAGAAATTTTACACCATTTGACTATGTGGAACAAGAGATAGTATCCTTCAATCCTTTACCAAGCAATTAAGAATAGTTGCTAATACACAAAATATCAAGCTAGTGAAAATCAAAGAGCATATAATTCTTGAAAAAAGTAGGCTTTTCTAAATACTTTGTCAACTTTTGGCATGGCCAAATGCCATGTCCCCTACTTAAAAATAAAGCAGTAATTGAAGACCTATAGCTAATAACTATTTTCCATAGACTAAGAAATAAAATAACAGAAATTATTTCATAATAGCTTTATAAATTTTGCAACAATTGTTTTTTAAAAAAGAGAAATTTAGATATTATTGATTACCATCTAAATAAGTGTTAGTAAAACATATTTTGTCACTCTTTTTTGTGTATAAGACTAGCAACAATAATGACAAAACTACAAACAGTTAAATAAGTTGACAAAAACTACTAATAATTGAATAAGTTGCAATCAGAAAAAACAAACTTTCTGTGTTTGAAAGGGGCAGTTCCCTTTATCCATAAAACTTGAAATAAATGGTGTATGCTTTTCACCTGAAAGTGAGAAAGGCATTTTCCAGTTCAAATATTTAAAATTAAAAGCTAGCACAAGGTCCCACGAGAAAACTATGTACTTGTAGGAAACTTGAACTAAAAATTTTAAAATCATCATCAAAGTTTTTCAACGTAAGGAAAGGACCACTCAATTGATAAGCCAATAGATAAAGTGGAAGTTACTAATACCCACACGATAATAATCAATTATTTCAAAAAATGAACAATTGCACATTCAACATAAGAACAACGCACAACTCCAAAAAACATGACCCATGGTTCACAAGATTTCTATATTCGTCATAAAAAATAGAGATCAAGTCTCTTTGTACTAACCACCTTGGTATTGTTAACCAATATTTTTGCAAATTTCTCATAGTTGTCTATGAAGGCATTTTGTCTAACACTTTGCACAAACGAACGTTTCAACATATTGTCACAAATATTCATCATAAAATTATATTTCTCAATATCAGCAGCAGGGAACAACTCATTGTAACAAATTACTGAATTTATGTGCATTCCACAATTGATGAAAATATAATTTTCTATCATGGGCAACTACACCAACAACTTCATTTCAGAGTTGATAACATTAAAATAAATGATAATGATGTAATTTCCCAAGTGCTAACCTCTATTATAGATCCCAATTGGCATTTCTTTCAACCAAACAGCAACCAACAATATACAGCTCTCATTAATTGACTTGTATGGCATTCTAGATGGAGTGGCTCATATATGAATTCACACCAGTTTGTCTTTGTTCACTGCTGACTTTAACAACTTCTAAACCCCTTTACCAGCCTTAATTATTAAATTATTTCATTGGTAAAACTTAATCAGCTGTTACCTATCATATTTCCTTTAATTCGCATCATCATTTGCATATTAATTATCCACTAAAAGGAGTGATTTCTTCTTGAGAAAGTATTACAATCTCCTTATACTATGGCAGCTATTACTTGAAATATTATACTCTTGTTATGCCATATTATACTCTTCTTAAGCCTCGCTTTAGATGGGTTAATAAAGATTGCATAATCAGATGCTTTTAAGGATGTTGTTGCTAAGCAACATAGGCGTTGCAATTCTTCCAAGTCATCCTCCTCAATCGTTATGGCTCCCTTTCATGACCTCACAATAGCTCTTAAGAGTCCAAACTATTTGAGGAATCTCCTTCAATGGCTCAATAGATTCCTTTGAACTTACTGATTCAAGTCTGAAGTTCCTTTTTATGAGATTGTCATCCTTGGTTGAGTGTGCGGTGTGTCGTAGACTTTAGTAAGACTTATGGTACCACGCTATCATGTGAAAATAGCTCCAAAGCCTTCAATTAAATAATCAACCCCTCTAGGCTTCTATAAAAGGTATGGATTTCAGCTCAGCTTGGAATTAAATATTAGAAACTTTAAATTATTTCTTCAATGCACACACCGCACTCATATACTCTATTCAAATTCATTTGCACAAACAGCACAATATTTTCTCTTAGTAACAATTATATAAATTTTTGGCACCAATTTGTTGCCTACAAACTTGGCAAACCTGGAAAACCTGAATAGATAAATCTTTTGCTCCAAATTCCACAACCCTTCAACACACACGTGAAATCTGGGTGGATCTCTCCCTACTGAAACCAATCTTTGACGTAGGGGTTTTCATCTCAGGGATGAAAGTTGAACAACAGCTCAAACTCGCATAGTGTTTTAACTTTTCACCAAAGATGAATAATCCAGAATGAATGGAAAGCCTCTTTTTATAACTTTTATGGGGAACTTTCCAAGAATTCGATTTTAAAGTCACTTTAAAATTTAGAAAAAAAACTCTTTTCTTTCTATAAAGTGACTTTATCTAATTGTTAACTTTTTTGGCACTTAAGTCACTTTTAAATTCACCTTGTAAATTATTAATTTAGGTTGTCATTCGATAACTTAACAATTAATTATTTAATCATTAAATTATTTCCTGCACACCTAGCTGAAGACATGGAAAAATACACAAAAAGTTTAGAAAACAAATATGAAGGCACAAACATACTCGAGAGCTCATCGGAGATCCAACTTACTAAGAATAGATACCTTCCAAAAACAAAATTCTCCTCCAAGAATTTTGAAGTGCATCAAAGATCACAAAACCACTCTTAAAAAGCATCAATAGGCTCAACATGCTCCCTATAACTCAATGTCAATAACCAAGTTCCAAACTAATAAGGATGTTGCTCTCCAAATCTTGGAACAGCCAAATAAGGGACATTATAGTCCCCTCACCAAAGATTGCTTGTCCTCTAGAAATGTCAAATCAACCTCAGATACACCAAACATATCCAAGATGAGGCCCAACGTGATCCCAAGATCCCAAATCAATCTCGAAGATATCACACAATGTTGTTGTTGCACCACTTGATTACTAGAATACAATTGTGCCAAGTCTTCACTCTCCATTCCTGTAACCCAACAAAAATGTCATCCTCGAAAACCAAACAAGGATGGTTGTAAGGATTGGAATCTGTAACATAGAATATCTCATGCCAAGTGTCTTAGACTCTTAGTACAATCAACATCTACAATCCCACTGCCTAACATGATCTTGGACAACATGAAATTTAAATTGTTAAACAAGAAAGCATGGTTCTCAGCAAATCTCATTATGATGTCCCATAAATTATGTGGATTAGTACCTTTCAAATGGCTGATACAAATGATGACAACAATGTTAAAACTGTAAAATAAATTCATAGCTATCTTGTGAATGCTTCTGCTATCATAAATTGATAACACCTTAATAATAATCAATCTTCTAGCACAAAAATGGCATTCCCATGCACAAAAATTCACACAATCAGATGCAATCATCAATACAACATCTGAAAATGCGAAGACTAGCAAAATGAAACAATTGCAATAACCATTACTCACCAATGTGAGCATTAGAAATAACATAACCATGTCTAAAAAAGCTCCCACAATTCACTGCCATAAAACCTTTAAGTACTCAACATCAATCTAGTCATTGACTGATTTTATCAAAATCAGCATTGTAATACTAGGCCAGCAGCTGCATAATGAAATATATTTGTACGCTTTGAAGATGTGAATATGGAAATGATTGAAAGGACTTCTCCAATGACTAGATTATCTTTACCATTCAACTTCCACTGAAAAACATTCCATACCTTGGCTAGAAATACTTGCCAAGCCATTTGTATGCTAGTAACAAAAATCATGTGTTTGCTGATTGAAAGGTTGACAGCTGCTTCAAATCTGAAATCTTTGTCCAATGATCCTCCATAAAATAGTTCCTTTCTCATCATAGGCTTCCAATATACCAAACTGGTGAGTTTCCACACAAATACTGCACAAGGAATTAGCTCCACCAAGATCAGGTTGTGCTACACTAATATGCATAAGGGTTTCCTTGTAGATAGAAAGTGTTCCTCCCATCTTCCTAACTTGCCATGGCGAAGGATTTTCCTTCTTGAAAAACTCATAAACACCACGCAAGATAAGTGCAAAAATCAGTTAACTCCATCATGATCATATGCCTTAACTAGATTCAAAATATTGCATATCTTGAATTCATTCCATATGCCAACTAGAAAAGAGGTCTTCAACATGAGAAAGTCTTCATGAATCATCACATTCCATGGCTAAACTACAGCCTTAATTCTTCCTTCTTTGTCAGGTGGTCTATCAAAAGGATCACCAATCAAACGCTTATCATTCTTGATCACCTGACTATACACATCACTCAAACTCGATTTCTTGTCTTCAAGTGAACCAAGAGGCCAATCCTGATAGGAAACATTCTTTATCCATTCACCATAGCAATTTGGAGTCATCACCTCAAGACTGAAAACTTCACCTAGACCTCATGTCCTATGGTTAACAACTATGACGTTGAAACCAGAAAGTGTTTCATCCTCCATTATAAAGAGTGGATTATGAAAAGTGGACTTGGCATCCATCCCAAAAAGAGGATTATCAGCAAACGGCAAATTAGTTCTATTTTCTTGATCCTACCATTCTTCCAGTTGTTCCAACTCTGCACCTGCAAACTTAGTACATTGTTCAATATCAAAATCTATTTGGAGCCTATCATGCTCGCCAATCACCTACTTGATTTCTTTATCTTTTTCCTCATTTTCTTGCTCCTTAAATTAGTCTACAAAAAGAAGCTGATTTTATACTTCAAGGACTGCCTTTTGGGTACTCTGCATAGAATCCTTAGTTGTCTTGAGATCAAAAGTGATCTTATTGGCTTCTTCCTCTTTTCCTTCCAATGCATCAAGGATCTCTTCTACAAAATAGAAGGTATCCCTATCTAAAAGTAAGTTCAAATAATCAAATTCAATTGCCACCAAAGTACTTTGACTACATGCAAATCTACAAAAGTGAATCCTCCAAAAACACATTTCTATATCTTCTCAACTTGGGCCTTCCAAAAAAGATCTTCAATGAATTTTTGTGTGTTATAAAAACGTGTTAAGTGTTGCACATCCTTACCTTCAGTAAGTATCAATTGATTCTTAAAAATATCTAATTCACAAGGCCTTTGATCTATATCAGCTTCACACAATAAATGTTCTCATTTGTCTTTAAGAGCATGACTCTTAAAATCAGCTAACTCTATGATATCCTCTTTGCATCTTTTATGTTCTAAGGTTACGAAAGCACTATGCTCAAAAAGAAAATCATCTTAAGTTATCTTCATCGTTTTTATGAACTCGTGGTTTTCATCTGAAAAAATATGCTCATTGTGTTCACCAAGAATGGTTATTTCCAGCAATATCACTTTTAAAGTTAAAAAGACTGAAGCTATCATGAACACTGCTCTATAGGTTCTGTTTGACTGATACACATTTGGCATTGGAGACTTTCTCTCAACATTTGAACTATCATCATTAAAGTGATTTAAGAAATCGTCACTATAACCCGATTCAAAAACATTTAATTTTTTAAGTGCACTAGTGAGTCCAACAATTATATCATTTGCATTCATTTCACTACTGTCTTCAAGGAAGGAAATAGTTTCAAAAACTTCATAGTTTCGATCTGAATATGCAACCAAGGTGGTTGTTTTGACATCTCCATCAAATACATTCCCAACATCTATAGATTCATGCACTTCTATGAAGTCATTCTAGACCTCTATCATAGATACCACTTAAGATAAGGCATTTTCTTCATCACAGAATTTTGCTATGAACTCCGTTTCTTCCTCATGCTCCTAATCTGTCAAATAAGGTCTCAATTTCTCCTCACACTATGCAATCACCATTTCAATGAAGACCTATTCATCTGGAAAAGTTTCTTGATCATCCTCTAAAGAAACACACACACTTAAACTGAAAAGCAGGGGTGAATTAGTATAATACAACTTTTTCCTTATTAAAACTTTAGCAGTCACAAACCAATAATAAAAAGTAAGATCTAACAATAGAGAACACAAGATGCACACACAATATATGAGGAAACCCTTGCAAGAGATAACCCCGGAAAATATTGCTTTTACATATCTTCTTACAAGCTTCATAGGGACCAACCCACAGGAGACACCAATCCCCTCCATTAAGCACCAACTCAATAGAAGACAACAAATTCTTATGAATGAGAACCACCAACTTCCCGATCTCTCAAATAGAAGGCACCAACCTCTGAAATATAGTAATTTGTTTGTGACCTCTTCTTAGATCTGCCCTAAACTGTAATGACCCTTACCAAATAGGCCACTAAAAAACCACTAAAACTTAACTGTCAAATTTCGTCAAACACTTGGCATGCAAACTAAATACACTGCTGAAAGTAAAATGCTGAGTATATGAAATTGTTGGGCAACAAATCCACTCAAATAGCTGATGTAAAATAGTGCCAATATATTCATTCAATGATAACAAAATGTTTACATATGATATTGCAATTTTTAGCTCAAAGCATTACAACATGGCACATTACAAACAAACCCTTACTGGCTGAATACAACTGAGAATTTCTTGCAACTACAAACTGAAATGAAAGAACCTGGATTGAGCAAATGCTGGAGACTAAATGCTGAAGACGAAATGATGAAAATGCAACTCCAAACTGCCCTCAGACTTGTTGTCCGTACGGCCTACAAGTACAGCCGTACATATACGCCCTGGTACGGCTCCTGGCAAAAATAAATGCCAGCAAAAAAGGTGTCGTAAATGGTATGGAAATGGTCGCCCGGCTCCAAGGAAGATCCTCCCAAAATATAAAAATCAAACTCTCAACCAACTGTGAGATATGAGCAAAAATGTATGTCCAGGCTGAAAATCGAACCCTACTGGAAATGCCACAAATTGTACCAAATAAGCCCAGCTTGAAGTAGCTGAATACCACCTCCAAAGTGCAACCCTTCAAAGGATATTTCACCTCCTCAGTTATGCAAATCCTTAGGATACTCCGTCCCTAATGATCAAATGAAAATCTGCAGACCAAGATAGCGCCACAAATGCTCATAGAGAGAAGTAGTGTAAACACAAGTTAAGGGGATGTCCAAATGAGAGGCCAAGCACCTCTATTTATTCACTTTTCTAAGAAGTCACTAAGAACTTCTAGAAGCATCCATT
>MU224391.1:584711-599357 GCA_018584345.1 Thuja plicata
ATAAGACCATCCAATCTCCAAATAATCATCAGAATGACTCTCTCACCAAAACCATCTGCCTACGAGAGTCCATGATAGGCAAATCCACTGAAAAATGACATGTCACTTAAGAGGGGACATGACATAAACCACCTTCAAAAGTTGATTCACAAGTCCACCAAAATCTGCCTTAAACTCTGCTCTCAAATCTGCAATTTCTTCACACTCAGATCAGCAAAAAGATCTTCAATACATGCTCATGAATCTTAAACATAACTTCACATAAATCTGCTCACAACATTGCATAGGTTCGCCTCTAGTCTTCCTTAAATGAGATCACATGTATCTCATAAAATCTCCTAAAATAAAAAATGTAGATCTGTTGTAGTACCTTGTTAGCTCTGCCCTTCATACACAAAAATATATTTGAATAATGAGTTGCTTTTGAATTACCAAATGACTCCTATAAATACCCTTCATCTTGCCTCTTCACCCAACAGTCATGCCTCTTCAATGAGGTCATCCAAGGCATGATTTAATTATATTTTTTATCATTTAAATTCATCCCAATTCGTGCGACACACTATGCAAAGTCGGGCCAGCATGATTTTCTTTTAATTGTATTTGTAAACCCTTAAGGTCAGCCATAGCAATATATTCTTTATTTTTATTTTTACAAACTCCAAGGGTCATCCCTCAGAAGTTATTATAATTTCATTTATTTAAGGCAAGTCAAAATCTCTGATTGGGTGCCAAAAACAGCAGTTTATAGGGGAGCTACCAGATTCCTACAGTCTGAAAACAAACTTCATCAACTGTTAATTTGTAATGCATTTCGAGATAATCTTGTAAACTCTGGATGGTAGTACCGCTGAAGGCTTTCTTTGTATGCATTTCATATTGCAAAATTGGACAGTTTGTGACTAATCACCATAGCATTTCATTCAGCCTATTTTGGCATTGAAAAAGTTGGCATTATCGGCCAATTTGGTCTAAGTAAATCTTAGACATTCTGCCAATGGCTTGCATTGCTTGCAAGGAATCATCCAAAGAGGTGTCGATAAGGTTGGCTCACAGTCTATCAAAGAGGTGTTGATTAGGTTGGTTGTGCAAACTACATATTCAGATCTCCTTGCCACCATATCATTTGTACCTGCACTCATTTAGAATAGTTGTGTGGTTGGAAATATTGTATGCTCTCACTAGGCCCACTACGGGATCTAGGTGATCAAAACATGTTGAAGACATTGCATATTTGTCTTTATATTGCGAAAAATAAAATAAAAATAATACCAAGTAAAATGAACTCCATTTCCTCTTAAGAATGTCCTACCACTATCTCACATCACTTGATATCTTCTATCAAAGGGAGCAAAGCCCCCACCTAACCGTAGGATTAACTCTCCTCTACTCGTAACAAACACACATGTATGTAACAAGCTAAACTATATCAAAAGAAATTCTTAACATTTAACGACAAATTCATATAAAACAAAATTTTCCGTTGTCTATCATTTTACGAGAAAAGAAACTGTCTCTCTTTCACATGAATATGAAACCTTTCTATAACTGAATTAACTACAATTAAGTAAATGGAAATAAAACATTTATAAAAGAATTTGCGTTCACATGAACAAGAGTATAACTAACGGTCTATAACTGATTCAAATGAACCAGAATATAATTGAATAACGAATTAACTAATTACATTCAAGAGATAATACGAGCCTGAGTGAGAATCGAGTAACTATGCTTTGATCCATCCTGGTAGATTTGAATCTTTAATGTCTTCCTGAGAGAGGGAAAGAATCATCAAAGGCTTTACTTCCCATCCATTCAACATTGGTCTCCCATACAACTTCCTTTCAGAAGAGGCCTAGCCCTACACGAGAGGTGCATAAATGGGGGGTTCAATCTAATTGTCATCCAAGTCTTTGGTGTTTAGAACCTACATCGATCTTAGTTGGTCACACCCTCTAGGCTCCATGCCTATAAGTATGACCTTCCTGACTAGACATGTACTTCTAGTTTATGAGACCGACGGTCACATGCTATTTGCATAGCGCCACCGTGGCCAAGGTTTATAAATGCAAGCACTATACTTCGTGATATTAGATACACCACCTTACTCATATAATTGAGTCCATTAGACTCTTTTGGGTCTCCATGACCCATCTTAGACTTGTTGTCAATTTCAAGCAATAACGGTCTAATGACCTTAAGGAAGGGTGACTTACTAGCAACTGTTTAACATATATGGTTCTTAACAGTCAAAAGACCAAGGGAAGTCCCTTCCCAACAGTTCTCAGCTGTTATAATCATGGTTACCCGGAGACCCGTCTCCTCCCCTCCAGACACGTCTCGGAGACTTTTCGCGTCTCCGGAGTCTTCAAAAATGGCTAGAGACTTCATGGCGAAGTCTCCTAACGAATCCAAGTCTCTGATTCCAAAAAATGAAGTCTCCCGCCTGTCTCCTAATTAAAAAACAAATTTAAAATACAACATTAAGTCATTTTATGATTTTGACCCTTATTTTAATGTTTTTTTAACAAGGCCATTTTAAATGATTTAGGTCTTTTTGTTTTATAAGGCACAGACATTAGAAAGTTAATAGTTGAAGACCTTGAGATGGAAGATCACAGCCTTGTGGAGTAGATGATATTAGATAGATTTCTGATTTTTGTTTACAGTTTTGAGTTTTTTGTTGGCATATCAACGATTTAGCATCAAACTATATATTTTTTAATTTCAAATTTCAATATGTAATGATAATCTCAGCAATTATTAATCTGATATGATGATTATCATATGCGATATTCAGAAATCAGATATGACTATGAGATATGCAATGTGAGTTTTGAATTATTTGACTCTATATTAAAAAGAAATTACTATTATATCTTAGTCTCTGTCTCTTTAAAATTTAAATGTTCAATGTTCATACTTATAGCTTTCCATTGTTCTTGTTTTCAAAGCACTATGTTATGAATCTATGGTATTTCTTAGAAATTATTAAATTATATTAAAATAAAACTTTGCCATCTCCAAGTATCCCCGTCTCCTATTTTTCGAAAATAGCTGTACCAATACCGGTACTAGTATCGGAGATCTCCAAGTCTCCCCATCTCCAGGTAACCTTGGTTATAATTCATTTTTGATATGATTGATTATATTTCATTCATTCTATTTTCCTTCCTAGGATAAGAAATGGAACCCTTCTCAAATGATGATATGTTTTCAATTTCTTGTTTTATAACTTATCAGATAAGAGTTGATCCAATAATTCAAGTAAGATGATACAACGTTCTTATTGATGACATACTGTCATATTCGTATATTGATCTGGTTTTTCCCAACCAAAGAATCATTCGTCATTTATGAAAATTACAGTTATTGAACTGTCAAATTTATCAATGCAAATTAAGTAACGGTTAAGTATTACTCCACAGATGAGGCAACTCCTTGAGCAAGTATAGATTGTGCTCGATGATAGAAGGCTAGGCTGTTATGACCATGTTTTTCTAAAGACTGGTTTTGACCATTTTGCAGATTCATAACTAAATTGCAAATTCACCTGTTATACAGCTTCATAGTTAATATGCATATTCATATTCGATATTCAAATACACATCTGATATGCATCTTCATAAATTATATACGATTTCATAACAAAATTGCAGATTTGTAAATGATAAACAAGTTCATAACAGAATTACAGATTCATATCAGAATTGCAGAATTCACGATGATATGCAAATTCATATTTGAAATACAGATTCATTATAGTTATGCTTGACATGGGTTTTCATTCTCCTATTCAAAACTTAGAGTAAGTCTGCTAATGTAGATTGAGTTCGATATGCAAGTCTATGATTCCGTTTCTTATGTGCACACTTAGAGAATTCGGTATGCAGCAAGGACTCAATATTCTCTTAATAATATGCAATGCATAGAATATTAAAGCTACTGCTAATGCATGACAATAATCCAAATCTTACTCATTCTTTAATTCAATTCAAGAAATGCTATGCAGAACATTTATATTATTATGAATCAGTTGCTTCGATTCAAGAAATAACACCACTTAGAATTAATACAGAAGGATTCTGCTTGCCTGTAACAGAACGAGGAATGTTGCAGCAGAAAAGGGATCAAATCCATTAATCCAACCTTGCTCAATGAGGTGAAGAGCTAATGCAGCATTTTAGTTTCTTAACCGAAGAATGGATTCCAATGCAGAGCAGCGGTAGCAGAATTGATTGTCATATATTTGCAGAATGTAAGAGTCCAAAGAAAGGTATCATATGCAAAGATTGATAGTCAATAGTTTTTGAGAATGTCGTCCCAAGAAGAGAGGAGTAGATGTAAAGGAAGTGAATGTTCGCAGATTAAAATAAAATATTAAAAAAAAAATTGTAACAGATCAGGTTTGTATCATCCCCTGCTCAATTCAGGTTTGTATCATCCATAAGGTAAAATATTAAAATAAAATTAGTCACAAATCAGGTTTTGGTATTGGGGTTAAGGTATGCCAGTATTCCATAACAAATTTGGGGTTGGGTACGTCGAGATTATCATTTTAATTAATCACTAGACGAGAAAAGAGCGAGCTGGGAGAGTCATATCGTACTTCATTGTTAAAACTTGCACTGATTACCTTTTCCTTCAGTTATCTACTCCCAGGTGGATGCTTCTACAAAAAAAATGATTGACTTAAGAGTTAACATGTGTACAGGATTCTATGAATTTTCTTTTTGCTTTCTTTTCAATTTTTAACCCCATGATCATGATCATTTGTCTAGGCCACAAGGGCATAAAATATAAAAGTTGAAGACAATCAATAAGAATTTCATGCACCGAATACAAATTTATACACTAAGCTTATAGAAAGAAAAAAAAATTGATGTAAGCGGTAAGAGTCAACATGTGTACAGGATTCTCTGTATTTTCTTTTAGTTTTGTTTTCATTTTGTTATCCCGCAATCATGATTATTTGTCTAAGCCACAAATGAATAAAATGCATAATGTTGCAGACAATGAATAAGAATTTCACATTTGATGGCACACAAAATACAAATTTATACACTTTTAATTCAGATGTGCAACTAGCCAAAGCTTGGAAAACAATTACAAGAGTGGGTTTAACAGTTTAACTATATCCTCTTCACTCCCATATTCATTTGGAGCATTATTATCTTATATTTGCTAGAACCAAGACCCTGACAAAAGAGAATGGAACAGAATCACGATATGAAAAAAAAACCTTGAAAAGAAGTGCACTTCTCTTCCATTCTTATGCACTTGAATTCGGTCACCGTCAAATTTGCACTCAACAACCACCTGTTTGCCATGCAACTGAAACAATAAACGAGTATGTTAGCTGTAGCTAGTCAGTAGTGACAAAAATATGAGGTGTGCTCTCTACAATAAAATGTGCAGCATGTTGCCATTAAATTTTCACGTGAAATGAGTTTAAACACATTGTTTTGCTTGTTCCAACACATCAATCAATTATAACAACCAAACCAGTGTACACCCAACAATCATCACAAAAAAAAGACACTGCAAGTCCAAAATGCATGAACATTAAAAGATTCAAAACCTTTTTCCATGCAGCCTCAACATCTGACACTCTGGAGGCTAACTGTGGGCGCACAGGTTTCCCCACCTCAATGTCCTACAATGAAGGGGAAATATGCATTTCAATCTTGGAATCATATTCATATAATTTAAGGTTAATAAATATGAAAAACAACTTTGCAGACTTCTATAATATGAATTGATGTATATTCAAATAAGTCAAATTGCATGTACAAAACTGTAGAGAGAATTTATGTTAAAGTTAGACCGATCAGACATCAAACACAAATCAAAGTCTTGAGATAATAGAATTTGATTAGATTGTAATTCTATAAGTAGAACTGAAACTGAAAAAGGCACCTCAACTACAATGTAAATTTAAAATTCGAAAAAGCTACAAACTAGCATTAAACATACTAGATTCCACCACCTATTTTTAATAATTTTTGACTTTTAGGGAAAACAAATTTACAATTATAAACACTAGTCAAGTTTATTAATTGGAGGTTTAGCATGAATGTAAATTATAAATTGACTATGTCTTTGCCCAAGATCCAAGCACCAAAACATCAATAGTCAAGATCTGCAATCAGATTTTCGAACTTAAAGGAGGGTAACTAATTTAAGCACAAGTGCTGATAACTTCTTACTAGCTAAAAGAAACCCTATTATGTGATGCCCCCTTCACGTGTGTAAGTGCCAGACCCTTAGCCTAACATAAGTGCCAGACCCTTAGCCTATTATAATTCCCATAGGCTAGTTGGCAGGAAAAAGGAAGTAATTAATTAATTAAATTATAGTTCAAGCAATTTACATTCAAGTAATTTTTTTATTTTATAAAGTTGACTAATTAAATTAAAAAGTGGCATGGGGTGGGGACCTAGCTCGATTGGCAAGAGTTTCCTGTGGTAAAACACGAGGTCTAGTCTCCCCCAAACCCACGTGGTACCGGAGGACATGTCACGCCACCGTCACCAGTCACGTAAAAAAGTTTACCAGGCACATGTCACGCCAACGTCACCAATCACATAAAAAAGTTTACCAGGCACACTGCAATTTATAGCGGGTGTTATACCCGATTCCTGCAGATAAAAAAGCATTAAAAGTGACTTTACAAAGAATCCAAAATATGAAGTTAAAATTATAAACTCATTAAGGCGGGCAAATGAATAATATTCCTTTATTTAGAAGAAAAAAGCGTATAAAGGGAGGAATGGGAAAGGAAAAAGGCATTCTTGGCATTTTAACTTCAGAACTAAGTGTGGAGATTTACAAATTGATCATCTTCAAAACTAGGATAAAAACCCTACGACAAAAATTTGGTTTCGGGGACAATGACCCTCCTTCCCAATTTTTGGTAGCTTCAATTAGGATTCACAAGAGCATGTTAAATTTGGAGATTGAGAAGATTTATATCCAGGTATTCAAATAATATTTTCTTCAATATGTGGCCATGCCTAGAGAGCTAGCTTAAAGACTATTTTCAATATTATTTGCAAGAAATTTTAAACTGATTTCATGGAGAGGATTTTGGTATGGATGATGGAGGTAAATTTGTAAAGCGACACTTTGGAGTATTCTTTAATTCCAAAGCTAGGTTGCTCAAGAAAGAGTGAGTTGTGACATAGGAAAAAAAAAAGCCAACAAAACATGTGGAAATAGTTTCATTTAAGGAAGACGGACTGAGCAAATAATGGTCATGGGACCCATTCAAACAAGCAATTGCAAGTCATTGCAGATTATGGAGCACAGGAACAAGGAGATATCACAGAAAAGTCTCAGTTTCAATTTTGAGGGTTTAAACCCCTTGGAAGACCCCAACCATGTTTGCAACTTTCACAAATTGAGAAGTTCAATTATGCTAGATTGGTGATTCAATTGATGACTTGACTAATACTGTTTGGTATGATGTAGTATCAATCAACCACTAGATATGGATAATAGCAGGGATAAAACAACACCTTCAAGATTTACAAGAAGTTTGAGATGATTATTGGCCAATCATAGAAAAGGATGAATTAAGCAACTCTAAGGAAAGGTATGCCTAAGGCATTTGATATTAGGTCAAATAATGATATTATTAATAAAAATTGGAAGAAGAAAAAGATCAGTTGAATATAAAGGTTAAATGGTTAAGCGAAGAATAGGATTTCATCATTTTTGAAGCTAGCAAATACATAAATACCATTAGCCACTAACTATCGGATATGATCTTTATTGAGATTTGTGAGCAAGTGATTAATATGATGTCCCAATCGAACATCTATTTAAAATATATATATATGAAATAAGTGCCAATCGGGAGAAGAGAGAACCATCTAAGCCCTTGTCCAGTACTTCATTTATTGAAGTTATTAAGTGTGACCTTGTGCCTAGAGGAGATGCTTCAATGTGATTTGATACTTGTGAGTCTAGTTTAACTTATTATATTGTAGTTTAATTGAATTTGAAATAAGGTGTTAGGATGCGAGTGCTCAACTGAAGATGACAATCCAATGTTTTTGCCAATTTTCGGATTTAAGCTTTGTGGAGTTTTCATTGTAGAGGGTTCCATCTTGTGTTTTTTAGGATTTTGGGACCCTAGGTTAATACCGATTTTAGAGGCCTTTTTAAGCACTCATTGTCAACTTGGGTCAAGACCTGACCCTTCCAAAATTTCCATTTTAATGAATGACGAATTTGAAAGCTTTAGGGCTTGGAAAGGTGACTTGTCATTCTCCAACCTTGTTCCCCAAAGTTCATTTAATAAATTTTGCAAGGTTGGTTGGAATGAGTGTACACGTACACACCCTCCCAAAATGTCTCACAAATGTATTATTAGAATAATATCTCCATAATATCTTGTTTATTATTATTTTAATGGTCAATATTGTAAATCTTGTAAATATTAGAATGTTTCTAATATTGTAGATATTCTTTTGTTATTAGAATGTTTCTAATAGCTACGATTGTTTCGTAAAAGAAACATCGGCTTTGTAAACTATAAATGAGTGTCTTTCTCATTCATTAATTCATCCAATATTTTACTAATTACCTGTGTAATATGGTATCAGAGCAAAGTCATTTTTTTCAACAAATATTTAATTTCGTTTTGAAATTATTTGTTCTTAAATTTTTCAATAATAAATATTAAGGGTTTATGAAACCCATCCACAGGATTAGAAGTAAATTTTTACAGGTGCTTCTTTACTATGAGACCTGGTAAAACACAATATCGAGATTTTTACCTCCATTCTCAGTCGCCGATCTCCCGTTGTTATTTCTCCTACAATATCAGCACCATTTTCTTCTTGGGGAGCCATCATTTTTAGTTACAACAGGGTTTGACGCCATTTTCTGATCTGAAGTAGCTCATTTTTCTAGTCGCGTTTGTTTCTTTCTACCCTTTTCTTTTTTTCCACATGACATCTATTATTTCTGTCTGACAGCCCTAGTTCCTTCTCTCTCATTTCAGCGCCATTCTCCTACAACTTCCAAATCGTTCCTTGTGTTTTTTGGGCATTGTGACCATTACTATGGTCATTTTTTGTTAAAAACAGCTCTTTTTTCCTGCGATAGGAGTTTTTCTTCATTCGACAACCCTTTCTGTGGTTAGCTTTTTCTGTCATTCTTCCTCTTCGTGTTCTATCTACACACAACAACAATCTTCATCATTTTGATGCCTATCATATCTCTATTCTCTGTCATTTTTTCAAACTTCATGACAGTCCACTAGGGTTTTGTCAAAAATTATGTCTTCTAGTCGGTCTCACTTTTTTATCACATATTCTAGTTGGCATTTTCGAGTACTTTTCTAGTTGTCTCCAAAATTTCTGGGTCTTCCATAAATTCTACTTGGGATCCGTGCTCAGAAATTTGTTGTTTAGTCTCAAAATCAGTACCTGTTTTCTGCCTCAGTCATATTCAAAACATGATTTTCACGTGTTGAATGTACTCTGACTCGATATTTGTGTCGCCAATCAGTCAACCACCTTTTGACCTTAGTTTTCTACAATGGCATCTCTGACAAATATTTTGCTTGAGGGGAGTCAGAAATTCAACGACAAAAACTATAATACTTGGAAGCAGTGTATGATGACGATTTTTTAATACAAATGTCTTGACAAAATTGTTTTGGGCAAGACTAATCGTCCCGAGGAAGAAGGTAAAGAGAAAGATAAATTTGATGAACAAAATCAAGTTGTTATGCTCATCAACCTTTTGGTCACTGATGATCAACTACTGCAAGTTGCTTCTAGTAAAACTACTACTGAAATTTGGATGCATCTCAAAGGTTTGCATGAAACCTCTGATAAGAGTCGTGTATTCTTCCTGAAGAACATACTTTTCTCAATCATGATGGATGAACAGGTGTCCCTGCATGATCATCTCAATAAATCAAGGACATTCGAGATCAGTTGGAAGCCATTGGATGCAAAATGGAAGAAGACATAGTGGTGATCACCCTAAAGAGTCTATCGTCTTCCTATGAGCACTTTGTTGAAACTCTCAACATTGCGTCCACTCATTTTGATGTTTCATTTTCTAATCTCTGCATAATGCTTCTACAACAAGATCGTTGGAAACAACAATTCGGCAGTGGTACCATCTCATCTTCAAATACACAATCTTTCTCAGCTAACTCCATTCATAAGGACACAGAGAACTATCAGTTCTCTCAGTCTTCTCAGCAAAATCCCTCTGCTCTGTCACCCGAAGAAGAAAGATATTCAGTACAACTACTGCCATAAGGTTGGTCATATGAAGTTGGAGTGTTCTAAACGCTTAGCTACTCAAGCCAAGCAATCTGGTTCACAACCTAAAGCACATGTTGCGGAGCACACTGAGCAGGGTGTGTCTGCCTTTTACGCCTTCATGGCTAAAAGACCTGTAGATCATATAAAATCCTCTGCCTGGTACATTGATTCAGATGCCTCCCACCACTTCACTCATCACCGAGATTGGTTCACAGATTTCCATCCATTCTCAGATTCAGTCATTTTTGGGGAAGAGTATACTATTGTCGGAAAAGCCAACATACAGATTCAGTCTGGAGGAAGGAAACTGATTTCCCTTAATGTGTACTATGTTCCACGAGTGGAACTCAACCTTCTCTCATCAACCAAATTCAAAGACATTCTCCTCAGCTAGACGTGACCTTCAGTTCACATCAATGCAGTATCATTGATTGGGAGACTCAATCTACTGTTGATGTGGATGTTGAGGATCATGGTCTATTCAGACTTGTTAACTCTGGTGATTCTCAAGAGCTTGCTATGACAGCCCATCGCTCCTCTGTTAGTACATTCTGGCAATAGTAGTATGGGCACATAAACGTGCACTATCTTTCTCATCTTGTTCAGGAAGATCTTGTCATTGGACTGCCGGAGATTCAGACTCAGAACCATGGAATTTGCAGAGCATGTTAGGCTGGGAAGCAACATCGCACTCCATTTTCAGATGGCGCCTCCTGGAGAGCTTCTAAGGTATTACAACTGGTCCATGTTGATATCTGTGGACATATGGCTACTCCTTCCGTTATTGGGTCTAGGTATTTTTTACTTTTTGTTGATGATTTCAGTCGTAAAATGTAGGTGTATTTCCTTCGTCAAAAATCAAAGGTGTTTGTTTTATTTCAAAAGTTCAAAGCATTTGTAGAAAAAGAGTCTGGTCAACATATTGTTACTCTTAGAACTGACAAAGGGGGAGAATTTTGTTCCTCTGTCTTCTCCCATTTCTATAAATAACATGGCATAAAGCACCAATTAACAAAACCCTACACCACTCAGCAAAACAGTGTCATTGAGCGTAGAAACCGCACAATCACTGAAATGGCCAAGTCTATGCTTGAACACAAGAGTGTCCCAAAGAAATTTTGGGCTGAAGCAGTCCACACTGTCGTCTATCTTCTCAACTGATCTCCCACAGTAGCTGTCAAGAAGCAGACTCTGGAAGAGGCCTAGTCAGGCCCTAAGCCCAGAATCAGTCATCTCAAAGTTTTTGGCTCCACTGCTTTTGTTTGGATCCCTGATGCTAAATGCACCAAGTTAGATGCCAAGAGCCAGAAACTCATGCTCACCGGCTACAGTGATAATCATAAAGCCTACTGCCTATTTGATATCGAGACTAATCGTCTTATCTTCAGTCGGGATGTGGTCTTTGAAGAGGAACGAGGGTCATTTCTGCTCTCTCCTCCAGTTATGGATTCAGAGGGTTCGTCTCTCAAGGCTCAAGACTTGGGTGTTCGTCTTCCAATTACGACCACCTGATGGGAGGGCTCCAGCTAGGAAGGCTCCAGTAGTTCCTATTCTTGTTCTTGCGTCTACACCAGTTCCTTCTCCCGCAAGATCACCCAGACATGCAACGACACCACCTGATCTTTTGTTTGATGATGATGATCTTGTTGCACTTCCTCTTCCTGATGTTGGCACTTCTACTCTCTGGCCTTAATGGTGGGCTAAGACGATTAACGATCTTCATGATGATGAGCTCGTCGAGGGTAGAACTAATCGGAAGAAGATCAAACCTTATTCTGTAAATTTTGCTCTCATGGCTAGCATTCTCAGTGTGTATGAGCCTCAAACATACAGAGGCAAAAGGGATACCTGAGTGGGAAGAAGCTATGAAGACTGAGCATCATAGTCTTTTGAAAAATAACACTTGGGTTTTGTCAGCTCTTCCTTCAGGAAAGAAACCCATCGGATGCAAATGGGTCTACAAAGTAAAATACAAGGTTGATGGTACTTTAGATAACAAGGCTCGTCTTGTTGCTAAAGGCTTCTCTCATTGTGAAGGAATTGATTATGAGACCTTTTCTCCGACAGCAAAGATGAGCAACATCAGATTAGTCCTAGCCATGGCAGCTTAGTGTGTTTGGAAGGTCCATCAAATGGACGTCGAGTGCCTTCCTGAATGGTGAGTTACAGGAAATGGTTTACATGACACAAACTCCCAGATTCAAGGTTGTTGGTAAAGATGACCAAGTACTTAAACTAGTAAAAGCACTCTATGGCCTCAAACAGGCTCCTCAAGCATGGTACATGAAAATTGGTAAGTACCTCATAGATCAGGGTTTCCAGGGGAGTCCTTCTAACTCGATCTGTATGTCAAGACCATTGGCTGTGACATCATCCTTCTGGTTATTTATGTTGATGATCTAATCATCACTGGCAGTTCAAACAAAATTTATGCCAGTCTTTTGACATGATTGACCTTGGGCTTCTCTACTACTGCCTAGGTGTCAACGTTTGGCAGCAGTCAAATGGCATCTTCATCTCTCAATCTAAGTATGCACAGGCTCTGCTTGACAAATTCATAATGCAGGACTGCATAGCTGCATCAACACCTATGGAGTTTGGTCTAAAGTTGTCAGCCAAATCTGGTTCTCCTGTTGAGAATAAATCCGCATTCAGGCAACTAGTGGGCAGTTTGATCTATCTCACCGCCACTAGACCTGATCTCTGCTTTGAAAGAAGTTACGTATCTCGCTTCATGACAGCTCCTACTTCAGATTATTGGGTTGTAGCGAAGTGTGTCCTACGTTATGTCAAGGGCACTCCAAACTTTGGTATTCTCTATGGACGAGCCAAAGATTCCTGACTCATTGGCTACACAGACTCGGATTGGGGAGGCTCTGTTGATGTAATGAACCTGAATTGTTCTATTGAGAATTGATAGATTTTGCAACCACAAAATAACAGCTTTGCAAGAAAGTACCCCTTTATTTATATAATCAATTTCAAATTGTAATTTTCAATCCACAGTCATAATGATAGATTCTGGAAAAAATACGTTTATTAATTATTCAGCAAATGCAACAATGATATGGAACCTGATATTCGCCAATATAGACGTCTGGTGTTGTGATGATAAACAACCAGCATCCACGTTCACCACTGGTATGCAGTTAGAGGCCCACGAATTACCCCCAACTAGTCACACAGCCTGCATTTATGGTTGAATTCGATACTCCAGCACGCCAGACAAGAAACTCCACGTTTGGCCAGCAAATAGCACTCCCACGTCAATAAATTCGCTGCCTAGAAACGGCAGACTTGGCCGATTTGCTGAGAATTCGACTTCCAGTTCAGACGCAGGCTCAGTATATTCCAGGCTGCTAATGCTGTGTGTTTTGATCCAGCCCAGAATTGATGCAGACTCCTCCCCTCTCAAACGTAACCTCCTCAGACTTAATCGATCCACTCCAAGATGAGTTTGTAATTCGAAAACCACTCTCAACTCTTGCAATAAAGTCCTCTTTCAGGTAGGACTCAGTTCAATGATAACAATATCAAAAATAATTACACCTTCAGTGTGTAATCGATCTTCTAGCAACCTCCAAACAACAATGAATGAAAGTCAGTATAAATTTCCTCTCCTAGCCACAGATTCGATAGTAGAGAGATCATGCAATTGTTTACCTCAGAACAATTGCAAAATTGTAGAACTCAAAAACCCTAGCAAAACCCTAGCCCAAGGCTCAAGAAGACAAAAAAATATAATATTCGAATGATGATTTGCCTTTCACAAAGCATTGCTTTTATAATTAAAAAGTGTCTTCTCTCACACACTTTTCACTTAAAACACTTTTATACTTAGGCACGTATTGAATAATATAATTTATTAACTCATTTGGCTCCAAAAATAACCTTTTCAGCAATATCATGAAATTATGACACCCAAGGTCTCTATTTCATGTGCCCAAGATTTAAAACTTTTCATCCTGGTTCCAACGAGCTATAACAGTAAGGTATCCAGCATATAATACAAACAAAAATGGCAACCTTGGCAAATTTAATTAAATAATAACAATAAACCACCCGTCTTGCGAAAACAACTGAAAAAGCATCCGAATCGAAATCTGTCTGCACAGGAGTGATCCTGAAGATGAAAGATGATGAATGAACCTGACGGGGTGACTTACTAAAAATAGACGCTCTCCAAGATTTTTGGAGCCCAAACCGAAAGCCAGAAATGAAAATCGAGAGCATCATTCAACTCCTCTAACTCATCTGAGCTCATCGGAACTATCCATTGACTTACTATAAATAGTAAGTTCACACCAATGACCCTCTAAACACCTCGCCAAACCACGAGGATCGCAATAAT
>MU224391.1:609090-624207 GCA_018584345.1 Thuja plicata
TCGGAATATTATCATGGATTGATGGAATACATGTGTGACTTATGTTTTCATCATGTTTGATAAGATGATAGATGTGATATCTATGACACTATTGGATAAGGAATCCATTGTGGTTATGTTTTTGAGTTCTACTATAGATGGGAGATATATAGGTTGATCTTTTCCTACAACAGTGAATTTATTTAAAGATGAAATTATACAAGAGCTCAAAGTCTCTTGTCCTCTCTTCAAATAAGTACTCTATCTATCTAAAATTCCCAATACGGAAGCCCAAAGTCTTCAATCCTTGGAATATTGCAGCCACTACTTTCTATAATAACCCTTATCCCCTGAAGCTCAAATTCTTCAAACAACTCGAATTAAAACGCTCAACTGATATATGCAAGATAACTATTAATTTTGAAAAAGGATTAACCAATGCGACATAAGAACACACTCATTAAATTTCAAAACCAACAACACAAAGTTTGCCAATTCTTGTTCCTTTATTCAAATGCTCAACTTTGCACAATGAAACTCAAAGTTTTCAAAATACAAAAGAATTGCCTATAGTTTTCTTGCACACAACAAAAGATGATTATTTACAATGAACCCTCCTTATATAGGAAAAGAAGAGAGAGAAAAGTGCAAAAGAAAGGGGAAACCCTTAACCACTTTGACTTATTCTATCCTTATCTCTAACTAACTACCTTTGACTTATTCAATGCTGCAGGACCTAATGTACCTCCAGCATGATTACATGATAATGTTTTTACATATTTTTGTGTAATCTATCAAAGATTCTACACTTACAAAACTAAGTGTCCTAACAACACATTTTAAAGAAAATTGATGCACGTCTCAAACTGGCAAAGAGACTTGTGCACAATGGCTGGGTCAGGTGCACCTGTGTGTTGAGCTATGTTTACGGTCTTACGTGCAACACTTGCCGCCAAGATCACATACCCCTTTAGAGAGTACGGGGTGGATGAAAACTGTAAATAAACAGGCAATGAAGGGGATTTCAAATTATTATTTCTCCTCTACTTTGGCATTCAATTTTGCAGATCTCTATATTGGCAAAGCTATGATGGATGTTGTTGCAGCTGCAGGGCCTGGGTTTAAAGCTCCGTCTTATGAAACAATGAGGGTTGGTATGCTCAATGAAGCAGTAAAAGATGTTGAACATGTTGTTGATGAGCACCAGTTAGTGTGGGCTAGTAGTGGGTGCACCATTATGTCAAATCGATGGACAGATAGAAGGAACCGATCCCTCATCAACTTCCTTGTCTCTTCTAATAAAGGTACTATATTTCTAAAATCTATGTGATGCATCACATATAATGAAATATGCAACTGCATTGTTCGAGATGTGTGACTCAGTAGTCGTGGATGTGGGACCACAAAATGTGGTTCAATTTATTACAGACAATGTTGCTGCTTGTGATGCTGCTGGAAAACTGTTGACAGACAAATACCCCTCCATGTTTTTTACCCCATGTGCAGCACATTGCCTTGATCTAACCCTAGAGGACATTGGAAAAATTGAATGGGTTAAGGAGGCATTGCAAAAGGCTCGCACGGTTACCAGATATATCGACAATCACACAAGGGTTTTGAGTATGATGCGCCAATTCACAGGGCGCAAGGAGCTGGTTGGACCAGGGGTGACAAGGTTTGCAACACACTTCCTTGCACTACAGATTCTAGTTCAACAAAAAAATAAACTTGAGACGCATGTTTGTTTCAACACAGTGAATGGACTTAGGCTTCTCAAGTCAAACAGATGGCACAAGAGTGGCAGACTACATATATTCTATCAGTTTTTGGGAAGCAATTGAACAGGTCGTACAATTCTCAAAGCCTCTAGTAAAAGTCTTGAGACTAGTGGACAGGGATAAATCCCCAATGGGATATTTGTATGAGGCCATGGATAGGGCCAAGGAGGTGATGAAGGGTACGTTGGAAAATGACAAGACAAGGTATCAACCATTATGGGACATAATTAATAGGAGATGGGATGGACAGATGCACTCTCCTATTCATGTTGCGGGATACTTTCTCAATCCGTCATTTTCTACACCACAAATTTCACAGAGATTGATGTTGAGATCACACAAGGCTTGTTCAAGTGCATGGGAAAAATGTTTCAAAGCACAGAGAAATTGAAAGCTGCTATGTCAGAGCTGCAAATGTATAAGAAGGCAGCAGGTTTTCTCTCATCTAGGGCTGCCGAGGAAGGCAGAACGACCTTCCAACCAGGTACACTCTATAGACTTTTGATAGTCCATTTATTTTGTTGACATGATCAAGAAATTTGTTAAGATTTGAAGATATTCTTACATGGTATCATTTGCCCATAATTGTTTTTCAGCTCAATGGTGGGAATGTTTGGGTCACGAATGCAAAAATTTCAGGTGGATGGCGATACACATTTTGACCCAGCCATGCAGCTCATCCATCTGTGAGCATAATTGGAGTGTTTTTTAACACATACATTCCAAGAAACGCAACCGTCTAACACAAAAACGGATGAATGACTTGATGTTTGTTCACCAAAACCTTCACTTGAAGCTGAAGAAAGCTCAAGGTAGGAGTTTTAATAACTTGCACTCCTTTGAAGTTGTATTCATTGTGTTTTTCACTTGTTGGCAAAGACTAATTTATACATGAAAAAAAACAGGAAAGTATTGAGGATGACTCTCCAATTGACCTTGACGAGATAGATCCAGAGTTTGAGTGGGTTGTTGCGCCTCAAAGTGATGATGATGATTATGTTGTTGAACCTGAAGATCTTGAAATCATGGAAGAGGCCAATGATTCACAAAGTATTGTTGAAGGAGTTAGGTCAGGGACTTTCCAAGTAGAAGCATTAGCAGGGCCTCCTGCCCCCTAGCATGTTATTGGCTACTTTTGAGTTTTTGGAACTTTGTACTTAGTTTATAGGATGACTTTGTACAAAGTCACAAACTATGTTGTAATTGACATTTTGACAATTGTCTCCATCTAGTTATCTTTTATGCTATTGTGTTATGTTTTGTGCAATATAATCATCGATAAGTATATAAATGATGAAAATCTATTCTCTACTATCTACTGGTGTAACTCTATATTTTATTTGCTCTCAATATATCTATAATGTGGAAATGCCCTTTAATTGGTTTAAAAAAGTAATTTTTTACTGTTTTTCTTTAAGTTATTACGTTTTTTGTAAATTCGATTTTTTCCCGATTTCTCAAAAAATCCTACTCTTTTGATTGGTCGATTTTTTCCCAAAACGATTTATGCTACTATGCTCAGGAGTAAGATCTTCTTCCATGTCATCAGGGAGTTCTCTATCTTCACTTTCTATCTCAGAATTACCATTGGATTTTCTGAATGCAATATCTTCTTCAAATGTTACATCCTTACTTAACTCAATTGAATTATGTTCAAATATATATATCATGTAGGCTTTTGATGTCTCACTATAGCCTATAAATATTCCTTTCTTACTAGAGGGTTCTAATTTGGTTCTTTTATCTTTGGGTATGTGTGTGTAAACTGGACATCCAAAGATTCTTAGATGACTTACATCTGGTTTCTTTCCTGTGAATGGTTCCTCAAGTGTTTTATTATCCAGAATTCGATGAGGGCTTCTATTCTAAATATAGACATCGGTTCTGCAAGCTTCTGCACAAAATGAGGTTTGAAGATTTTGATCATGAATCATGGCTCTGGCTGCTTCTACAATAGTTCCATTTTTCCTTTCAGCTACACCATTTTGTTGAGGATTATAGGGAACACAAAATTCTCTCTTAATCTCAGATTCAATACAATAATTCTGAAAATTAGTTGAGGTGTATTCTCCTCCATTATCTGTTCTCAACATTTTGATTTTCTTTTGAGATAGATTTTCAACTAGAGTTTTGAATTCTTTGAATCTTGTTAGTACTTCATCAGATTCTTTATTTTTAAGAAAATAGCTCCAAGTTTTTCTAGAGTAATCATCAAAAAAAAAATAGAGTACAAGAAACCACTAAAGGAAGTAGTAGACATAGGGCCACATAAATCTGAGTGAATGAGTTTAAAATGCATTTGGATCTATTTTCACTACCATGAAAAGTTCCTTTAGTATTCTTACCAAATGCACATCCTTTGCATGTTCCTTCGTGCTCATGGGTAAGTTTAGGTAGGCCGGTAATCATCTTTTCCATAATAGGTAGTGCACGAAAATGTAGGTGGACCAATCTTCTATGCCAAATTTCACAAGTATTATTAGAGACATGAGTTAAAGCTTGAGTAGGGATTGTGCAAAGTCTGTAAAGGTGACCATGACAAACTCTAATGACTTTAGTTGTTTTGATATTAGAGTTCTTTGGCCGTATGAGAACTTGGCCACTTGAGAATGCAAGAGGATATCCCTCATCTTCCAAGGCTGAGACAGAGACAAGGCTTCTTTTGATTCCTGGAACCATAGTTGAAAAACTCAGACTCGACAATAACTCGGCCGGCCCAAAAATTTTGAAAAACTCGGCAAAAAAATCGGCAATAAATCGGCACTTCTATCGAACATTTGAAATATATAATTTCTTAAAATATTCTTAAAAACACACATATATACGCCAAATTATATATACACTATAATTTATAATTTTACAATATAATAAATATTATAATTTATAATTTATAATATAGTATTATAATATAATAATATATAATTTATAATTCAAAATAAATTATAAATTATAATATTATAATAGTATTATTTATTATAATCTTATAATTTATAGTATAGTATTATAATATTGTAATTTATATTATATAGTTCAAACGTTTAATACCTTGCTTTCGCATGATTCTATATTTTTTTGACTTCAAACCATTAGTGTCGTCTGAGTTCCAAAGTGTCATCTGACTTCCAATGGTGGATGACTTCCTTCTCAGCTGTCACACCTTTCCTTCTTAGTCGTCCTAACATTCCTTAGCCGTCGCAGGAAATATATTGTAAATGAAAAATGAAAAATGAAAAAACCCTGATTGATATTGGGTACTTTAGTTTTTTGACAAAAATATCGTCGGAAACCATGATTTTATCTTCCAAAAACCACCGCAATTTTTTCAACATATCGTTCACAAGTTTCGGCGATTATATCGTTTCATATATTGACTTGCGATATATCACAATATCTGCAATATATCGCAGCTATTTTCAACCATGCCTGGAACAAATAATATGTTATTTAATTGTAAGGAGATACCTAAATTTAATTTCAGAGAGAATGTCCCAACTCCCTCAACGAAATGATTGGAGCCATCTCCAATAGTCACTTGATCAAAAGAATTACTTTGAGTCAATTCTTTTAAGTGCTCTCTAAATCCAGTTATGTGTCGTGATGCACCACTGTCAATTATCCAGGTGCCATGATCAGTAGGCACATGACTTGAAAGTGCAGAATAAAATAGGTAACTATCTGAATCCTTTTCTGCAACGGTTTTATTAACTTCAGTGATAGTAGCTTGGGATTTAGGATTTTGTCTACACCAATTTGCATAGTGACCTACTTTGTTGCAGTTATAACATGTAAACTTAGTACATTCCTTCTTTTAGATGTAGGACCATTGTGAGATTCTTTATCTTTCTCTCTTAAAATACTTTTTCTTGCTTTTCTTCTTTGAGGACTGTGATGTCAGTGCATGGGTTTCTTCATTTGTAGAGCCTTTGTTGATTCCTTTTATGATCAATCTTGATTCCTCTTGTATACAATCTGTGCTTGTAATCGATCAAACTTAGGAAATTTTGATCGTTCACTAATTCCTTGGACAAAGGTTTCCCAAGAGTCGGGAAGTCCATTTAGTGCAATCATTGACAATTCCTTAATATCAATAATATAGCCAATGGTGGAGAGTTGGTCTCTTAATTCTGAGATTTTCATGAAATAAGAAATTATTGATTCTCCTTTAATCATTTTAATATTATGTAAATTTTGTTTTAACGCAAGTGTTTTGATTGTATTGTTGATTTCATACATGTGCTCTAGCTTCAGGAACATTTCTCTTGCAGTCTTAAGATTGGCAATGATTAACAAAATGTGATCCTTTACGGATTCTACGATCATCCTTTTCGCTTTAGTGCTATTTTTCTTTAATTGTGATACTTCTGATTCATTTGAGGGTGAGGCATTATTTTCTTGTAGAAAATTATCCAAATCATTTTCTTCTAGAGCCAGCAATATTCTATACTTCCAAGCTGTGAAGTTCGAAACACCTTCTAACCTATCCTCAACCTTCAATCCATTCATCATCTTGACGGTAGAGATTTAGAAAGGTGAGATCAAGTATCTAACTTGCTAATTATAATTCTGAGTGTAGATCTTTATATTAAACCCACTCTGATACCATGTTGAAATTTAATCAGATTATTAGCAAAGTTAGATAAAATCATTATTTATTTGAATAATGTATCCTTCTTTCAGAATGTATATATCTATTTTACCAAACTGATTTTATATATAATTCTTTGTATATGATAGTTGATCTGTACTTCTTATATCAATCTCTGATATAATATATTTATAATGATTTGCTTGCAACTATAAAAAGTATCGTATGTCAGAGATTATATTTAGTCTGACTTGCTTGAAACGATAGAAAGGTATCTCTTAAGTCTCTGTAACCGTTGTTGATGCAAACTGTAACTCTACGATAGAAGGTAATGTATAAGTCTCTTTCACCACCGTTGATGCCAAATGTATCTCCCTATGTATTATCTTTGTTGTATATCCTCCTTCCCTATCCTCGAAAATGAGTTGGCATATATATACGTAAATGTGGAATGGGTATGAACTAACGGGACACGTCAGTTAAATCAAAGTCTTTACACCAACATACAAAGAGTAATCAGCAACCGACGAAACATTATCGGGCTAATAGCAAAAGCTTATCAGTTATTATTTGTAATCTCATATTCATAACGAAATGAGATTATTAATTTATAGTTAATTAGTTTAATTATTAATTTATTAATTATCTGAAGTGATGAATAATTAATAATTTAAATTAATTTATTTATAAATTAATGTCTCCAATAATATGAAGTATTATTTGAGACATCATTGTGATAAGTAGACATCCTGAAGCTAAAATTCAACAAAAGAGTCCAAGATAAAACTTGCATTTAGCCGCAAAGATCATGGATAATTTTGCCTTGTTGATACTGGAGAATCTCAAGAGCATGCAATGGTTGCAAAGAGTGCATCCATCAATTCTCTTTGGCATAAGCAATATGGACACCTCAATCTATCATATCCCTCTTAGTTGGCACGAGAGAATCTGGTAAATGGCTAACCTGAGATTCACTCATAGACACATGAAGCATATGGAGATTGCCAAGCAAGGAAGCAGCATCAGATTGCCTTCTCAGACGGAGACTCTTAGAGAGCATCCAAAGTCTTGCAGCTGGTTCAAACGGATGTTTGTGGACCAATGAAATATTGCACCGATCACTGGTGTCAAGTATTTTCTTCTATTTGTAGATGATTTCAGTAGGAAAATGTGGGTATTTTTCCTAAAAGCAAAATCACGTGTGTTTAATAAATTCCAGAAGTTTAAAGCATTAGTTGAAAAAGAGTCAGTATGTCAGATCATTACTTTTACGTAAAGATAATGGGGGAAATTATTTTCCAAAGAATTATCTGACTTTTGTGCTAAACACAATATTAAGCGTCATCTCACCACCATACACCCCTCAACAAAATGGTATTGTTGAGAGGAGAAACCATACAATTACAGAGATGCCCCAGTCATTGTTGGAGCATAGAAATAATTGTATATTGCAATGTACCTTCTGATCAGTCTCCCCAAGAAGAAGACCCCAAAAGAAGCATGGTCTAGGATTCCAAAAGTCAAAAGTTGATGCTTGCAAGCAATAGTGACGGCTGATAAAGGGATAATTGATAGTGGATGTTCTCATCACATGACTAGTGATAAAGGGAAATTTATCAATCTCAAGAAGTGGTGTTAATGATTGTAGCTTCGATCGAATGATTCCAATCGATGAGATCAAATGTTGAATGGCCTATAAACATTTGATATCTATTCTTCTCTATTATTATTATCGTGAAGCATTAATATTATCATGAAGCATTATTAATACAATGACAATTATTGAGATGACATATATATATATATTGTTGATAATATAAAGATTTCATATGTTATATCGACTGTAATGTCAATTATGGAAATCGACTTAATAATCAATGAGATGGACGAAATGCAAGTAATAGAAACTGGCATAGTCGATAACATTATCAACTGTGATGACCACTGTGGTTATCACACCAATAACTATCGGCCACCACACAATGTTGATACCAATAGAATGGATATCGATACCTAAATCGACTGTCGCTGTTTATATTATATGCGCTGACCATTATCAATATCTTGCATCATTATTATTAAGTTGTTATTTGATCATTATCGAATTAGTCAATGATATATAATAACGATAACAAATAGTTAACAAGAGACATGATGTAGAGACATGAACATAGTTCATGTAGAGGCATGTCCCTTTATATTATATATATACTCATTGAATGTGTAACTTGGAAGGAACAAAAATCTACAAGTACTATTACAAGTTATAGCGGAAACATATATCATATTATCTCAAGTGAAAAGCAATACATTACATATCTAGGAAACAAAAGTTAAATCAAAATCTGATCAAAATCTTAACATGGTATCAGAGCAATATGCTTTCCAAGGGACTTGTGAGATCTGGAGTCATTGGAAATTATATTCTGAGGAGACCATACACTGCAAAATCTATTATTCTTTATACTCATCGAGTAAGGCTCTAATGCATTCGACTTCCAATCTATTATTCTTTATACTGATCTTTGTGTTCAACATGATAAATTTCGTAGGAACAGCTGATGTTCGGATAAAGTTGCGATGGCCCAGATAAAAACTCAATGGATCACAAAACAAAGGAAAATTCTCACAGAAAATCATGATGGTGAAGTGCGTTGAAACAACGCAAAAGCATTCTAACATCAGGCTTTGTCATGTGCTGCTAAGTTTGGTGCAACAAGGCTAAAATTCATGGTTTGTATAAAACAACACAAAAAGGCAGCATTAACAAACTGGTCTTGTTCGAAAAGTTTAACCTTCGATGGCTTAATTAGAAATACACGGTGGCAGAGTATCCACGTTAGGAGAAGTTGGCAGGGGGGCAAAACACTTGCAGTTGTAGCATGTCACATTTTTTTTTAAAACCAAACATAGACCGATAACAAATTAGATATAAACATTGGTAGTTTTTGTATTATACAAAAGGGAAGCCACGTAAGACAAGCTCAGGTCATTGGTGCGCAAATGGCAGATATTGATAGAGATTCATGTTGATGTCAAGCCAACTGATAACTGCACACTGAGGATGTTTTGTATTGCATTTACAAAGAAAAGACGCTTGTGCTTATCATATACGTCTCACCAACGATTCCCACAGTGTTCTCTTTCGACATTTGCGATACCTCTAATCAAATATAACTGCAACATGTTATACAGCAACGATCGTGCATAGTTGCATGAAGGAATTGATGTTATGATATATCACTCAATGTTTCAGAAGATTCATGATTGTCATGAATATAACATTTGGAGAATCATTCCATAAATGGAGGACAGAAGAGCACAAGTCATTGTCGAATCTCAGGGAATAGAAGCCCCGATATAACTCATATCACCATCAAATTTTGTAACGCAGAGATATTGCTTGGCTATCATCTACAAGAATGAGCAAAGCCAATATATACGGACTTTTATGCCGCAACAAGGAAATATCGTCACAGTTGCACTTCTGGCTTCTGCGATTCCTACCACGACTTAGCAAGGGAACTTTATACTCAGTTGTTTCGGTGATATGAAGAACTCAGAGAACATGTTGAATAGTGTATGGTTACAACTGGGCAGATCTAGTCAACCACAACAGCATGTCCACAGGAGGTTATAATAAAATCCGGTGGAACATTTATTGTGTTGCATATTCACAAAATTGGATATCGAAAGGGAGTTTGTCTAATAATGGCATGTATGGAATAGCTCTAGGCATATGGGAAATGATTACTACTATGCCATGAGTATCAAATTGTTTGAATTTGTAATTGGATTGGTTGTGTAACCATTTTTGGTTGGGAGCAGTTACAACCTTCCAATAACAACCCCAAAACTATCGAATAGAATAGAGATATTATTTAAAGAGAAGGCAACGATGAAAGTTGTATTTGTTTTGTATAGTATGTGGTATTGCTGAATTGAGGATGATGAGTTCATCATTCACAAGCCACCTCTCTAAAGATCGAAAGGAGTATTGACAGTATCTTATTGGACGCAAAAGACAAGGGAAACTGAGTTTTGTAGAAGAAGTTGCCAAAGGGCTGCAATATTTGACAATAAAAGATAAGCATTTTATACCCTTGAATAATGTTCATGAATTATTAAGTCATTAATTCATGCTATTAGTATAGTAAATCTTGTATGCTTCTATCATGGGTATTTCCCTTCGGGATAGTTTTTATGAACTATTTGTGATTTCTCTCTAAAATGCTTTCAGGACGGATCAAGAAGCATAAGAGATTGCATTCAAGGGAGAAAGAACTTGATGCTTGCAGCCATGGGACTGAGTTGATGGCTGAAAACATTTATTCGAAGAGGAGGAAATAAAATTTAGGAGTCTGACACATTAATCTGAAACAACCTTGAACAAGGAGGTTAGAAGGTTAACATATGTACTTGGAGCTTCAGAAGGGAGCCACATTATCATAAATGTCTGGTGTTGCCAAGCCTGGGGATAAATCCGCAGTTTATTACATTCACTCGTGTTAGTATGAAATCAAACAAGGACATTCGTGTACAGGAAACTACTCCTGTGAACAATGTTGTGATCATTGAACAAATAATCATGTGCCAGATAATAAGAATCTCTTGAAACAAGACGTCTTCAATGATTGGAGTATGTGAGTAGAGTATGATTATGTGACAGAGAGAGCAACTAGAGGATCTGCATCAGTAGAAATCAAAGGATCTTGATTCATAAGGAGTAGACCAAGTTAAGATGGTTCTCTAGTGATCAGGAAATTGTAGCAGAGAACTATGATTCATGGGATGGAGTCCCATGTGTGTAGGTTGAAATGCCTTTACGCGGTCACCTAGGTCATGACATTCTTGATAGCTTGGGGTCCACCAAGAGTAAAGCAAACTATATTAGAGATATGGTGCATAATAATGCTATTCAGTCAAGATAAAATATCACTGAAGAACAGACAACCAATATTCTCGCCAAGCCTCCTGCCAAAGTGAAGTTTGTGCATTGTTTGAGACAAGCTTGAAGTTGTGGAGAACGAAATTCTTGCTAAGAGGGAGTCTCAGCATCAGTGATGTCTTGAGATGTACCTTAACACATTCTACTCTATGAGAGAAAAGGTTGTGGTACAATTCCTTGTTAATGAATTCTTCTCTGTGAGGCAGAAGTTTGAGGTGTAATCCCTTGTAGCATTCTTCTCTGTGAGGTAATATGAGAATCCGTGATAGAATTGTTTGGACAATCCTTGGATCCCATTATCATTCACTCTGACAACCAAAGTTGTATAAAGCCTTTAGTGAATCCAGTACTCTATGACAGATCAAAGCATATTGAAATTCCCTATCTTTATGTTAGAGACATGGTGGAAGATAATGTTATCTAGTTGAGATATATTAGTACAAGAGAACAAATAGCAGACATTCTCACCGAGCCTCTCGCCAAAACAAAGGTGGAATACTTCAGAGGTAAGCTTAGTATGGTAGAAATGAAATTGTATCTAGATTAATTTGTTGTACTAATATATTCAAAAAAAAAAAATGTTTAATGTGTAAACTCTTTTATTGTCATGTGTGAGATTTCATGACTTCATGGGGCCCCCTGTGTACATCATGAAGAAGTGACGACTTCTAAATGATTATCACTTGTACTTCTAGCAGTTATTGTAAGGTGACGATCTTACAATAACTTGATCTTCTATCATGATGGATATCATACAGTTGATATCTAAGTATATCATGATAGATCATATATTGTAAATTAATATCAACTGAGAGATAGATATTATCATATAGATATCTACAGGTTGTATTGTATTGATATACCATGGTGGATTAACATTCGTAAACAAACCATGTATATAATGTTCCTCTGGTAGGTATCACACCGCGTGATACTTGTGCACATACCTTATGGACATCGTGAGTACTTGGTGAATATCACAAGACTTGATATTTGTAGGCCATTACTCCTAATATCATGAGATGATATCATTATGGTTGATATTCATGGACATACCATACTCCTGATGATATCGTGAGATAACATCTGTTATGGTGGATGTCATTTTGATATCTATGTAGACCATAACTTCGAATATTAAATAGAGGTAATATTCTTTCTTCACAATACAATAGTACACTGTATTGTTTATCTGGATAGAAATCATCCTCCCTGGCTAAGAGGCAATGTTAATGATTGTAGCTTCGATCAGATGATTAAAATCGATGAGATCAAATGTTGAATGGCCTATAAACATTTGATATCTATTCTTCTCTATTATTATTATCATGAAGCATTATTAATATAATGACAATTATTGAGATGACATATATATATTTATAAGTAATTGTCATATATATATTGTTGATAATGAAAAGATTTCATATGTTATATCGACTGTAATGTCGATTATGGAAATCAACTTAATAATCAATGAGATGGACGAAATGCAAGTAATAGAAATTGGCATAGTCAATAACGTTATCGACTGTGCTGACCACAATCATTAGTGACTGTGGTTATCACAGCCGATAACCTTCAACCACCATACTGTTGATATCAATATAATGGATGTCGATACCTAAATCGACTATCACTGTTTATATTATATGCGCCGACCATTATCAATATCTTGCATCATTATTATTAAGTTGTTATTTGATCATTATCGAATCGGTCAATGATATTTATTAACAAGAGACATGACGTAGAGACATGCACATAGTTCATGTAGAGGCATGTCCCATTACATTATATATACTCATTGAATGTGTAACTTGGAAGGAACAGAAATTTACAAGTATTATTACAAATTATAGCATAAATATATATCATATTATCTCAAGTGAAAAGAAATACATTATATATCTAGGAAATAGAACTAAAATCAAAATCTGATCAAAAACGTAACAAGTGGAATAAAGGATCTGTCAAATTTTGTAATGTCCCCAATTTAGCAGGTTCTAGTTTGGTCTTCGTTTGGTTTAGATTGGACTTTATTTGGGCTCAGCTTCATATACTTACTATCTATAGTAGGTCTGAGGTTGATCGAGAAGAACCCTTTCTATTTTTGGAAAGTGCATTTAGTCACGTGGGGAAATATTAGGTGTGACTCCTGTTTCAGACGACATATTTAAAGGATAAGTGTCTTAGGAGTTATTATTATTTTAGTGGCCAAATTATTATTTAATCATTAATTCACATGGAATGTAATCCTGTCTTAAAAACAATGCTTTTAAGTGAAAGGTGTGTTGAAGAAGCCTTTTAAGTGAAAAGTGTCTTCATGAAGCCTTTAACTTTGGAGTTATTGATTATTAATTAAAAGTTATTAAATGAAGACTTCTAATTGAAAAGTGTATTGATGAAGGCTCTTTAGTGAAAAGTGTGTGAGAGAAGCTATTTGCTTTTGGTGTCTTGAAGAAGATATGTTTCATTATTATAAAAGCAATGCTTGTGCCAACAAGCAAATCATTCTATTGTGCATTTGTTTTTTGTTGATTTGGGTGAAGTGAAGAAACAAGGGTTTGAAGAGTTTCAGCATGGTGGAATTGTAAATTTTACACAGCCTTCAGCACTTTGAATTGGTGAAATATCTAACTAATTGTGCAATCTGGCGATGGCTTTATACAAAAGTCATGTTTGAACTTAATTGGTGAAGTTTTGAAGATTTTGGACGAGGGTTTGAGCATGCATTTGAAGGATTATCAACTGCAGATTGTAAAGATATAATGGGTACAATTATAAATTAGATTACAAGCATTTGTTTATTGAAGCATTCATTTGTTGTTGTTTTTCATCCTTTCAGAGGGTTTCCAGGCATGTATTACCTGTGAGTTCAATAATTGTAACTCCTAGTTTTTCTGGGTATTGTTGTTTTAGATAATAGGGGTTATTTAATGAACTGGGATGTCAATATATTGTCAAAATTCTAAGTTTTCAAGCTGGTATAAAAATCTGGAATTTTCAGCTATGTATTTTGCAATTTCAGATTTGAGTTGGAAAATTATTATTGCAATATCTTTTATTTGCTGCATTATATTGTCATATCAAACATTGCAAATATACCACATTCATCCATCAAAATAAACAACCAAAATTAAAACAATTCAGTGTTTGTCAGAGTTAGAACCAGAGAGGGTTCTATTGTGGTATCAGAGCCGAGGTCTCAGGCTCGAGACCCGCAGAGCGTGGTGGGCTGTGATGTCCCCGTTAACAAAGTTCAACGTATCCATGGAGTCACAGTGCTTCCCACCTGTCCAGGGGTGCTCACTGAGATGCTCCGGAAAGTGGGATGCAGCCCCCACTGACCCTTAACTCCCTGAGTAGCCACCCTCACCACCAGGCCGGTCTTTTGGCGTAGTGGTTGAACCTTAGCTATATCAGAGCGGTTTCCTGCCATCCTGGGGGGTGGAATTTATTGGGCTTACTTGTTTGACTTGAGTGATCAGCACTCTTGCTTTAATTGCAGTCATGGACAGATACAGGAAATCTGGAAAACATGGAAACAAGTTAGATAGTTTATCTGAGTTATGAAAGCAAACAAATGCCTTAAATAAGGATATGGAGAAATGAAGGCAAACACTGGAAAGATTAAATGCGCCACTTTTTGATCCTGCAACAGTCAATAAAGCAACGAACTACTTGGTTTCTTTGTTCAATAGTGTTGATGTGAGTTTTGTACCACTACATAACATATAGGACTAAACACTTGATACGGGATATCAAACGCTCAACCCTCTCTTGAAAAGTATATACTCACGAAGGACGTGAGGAAACACTCCAAGGTT
>MU224391.1:627442-652709 GCA_018584345.1 Thuja plicata
AATTTCTTATACTTTAAGTTATATTTGTATAAATACCTTCCAGGATGTTTGAGATAGGTTTCAGCTTCATAGGAATTAAGGTGCAGATTCTAGATTTTGGGGGTTTTTGAAATATTTCAGGACTTAGACAAATTTCAGGATTCAGCACGCCTTCAGCAGAGCTACCTCCCACAATCTATTTCGACTTTCTAAGATCAAATTGAAGCTGGAACAAGGATTCTTAGAGGGTTTAGACTTGTTTCATCACGAATCCATTGGTTTTATCCCATAATCCGAAAAGATTTAGCACAACTCTCGCCCATGCACCAGACAGACTTGATTTCTCAGCAGGCCAAAATCGCCCAAAACCAACTCTCAAACTTCACTCGCCGGACCAAGGGGCTTGAAAACTGTCGCCAACAAAGACTACCTAAGACTACTACTCCCTGCTGCTTGCAAAAGAGGGGGTCCCCATTTGCAATGGGGCGATGGTGTGAAAACGTCACAACAAATAGGTCCTCTTCTAGAGAAGATATGAGGAGAGACGTGAGCTCTTAGCAGGTGAGACATTCAGAGATCTCCATGTGAGTTTTCAGCAGCTGCTGATTTTGGTAGAGATGTTCTTGTGCTTAGTGGACCAACCACTAGTCCTATTTGCACACCTGAGGGTGGAGGATTTTTGCAGGGACATGTGGATGCGTCTGTCTTGTTGGCAGATAGTGGTACTGAGTTTCAGCATCCTGAGCTTACCAGAGTTAGTGACACGAATCAAGATGGTGACATGTCTACTGCCATTGATAGCAGTCTTGCATCAGTTAGTAGCAGTATCAGCGATATAGTGTCTGATTTTCCAGACACCAGTCCTTTATGTGAGCCTGTTAATGATGTCGTGGATAGTGTGAGAGTGGAGGAAGTTGTAGATACCACTAGGGATTCTGACGCCATGGATGATGGTGTTATTTTTTAGGACTACGAGGAGTATTTGACCTCTGACAACTCTGATGTTTATGATAGTTGTCGCAATCTGGAGTCAGTACAGGAGACTGCAGTCTTTTCCTGTACTGAGGATGTGAGCATGGAGCTACCCAATGATGACACTCAGGATTGGAGTGTTACAGATGAGTCAGGTGACATAGAATCATGCCATAGCATAGATGATTCTCGTGATGACAGAGTCATGTATGCAGCCACAGAGCAGAGGGGTCTCAGATAGACGATGTTGATACTAGCATGGTGGATACCTCTGATGTTGGGTGTGAGAATGATGTGGGTTGCAGTGTGTTTGGTTTTTTATATTAGACATTGGGTGTTGAATCAGCGTTGTCATCCAGTGGTGGTTCCCAGGATCTGTTTGTTTCAGCCAGGGCTTCCACTCCTGTAGTTGAGGTGTTTGTAGAGATGCCCAGTAGTGATACCTCATTGATGGACATGTGCGAGTTTGATAGCGCACATGAGGAGAGTGATTATGAAGTTACTTCTTCGGGGACTCATGAGGATGACTCTACCTACAGCGAGTCATGCTTGGTTTATCAGACCCTAGGGGAGGACTCTGAGTTATTAGTGAGTGAGGATGAGACCCAGGATTTGGAGTGTCATGTGGTTACAGAGGACGAGGTAGTTGAGGATTGTGATGAGTCAGATTCAGCAGCAACTTCCTCGGGGATGGATGAGGATGAGTCTGATGTCAGTACTCAGTTTGTAGATGTGTGCTCGAATGACAATACACAGAGATACGGTGATCTTGAGGGGATTTTGTTGGATACAGCTTCCTTCCATAGTGTCGACAGTGCAATTGAGATTGTACCTAGGAGACTTGTTGTGCAGAGTCATCATGTGACTAGCCAGTAGAGAGTCAGTGAGAGAGATATTACTTCTACTCTCGAGCATTTTGACGTCGCTCGTCAATTGTTGGTTATGGTTGGGGTGCTCCTATGGTTGATGAGCACAGTGGTGGTTACCTTTCCCTGACGGAGATTCATTCCTTGCGAGACCCTGTCAAGATTTTGAGAAAGGATTATTTATAGTTGGTAGCCGACCGAGATCACCTAGTTGAGTGGGGGAATACGACATATGAGGCAATGATGGACAGGGAGGAGGAGGTGAGTGAGCTTACTCAGGAGTTCACAGCGACTTCTGAGGCTTTAGAGAGCACTCAGTTGGTTCTCCAGGAATCGCAAGGATGTTTAGCAAAGGTGACTGTGGAGTTGGAGTGGATTCAGTCTATGCCAGCCACAGATCTAGTTCAGTTGCATATAGTGGTGGTTGGTGATGAGTTAGCTTCCACAGTTAGCAGTGATGGATGTGTTGGGGACACAGTTACATCCATCTTTGAGACAGATGCAGAGGTGAGTGCATCAATGGAGGACAGCGGTGAGAGTTTTGTGGTATCAGGTTCTCCAGTTGTTAGCATGATGATGAATGATACGGAGCAGGTTGTTGAGAGACCTGTGGTAGCTAGAGTGGATTCATCGGTGAGTTGTGTCCCAGTTCCTGACACTACTCCCTTTGATTCATAGGACATGGACAGGGTATCATCTGGTTTGGAGACGAGCTCTCATGATGATTTGTTTCCTTCTGCCAGAAGCAAATCTATTCCTTCACCTCATACATCTGATAGCAATGGGCAGTTGGTAGTGTCACGGTTTCTGAGGGATCAGCTGTGGATTGCAGCGTAGCAGGTTGATGCTGCTTCTTATAATTTCTACTGCACGGAGTCGTTCATGGAGTACTTGCTTGAGAGTCCGGTTTTGCAAGAGGGACCTTTCGGGGCTTTTGAGGGTACACTTATCAGGGATTATCGTGGTATCCAGCTTTTGGTGGGGAAAATCGTAGATACCTTGACTACAATGCTTCCTCACAGAGATTTTGTGGTTGGGTTTGCGGAGCGGTTTACCCAGGGTCCTGCCCAGCCAGTTGTTCAGAGTCAGAGATTGGAGCCATCTCTTGATTCTCGGTTTGATATTGATGAGCCGCTGACAGAGGTTGGAGCTTTTCACCATGATTACACAGTGAGGAGTGCTCATCATTTCTCTTTTGACCTACCAGTCGAGGACTTGGTTGCACGTCGGTGTGGGTTGGCTCTGGAATTATACCATCCATTTTGGGATGAGGTTTCTCCATCTGCAGTTGATGGGGTTAGTTACAGCAAGTTAGCAATAGGCTATTTGCAGGGTCAGCATTTCCATGGTGATTTTTCAGATGGTATTGGATATCCATTCTTCCTTTTTATGGATGGTTGTGACTTTCATCTCTACTGGGATCCAGGTGGTGACAGGTTTAGCGCTGCAGATTGTGTGGACTGCTATGGTTGCCATGGTAACAGTGTGTTCTGGTTAGCTCAGTGGATGGTGTTGTCATTCGAGGGTTGGCAGATGATGCCTAAGATCTTATACATACTTATCCTTGGGATCCGGGTGGATCAATATGTGCCTTGTTTAAGTGATTGCTTGGACAAGCAATCTTCAGAAGGGAGGATTGCAATGTCCCCAATTTAGCAGGTTCCAGTTTGGTCTTTGTTTGGCTCATATTGGACTTTGTTTGGGCTCAATTTCATATACTTACTATCTATAGTAAGTCTGAGGTAGATCAAGAAGAACCCTTTCTGTTTTTGCAAAGTGCATTTGGTCAAGTGGGGAAATATTAGGTGTGAATCATGTTTCAGACGACATGTTTAAAGGATAAGTATTTTGGGAGTTATTATTATTTTAGTGGCCAGATTATTATTTAATCATTAATTCACATGGAATATAATCCTAAGTCAATGCTTTTACGTGAAACGTGTGTTGAAGAAGCCTTTTAAGTGAAAAGTGTCTTCATGAAGCTTTTAACTTTGGAGTTATTTATTATTAATTCAAAGTTATTAAATAAAGACTTCTAATTGAAAAGTGTATTGATGAAGGCTCTTTAGTGAAAACTGTGAGAGAAGCTATTTGCTTTTGGTGTCTTGAAGAAGATATCTTTTATTATTATAAAAACAATGCTTGTGCCAAAAAGCAAATCATTCTATTGTGCATTTGTTTTTTGTTGAATGGGTGAAGTGAAGAAACAAGGGTTTGAAGAATTTCAGCATGGTGCAATTGTAAATTCTACACAGCCTTCAGCACTTTGAATTGGTGAAACATCCAACTAATTGTGCAATCTGGCGATGGCTTTATACAAAAGTCATGTTTGAACTTAATTGGTGAAGTTTTGAAGATTTTGGACGAGGGTTTGAGCATGCATTTGAAGGTTTATCAACTGCAAATTGTAAAGATGCTATGAGTACAATTACAAATCAAATTACAAGCATTTGTTTATTGAAGAATTCATCTGCTGTTGTTTTTCATCCTTTCAGAGGGTTTCCAGGCATGTATTACCTGTGAGTTCATTAATTGTAACTCCTAGTTTTTTTTGGGTATTGTTGTTTTAGATAATAGGGATTAATTAATGAACTGGGTTGTCAATATATTGTCAAAATTCTAAGTATTCAAGCTGGTATAAAAATCTGGAATTTTCAGCTGTGTATTTTTCAATGCAATTTCAGATTTGAGTTGGAAAATTATTATTGCAATATCTTTTATTTTCTGCATTATATTGCCACATCAAACATTGCAAATATACCACATTCATTCATCAAGACAAACAACCAAAATTGAAACAATTTAGTGCTTGTCAGAGTTAGAACCAGATAGGGTTCTTACAAATTTGGTGATAAAGGAATTGTCCCAATCTATGAAAAGAGCACAATAACAATTAATGGGAAGAACAAGACCTACGATGTTTCTTATATAAGAGGATTGAGACAGAATCCTCTTAGTGTCAACCAAATGTGCAGCAAGGGATATAAACTAACATTTCACAACAAAGGTTGTGAAATCAAGAAAGGGGACTCAAGAAAACTTGTAGCAGAAGGAACCAAAATTGATAGTAATTTTTATCAACTCAAAGAGGCTAATGAAGGTAGTTGTCTATACGCACAAACCAGTGATCATTGATTGTGGCACAAAAGGATGGACCACGTCAATTTTGATAACATGGTGAGGATTAGTTCTACAAATACAGTAAAAGACATGCCAAGAATTATCAAGCCTGCAACTACCTTTGCAAGGAATGTTAGATGGGAAACCAGACAAGGGCAAAATTCAGAAGCAAGGAGTACTCCTCTACAAAATGGAGTTGGTGCATACTAATCATTGTGGACCTGCCACAGCAGGACTCAATGGTGAAAGGTAATTTATGTTACTTATTGATGATTATTCTAGGATGACTTGGGTAACTATTTTAAGAGAAAAACCAGAAGCTCTATGGAAGTTTAAAGCTTTCAAATCTTTGGTTGAGAATTAAATAGATGTTAAGATAAAATGTTTGAGCTCTAAAAGAGGAGGTGAATTTACCTCAAATGAGCTTGAAAAATATGGTGAAGATCATGGAATTAGGCGACATATGTTTACTCCTAGAACTCCACAACAAAATGGAGTAGTAGAAAGGAAGAGCAGAACAATTCAAGAAATGGCAAGAACAATGATAAAAGATGCAAATCTGCCTGTTGTTTACTGGAAAGAAGCCATTCACAGTTCAGTCTACATCCTAAACATAGTACAATTGAGAGCTAATAGCTCTAAGACCCCCTATGAGTTGTGGTATGGTAGATCTGCTACGATCAAGTATTTCAGAATTTTTGGCAGTAAATGCTACATCAAAAGAGATGAATAAGATTTGCGAAAGTTTGATTCAAGATGTGATGAAGGAATCTTTATGTCAAGGTAGATGAAGAATGGAATTAGGAGATACAAGAACCAAAAGACTGTGAAACTGATAAACCAATGTGAATGGAGGAAGAAGGAAAGGTAGAAGAGATAGAGGAGAAAGAACAAGAGCCTGAAAAGATCCCTAAGACTTTGGAAAAGTATGTTTAAAGGAATCATTAAGAAAATCAAATAATTGGTGACAAAAACGAAGGAGTGCAAACTAGAAGAAGATTTGAAAAGGCAAATGAGCAAGTGAGTCTTCTATCGAGGATTGATGCTTGTAGAGATGAAGGTTGGATGCAAGTAATGAAAGAACTGAATCAGATTGAGAAGAATCACACATGGGAATTGGTTCCTAGATCAATAGACAAAAATGTCATTAGAACAAAATGGATGTTCCAGAACAGCTGAATGAAAAAGGAGAAGTGAAAAGGAACAATGCAAGATTGGTCTGCAAGGGATATTCACAGATTGAAGGGATTGACTTTGAGGAAACATTTTTTCAAGTGCCTAGGTTGGAGCCAAATAGGATCTTTCTTGCCTTTAATGCTCACAAGAACTTCGAAGTATATCAGAGAAATGTCAAATCAGCCTTCCTGAATGCTGATCTAGAAGAAGAGGTCTATATAGAGCAGCTAAATGGGTTGCAGTTGTCAAAAGATCCAGACATAGTTTGCAGACTTAACAAGGCTTTGTCTGGTCTCAAACAACCCCTAAGGGCTTGGTATGCAAGCTTGGACAAGTACTTACTTCAGCAAGGATTCAAAAAAGGTATTGCAGATAACAATCTTTATATTAAAACTGAGGCAGAAAAACTTGTGGTAGTTGTATATGTTGATGACATCATCTTTAGTGGAGATCATATTGTATGCAAGAAATTTGCAGAGATGAAAAAGGAATTTGAGATGTTTTTGATTGTATGTTTTCTTGCAAGATATCAAGCTAATCCTAAGCAATCACATGAGAAGGCTGTCAAAAGAATATTCAGATATTTGAAGGGAACTTTGGATTATGGTTTGTGGTACAGGAAAAATGTCAATTTCTCATTGAAGGCTTAAATTGATGCTGATTGGGCTGGTTGTGTGGATGACCGAAGAAGTACCAGTGGCAATACATTTTTCTTGGGAGACAAGTTGATCTCTTGGTTCAAAAAGAAGCAGGATTCAATATCCTTATCCACAAGAGAAGCTGAATACATTGTTGCAGCTTCTTGTTGCACTCAAGTTTTGTGGATGAAGAAGACTTTGAAGGACATGAAGGTGGTATACGATGAGCCCACTCCAATTATGTGTCATAATACAAGTGCTATAAACATTTCAAAGAATCCAGTGATGCATTCAAAGACCAAGCACATTTCTATCAGATACCACTTATTGAGAGAGAAGGTTGCAAAACAAGAAGTCAAATTAGAGTACATTCCTACAAAGGAACAAATTGCAGATACCTTCACAAAGGCACTCTTTAAGGATACTTTAGAGCACTCCGGGAAAAGATACTTTTAAACAAATCTTCATTAACTCTGTCATGTATGCTCTTTCTGTCATACTCTTTCATTCTTTCAGCAACAACCAATCAGACCATCTACTCCCCCTAAGGAGTAGACCACATCAGTCCAAGAAATAAGGGATATATCTTGAACTTCTCCCCTAATCCCTAGATATATGGTATTGCATATAGATATATCCCAATTTTTATTTTTAAAATTTATAATATACAGGTGCATTTATAGGAAATTGCTGAGCTCTTCCTCATTCTTGGTCACAGTTCCTAAGTTTTTCCCTAATAAACCTTTTTGGATGATTTGTCAATTCATGTTCTTTAAACCCTTGAATTCTTGATATTATTATTTATTCTAAAATCCATATCACCATAAGCCAGTCAGAGACACAATATGCATAAACCTCTCAAAATTAAGAAATTGTTGCTAATAAGGATGCATAATACTTTGTGGGAATCTGTGATACACATTCCATGTTTGCCTTCCAAATCAATAAGTAGTTGTAAGTTGGAACATCTTTAAACATTTAGTATCAAGTCCACAAGCTCATATCCTAAACATTTTAGTAGAATTCTGTATAAGAAAAAGATATAAGCGTTTATGTTTAATGTAGTGATTTAAAATAACAAGCTCACACTAGTAGATTGTTTTATTCAAAAAAATAAGGCTCGGCAGAATATAGCAGGTAGATCATATCAACCCTCACTTCTTTGTTATAAGACACTTGAAACTGTCAACTTAACTCACATTATAAGTTCTCATAAAGATGGCAAAGCCACTTAAATGAACAAACCATGACAATTAATCCAATTATCTGTCCCATTGATTCTGAAATTGGAGCATCAATTTATCTATTACTAGTTAAATAGCATGATAAAGACAGATCATCAGTGCACCTGCTTTCAACTGCTTCCAATCGGTCAAGAAGATCATTTACATCTTTAATCTTGAGGCCACCAGATATAACTCTTTGCCTTTGATGCAAAACCTTAATTAACAAAAACAATTCTTCAATTAGTTTAAGCTGAAAATATACAGATATGCAAATTCTATCAACAAGAATTTCAAGAATGGTACTTTCAAATGTTATGATGCCTTGATTCCCCTCTCCAGGGGGCGTAACATTTTATATTCTACATCTCCTTCTACACTGGGCCAATTTACCCATACACAAATATGAAAGAATAATAGCTTCAGAAAAGTCAAAATTTCAAGCCTTGAAAGTTGATGCTTTTATCACCATTGATGCCAATAAGAGAAAAGTAAGCCACTTGCAGAAACAATACTCAATAACAACGTTTTATCAGCATTGAATGGTAGAATAGCACAATGTTTGAGCTTTGACCTATGAACCTATACATTTTTAACATTTTTTATCATAAGAATTTAACCATCTGACCTCTCTCTTTTAAGGCAATACTTCTCATCACCTACTGCTCCTTGCTTCAATATATCATTCTCTGTTTAAGCACTTTATTATTTAAAAGCAAATGCATTTTAATCTTATGAACAAGAAAATCAAGAATCAACTGTATTTCTAATTCCATAACTAAAAATCTAAGGTCTCAAAGCACAGAAAGCAGATCTAAGGAGTTGTGGTAAAGGTTGCAAAAAAATGACAAACACATCCTTAGAAGTTAGAACAACCCTTGTTTGTTATAGTGCCACTTTTCACCCCTATTAAATCTAGAACAACTCCCCTAAAACGTAACTCGATATGATTGTCCTTCTTTAGGCATTCATCATATTGACATATACATCATAGAATCCTTAAAACACAACAACAGAGTCCACATAAGAGTCGAACAAATTCATATTTACATTTAATTACTTCCATAATTCATTGTCAATGTGCCTAAAATTGAAAAAAAAATATATTCACAATCCAGGTATCTTTGAAACATATAGCAATAATAGGCAATATGCCAAGACATAAAATCTGACATTTTGTGCAGTCACTGATGATTCATTAACAATCTTTAACTATCAATTGAAGCAGCTGTAAGTCAATCCTGCATTGCACAACATGGATGCACATGATTTTATAAGCCAGTTCAACCTCTTTAGATGATCATTTTGAACATGATATTCTTGTCTTTACCTTCAAGATCAATAACATGGATGCTCAACATGCAGCCATCCAGTTGCCTAAGATATCCATAACATAAAACATAAAGATTGGTAACAGCAATTGAACCTGATAAAAAATACTTGTCATCAAATAGTCCAAAACTAGTAAACAGAAATCATTGAAGACAATCATCACTACTTGTAATCTCAAATAGATTGTATTTAGTTGTAACCCTAACACCAAAGTAGCTGGTTCCTTGACTACATATTGTTACATTTAATATGCAATGTTTAAATAATAGACAGACTAACTCCACTTCAGCAAGTTATTCAAAGATGTGAATGGGACAACATTAGAGCTGCCCCAGTTCATCACATGCCACACAGCTTCAACAATGAAACGAAAGAACAGGATAATAGGATAATTAGTCATGAGATACATAAAATTTTAAAACAAGATCTTCATTCTAATGTTGATGGCAAGGGGATGGCCTGTCCCTAAGGATGGTTGGCAGGCATCTCAGACATCTGGGACGCATCCCTGGGACAGCCAATCGTGCCCATGCCATCGCCTTGCCATCTTGTGATCCCGGAAATGTTTTTTATGTTTTTTCAAATTTTAGGAACAGATGGCAAACATCCTTGAGCCATCCCCACGTCCCCTAAATGTTCTCAGTGCATGTACAATGGAAAAAACCATAGGGAAATATCCCCATAAACCCCTAAAAAAATATAAAAAACAAAACAATAATTCCTTTTTTATGAGCACATGCCTCACCAAATAAAAATATAGGTTTTAAAATTGCAAAGACAGTCCAGGAGAACACATCATTTCAAAAGTAAACAAAGTTTGAATACGCTAAAAGTTGTAAGGTTATAGTCAACCACACTCCCTTTAAGGAGCTAACCAGATTTTCAACAAATTAAAGTTTGCATTCATGTACATGGGCATGTATCATCAAAAGGGCTCACGGATTTTAAGGTCTGAAACTCTAAAACCCTCATTGATTGATGGGTCTTTTGTTGGTTTTCTATCTCCAAAGAACCTCATTTTACAGTTTTTACCTCTTAAATGGTAGTTTTCAGCTCTGATTAAAAACAGTGATCGGCAAAGTTCTCAACCTTCAAAAATCTACATAGAACAATGATTTCAGTCTCTCATAACATCAGATTTTAAAATATATCTGACAGCAATTGAATGCTTTCCTAATATTTCTAATTTCAGACATATATCAGTAAGATTGGGACAACATCAAAGTGCCTAACAATGATAAGCATACATGGCAGTCCCATGATGACATACAGCCCAACTCATGACACCACATGGCATGAAAACAAAAATAACCTTCAACTTCTGATTCCACGTTAGAAAAATACCTAGTCACCCTCTCCTAGTAGGGCAAAGTCGACCTACAATCTCTTTCCTATGCAAAAATCATTGTTTTCTGCCCTACTTATGGGTTTTCCCTTAAGTCATCGCTTCTACTGTTGATCATTAAATGTATGCTTTTTCTAATGTTGATCATTAAATTTATGCAACTGTCTTTGACACTTGGGCCGAATCACTCAAACGAGATAAAAGGTTTTATGAATGATGATGAAAGGAATGGATTTGATTGCCATCTTATATCTTGCTGATTAAAGGGATAGGTTGTATCTAAGAGACATGTCCTATGTCTCTCCATAATTGCATCTCTTCTTATTATGCAAATTGTATCACTTCGTAACAAATCAGTTGGTTTTATATGCAAATCACCTTTACTTGTAATCACTGCCACTTATCATGCTTAATGATTATTAATAATTTCCTCACTTGATCGCATATCAATTTGTTGTCATTATCAATGGTTATGACTAATCATCCGATTAGTCAACTTCTCCCTTAAACAGATATTCTTGAGTATTGCTATCCTTATAATTAATAGTTGTAATCTCTACAAGTTGCTGTCTTCCAGGATTAGTATCCATTTTTTTTGCATTAATCGATGCTTGTCCAACATTTGTCAAGATGCTTAACAATCTTAATAGATGTCATCAATTACTCCCAATGTATATGCCTTGGTCGATCTGCTTTGTTACTAATCACCGATCTGCATAATGTATAGCTCTTGATATCTTCTAAGATTATTCATTATACATTAGTCTCTAACCATCACCGACACTATATCTAGCTTTGACATAATGTTTTATCTTCATGTATGATCGATCTGTAATGTCCATTGCTAGACTTAGGCTAGTATTAACCCATATTTAATATATTTAAGGCTTAAACAGAATTGATCAAGACGTATTGATTCAAACTATGCTATTTCATAATTCAAAGTAAGGAAAGTTATACATTCACCAAACATATTAAGTAATCTTACTATATATGATCCTTAACATCCATACTACCCTTATTACCATTTCAGTCCGAGAAGAAGAAGATTAGGACGTAACCAAGTTGCTTAGATACCAATCACAATAGGCTCCCTCAAAGTTTACAAATCCAAGCCCTTATCCTATTGTGGGACTATGCCCGCAAGGCGCTCAAGGTCGCTGATCCCTACCCTATCTTGGGAATCAACCTATTGGCTGGATTTAGATGGGCATCTCCTTGGAAACACTTCAGTGCCTTCCTCTTCGGGTACTAAATAGTAACGAATCTGAACATGGACATATATGATTATGACTCTATTAATACTAACAGGTATATATATTATAGATGTAAATATTAGATCTTCAGAGATATGTTACAGAACATTTAGATCTATACATTATATATAGATGATTCTAATTTCATTCTTATTATCATATAATATATATAATAGACTATATAAAGACTCTTTATTCCTTATGGAATATATATATATATATATATATATATATATATATATCTTATGTATTATAATTTATATATGTATATTCACATCTGAAATATAACATAAATATATATAAATTATAATACATAAGATATATATATATATTTTTATTTAATATAATATAAATGTATTTAATATAATATAAATGATTCTGATTAATTATTATTAACAGCATGCCTATATATATAAATATACATAATATAACATAAAGATATAACTATATAATTATGATCTCGTCATCATTAATCTTTATATATAAACATATAGACGTTGTGCGGAAATGCAAATACATAAGATAGATCATAATCTTTATTAATCATTCATAACTTGAGTACATTTACAATAGTCACTCTCCTATATCCTCTCTCCGAAGAGAAAGTACATTGCTTATATAAACCCGAAGGGGTGTGACCGAACGTCACCACCGATTCCCAATTGTCGTCCAGTAGTAACTAAGTACCGTCGGCTACACATAATATAATTAACACAGCATAATGTAAACTCTACGGCTAACACCTTAAAGTGGGAACAAAACGCAAAGGATGAACTCAAAATCCATGTTTATAAATCGTTGGAAGAACTACAGTCCGTTTATAAATAAAAGACTTAAAACCACAAATGTGTTTTACAGTTGTAGCCGGATTTCGAAGGAAGCACTGCAAACCCTTTTTTAAGGTTTAAACTTGCATTTCGTGTTTTCAAGCCCGTATCACAAGTTCACTATAAAAGAAAACATAAAGTTTTAATGTGTTCGGGTTTTAAACGGTAAACAGCAAGTAAAGGGAAGGCATTCATAAGAAAATAAAATCTCACTTGTAATAGTGACCATGAAACTAGACTATATACAAACGCATAATTTAAAACAACTAAAGACTTAACTTGTATTTCTGGCATGAAGGGTCAACTTACAAGTCACATGACTTAAAAACTGAACTTTATTACTTGTGATCAACTTTCAAAGGGGATATTACAAGTGTCATGAGTTTCAAAAGGCAAGTTCAAGCCTCAAACTTGCATTTTGAGTTTCTAGGCCCAACTTGCAAGTTGTTGCTTTTAAACTCAAACAAAACATAAGAACTTTACTTGTAATCGGGTCTTAAAGCCCCGATTACAAGTAATTGATATTACTTGTAAAGACAGCTACAAGACCCGAAAATACACTAAACAAACTAAAAAGACACAAAAACACTTCGCCAAAATCAGGTGTTAAGAGGGTGAACGCAAGTACAAGTAATGTGAACTTGCAATTGAAGTCCAAAAACCCAAATTTGACTAAAAGACTGAAAAACTAACTTGAAAAGTTAAAAACTTATTGAAACGAAAGCTAAAAACTATGACTATTGACGACAATATGATCTTCCACTTATGAGTAAAGCATGCCTTAGAGAGGAAAAACTACGATTTTGATTAGAAATTCTTAGGGGTTGCTCTAAATTCACTGATTTGAAATCAGAAACAACACCATGATCTTGGTAGATGGTACAAAGAAATTGTCAATGCTCAAAAATGTGAAGCTTCAGGACTGCATTTAACTTAAATGATTTAGGGTCTGCTGGTCCTAAATGCGATGGATATGGAAGAAGATCTACAAAAGCAAATTGGAGTTCAAGAGAATCAAAACTGTAGATGGAAAAGCCAGGTATGGGGGGGCACAAAAGTGCACTATTGGTTACAAAAGATGAGAGAAAACATGAATGATATGCGAATACATGTGCGTAAAGTCCACAAAATTTGGACTAATAGGTTGATTAAATTAATTATTCTAAAGCTGTCCAAATGAATAAAATATTAAAAGCATGACTTTATTTTATTTTATTTTATTTAATTAAAATTGACTTAAATAAATAAATATTATAAAGTCACTTTATTAAACAGGTTGGCCTAATGTTCTAGATGTTTCTTGGAGTTCTTTATAAGGAGGTTGACTGGTTGTTGTAGGGTATGTTTTTTGGGATTTGAAAATTTGTATGAAGATTTGCATGAAGCGGATTTCTGAGGACAGAAACCTTCAGACAATCGACAGGAGAGTTGGACCAACACCTAGCTCTTCATAAGGGTGGATTCGCGATGCAATTCACAACTAGGCAAATTTGTGAAGTCTCCATTATTGACAAATTTGTAAGGGTTTACTAAGAAATAATAACATTTGCTTTTATGCCTTATTTGACAAAAGTAATGTTCTTATATTTTGAATAATATAAGTCCGTTTTCGAATGTGAACTTTATTCGGGAATTATTATTATTGTCGTCTGCTAAAGATATGTGGGCCCCCAATTCACAATTTAGCGCTTCATTTGAAAAGTTGTGGATTTAATATTTTTGGCCCAGAGCTATTGAGGTCATTTTTTGTGGAGATTTAATATTAAGATAATGTTACGGTTCGAATTAATATTTCTAAAGTGTTGAAGTTTCAGACCAGAAATGTAGATAAGCAAAGAAAATAAATGAACAATAAGACATAGCAAATTATCCTGGGAAAGCCCTCCAACTTGAGGGAGAAAAACCCAGCCACAAAATATCACTTATATCAATGAAAGATCACACATCTGATTTACAATATTGCCAATCACTAGACTGAACTGAAAACAATCATAACTGCACCTCTCTAGATGAATATATATACCCTCGATCTCCTTCAAGCACAAATAATCATCCGAATAGAATGTGAATACCATTACGACATATTTATGCTTGTCTTGACCCTTCATCGTTTTGATAATGAAGGGTCAGGCAGTAACAAAAAAGAAAGACCTTTCAGATTTACAATTGAAGATGAAGAGACACCCACAAAAAGATAACTCCTGATGCTATAACATCAGCACTCCCTCTTAGCTAGGGAGGTATCTTTTCAGATATCCATGTCATGGAATCTCTCAACATGACAGTCACAATGGCTACACCCATTTGTGAGGAAAACAAAATTTATCACGAATTCTCTCAACATGATAATGACATGGACTCACTCAACATGACATTCACCATGGTTATTCCCATGTGTGAGAAGAATTATGTGCACAAATGCTCATCACGGAGTCACTCAACGTGATACTGTCATGGAGTCCCTCAACATGACATTCACCATGGCTACTCCCATGTGTGGAAAGAAACACATCTCGGTCTCAGAGATGAACGAGGGCTTGCACCTCATATTTCTCCGTCTCAGAGAAATATACACTACAAGGGCTTTCACCTCATATTCCTCTGTCTCAGAGAAATATACACTACAAGGGCTTTCACCTCATATTTCTCCATCTCAAAGAAATATACACTACAAGGGCTTTCACCTCATATTTCTCTGTCAGAGAAATATACATAACAAGGGTTTTCATCTCATATTTCTCTGTCATGGAGAAATATACATTACAACAAATCTTCATGATGATATGACTCCCTCTGAAGCTCCAAGTACTTGCATCAACCTCCTGACCTCCTCATCAAAGATTGCCTGCAATGCTTGCCTTAGAGGAACGATTTCCAACACACACCTCCAGAACTTCTAACACGCTAGAGTCTAGGACTGTCCTCCTCCACCTCATCCCAAATCACCCTATTCTAAATAAGTTTGCAGAGCTACCAATGTCAAATCTAGATTGACTGTGCAATTCTGTTTTCTACAGTTGAAGAGTTTTTCAAAGGACTTTAGCACTTGGCCTTGCAACACTACAACCCACTTAGCTAACATCTTCACTTCTTCACAGAACTCCCTCTTGATCCCTGCCTCAGAGATTGCAAAGAAATTCCCTAGACGTGAACTCCCCTCTATTGACTTATCTTAGAACCTTAATGCTCTCAACTCGTGTCTTGAGTTCTCAGAATTTAACTCCCTCTGAATGTCATTTCCTCCTCTTAGAAGTAGCTAATCGCAATGATATGTTCTCCGTTGTTTAGTGTCTTCATCTTTCTCAATTTCCTTGCTGATGCAAACTCTCCATCCAAGGCTGACCCAACCTTGTTATGTGTCATCCACTTAGACTCATGACTGCAAGCTAAGTCTTCATGTATGTTCATTTCTCCATCTGGCATAACTTCCTCATTGGATGTCTTAAGCTCTTCCTCCTTTGAATTCCTTATGCAATTTCGGATAATTAATCCATCATCCTTTTGCTCCTCAATCCATTCTGCAGTTTAGAGAGATTAATAACAGTTCATAGAATCAAACTACCCTGAAGAGAAATATACAAACCAATGCTAAAAGCATAGTTGAAAAACTCGGACTCGGCAATAACTCGACAGGACCAAAAATTTTGAAAAACTCAGAATCGCCAAAAACTTGGCGAAAAAATCGGGAATAAATCGACACTTTTATCGAACATTTGAAAATATATAATTTCTTAAAATATTCTTAAAAACACACACATATACACCAAATTCGTAGAACATTTACTGATATGAGATTTCCATCATATATTAATCAAAGTTTTGAGTTAAATACATAGCAATTAGAACTTAGCAAATAAACATAGAATCATATACCAATGATTAATTTGTAGTTGACGTTAGTAAATTTATGAATATATATTAATAAAGATTTATAAATGAAAACTGTATAAATTAATATATTCATTTTCTATAATGAATTTATAATTTATAAATGAACACGGTAGTTAATAAACAATGCATATGCATATTAGTATTAGTATACAGTATTATAAATTTATGTGTATATACAGAATTATAAATTAGTATAATTATAATACTCTATAATAAATTTATTAACATACAGTATTATACTAATTTAGTATTAATACACAGTATTATAAATTTAGTATTTATGTGTATTATACAGTATTATAAATTTATAACTCGGTATAAATATATTAATATAAATTTAGTATTAATATACAGTATTATAAATTTATAATATTGTATAAACAATGTATATTTACAGATTTATATGTTTGTAATGGAGTATTGATTCATGATCATCGGTTCATAATCATATAATATAAAATTTAAATTATATAATATAAATCATTATAACTTATAGTTCATTACCCTTTGAATAAATCTGTAAATTATAAACTTATATATAAATTCATGATCATCGATTCATAATTTATAGTTTGTAATTTAACATTTTTGAAGAATGGCGCAGCTTAATGATTAACAATGGTGGACCGTGGCGTAGAGTCTGACTTCCAGTGGTGGCAGTTGGCACCTTTCCTCAGCCGTCCAACCTTTCCCGACCTTTCCTTAGCCGTCACAGACCGCGGGAACATGAAAAATCCCTAAACGTTTTTGGGAACTTTATTGTTTTTAAAGTTGACTTTAGTCAGCGATTTTTTGACCAAAATATCACAGGAAACCACAATTTTTTCATACAAAAGACCGCGTGACTTTTTCAATATATCATGCACGATTTATTCAGCGTTTATATCGCCTTGCTGTTTGGCTTGCGATATATCGTGAGATTAGCGGTGTATCGCCGCTATTTTCAAGCATGGCTAAAAGCATACATGATTCCCTATTCCCAATATTATTGCATGAATTATTCATGATCATTATTCAAAGGTGCAAACATAAAATACTTATCTCTTTGTTGTTGATCAATTTAGCAATGCCCTTTCAGATTTTGATCTTCATAACTTTCCCTGCTATCAGCACCATGGTCTCTTTCATCATATCAACACTATAATAATCCCCTCCAAGATGATCTCCACGACCCATTAGGAGTGGAACGCTATGTGTTGGTTGATGATCATTGAGCATGCATCATAACCTTACTGCCAAAATCCAAGTCGTCGTCACCAAGGCAACTTGAAGCCAAACCAACAGTACCACCCAACTCACCAATGGTCTAAACTGAAGTTGTACCTCTGATACAACGGCTCTCGTAAACTGACTGCTATAACTGAGATCAGGTCTGCTATACACTTCTAAGCATGAAATAGGTCTGCAATAGGATTACACCCCCAATGCACCCTCCAACCTTACCAAGGACCACCACCAAAGTTGCAAATCAACCCAATATCAACAGAGCATTGTTGTATAGCCACAAAGACGGTGGCCACGGCAAGTATACAAGTTTTGGTGCCTTCAAGAAATGATTTTGTTCTTCCAAATCTTATATCGTCTCTAGTTCAATAAAGTCGGCGTCAATGGATATAATATCGGCCTCTATGAGCAATAAAAGAGCTTCTACAATAATCCTTGGCCAACAATATTCCAGTCATTTCTTCCACCAAATACAAGGTGATTCACAGCTGACAAAAGTCTAAGAGTCTGGGGTGGCTCAAATAAACAAACACTCTTTTGTTTTATTGACAAATCAGATCATCATCGGCTTCAATCATACAGTAAAAATTCAAGACCCACAAATTTCCTCATTTCTATTTTGTCTACTTTCGAATGGTTTGGCAAGGAAGATAAACTAACGCATGAGCAAAGATAAATTATTATTTATCGGCTATTTTCTAACATTCCCATCTCTGTAGCTTATTGAGCATTGATTTGTCTTTATTAAACTTGGTGTTCAACTTATCTTATCTTCAAATCTTGTCTCTATCTGATATACGCAGAATTTGCCAACTTGCTTTTCTCAGCAGATATACATGAAGCTCCAATTCCGCCACAGTTCAAAAGAAACCATCAACTTCTATATGCACGATCTGAGTGTTATCTCCAACATCCATACATAGCATGATTCCAATGCAGTCGTTACAAAGAGCATGGCGAGAAATGGATAAGGCAAAGACTGAAATAAATCTTCACAACTAGAAGGCTTTCACTGCTTAGCCAAATCTAATCAAATCTTTTCTAAACCTTTCTCTGACACCATGTTGAAGTTTCAAACCAAAAATGTAGATAAGCAGCAAAGAAAATAAATGAACAGTATGACACAACAAATTATCCTGGGAAAACCCTCCAACTTGAGGGAGAAAAACCAAGTCACAAAATATCACTTATATTAATGAAAGATTAGAACATCTGATTTACAATATTGCCAATCACTAGACTGAACTGAAAACAATCATAACTGCACCTCTCTAGATGGACGTATATACCCTTGTAATGACCCGAACCCGGTCTTTCCCAATTTTTCACAAATATTTCTCATACAGATTTAAACATTCAAATGCATGCAGAAAACCATTGATCCGATAGCAATAAACAGGCAAATATATTCTAATAACTTCTCAGAGAAACGACATCGTATTATACAACAGCAACACAATAACCATAGATTACAAACTTCCCAATCTAAAATACAGAAGTAACAGTAAGATCGAATAATAAAGAACCTGTAAATGCAATGGTGAACTCTGTTGTGAATCCACTCTGCTGATGAACTGGGGCTACGTCCAATCCACCTCTAAGCCAAAAGGGTTTCCGTCCTCGAGGCTGAATTCGAAAGCTGAAAGCTTCCTGGTATCTCCAAGAGACAAATACAATATCAAAACTAAGCATGCACAATGAGACTCCAAGTCTTCTTTTAAAGCTGCAACTGTGACTCTTCAATTTCCCCACTTTGTCTCTTCATATTCCACTTAAAGTCACTTTTTAAATAAATATAACCGTTGGGTTATAAAGTGACATAATAAAATAAACTAGGAATCTTCTAGCATTAAAACGGAGGGCCAAACGAACTCGGATGAAGACGTGTTATAGCTTGTCGAACAGCTCTCAGCGAGGCGCTCCAAGTCCACTACTAAAATGCCAGGAAAACTGAGTTTTGCCGACTTACTATAAATAGTAAGTACCCTGGAAACCTTGTAGAAACTGATCCGATTGGCCTGAAACTGAAAACACCAAGGTCAAACATCCCTCTGATCACCTACCAGGCCTCAATTAGCCCACCGAGCCATGATGAAAGGCTAACTATAAGGCATGAAATAATGTGCCCGGAAAAGGGGACATTACAAATCATCCCTTCTCGGAGATTGCTTCCCTCAAGCAATCGGTATCTGCATGTTGTGATCCTAATACCTGGATCCCAAAGCAACCTCAGGGAAGTTGTTCTACCAATCTGTCGTGGGAAACTGAAACAGATAGTATGCCTTGACCTATGAAGCCATTCACACAACAACAAAACAACAACCAATCTAATGTCAGGATCCCAAATCACCGCAGTATCAATTGTACCAATCTGTCCAGTGCTGCCATCATCTGTGAGAAAGTCCTCAACCAAACTGAGAACCTCACTCCAACTGAGATCACTAGCACCTCTACGGTCAGATGCAGGGGGAAACCAAACGTCACACCGATCGGCTCCCTGAATAAATACCAACCGCAAGTACGTCCCTCCTGGATCCCATAAGCAAAAGGGCCATCCATCTCCCCAGATGGCTGAAATATCTTAACGCCCTATGCCCATACTGAATGAATCACCAGAAAAGTCCAACTGCCATAACACTGCCCCTCTGATCCGTCGCCCGAACTAGAAACTGTACTAAAGAGGCAAGGTACCCAGACTGTCGAACAAGGCTTCCACCTGCAAGCAAGGAAGCGTACCAAACCAATCACTCACCCCACACCTCTGCAATAATCAGAAATGGAAGCTCTCCGTAGGTGGGCTGAATGGAAAACAGAATGCATCCCATATAGTGTGGCCAATATGTGATGCACTAACTAGTTCTACTGGAATTCTTGAATCAGCATAAGGATTCCATAACTGTCTCTCAATACCAGGATTCATACAGTGTATACCATGGTGTGAAAAATTCACCCCAACAAGCATAATCATCATACCAAGCTCGATAACCCCGTACTAAATAAGCTCTACCCGATCATCATCATCATGCCTAAAATATGTGGTGATAGAATTACCATAAGCAATGAATGAATCAGTATGATAATGTAGAGGGGTCGTGGCTGTGTGGAAAGAGGAATAATCCAAAGGATGCTCGCCAACACAAGACATCTCACCATCAACGAGAGGTAGTGCAAGGAAAGGCATATAACAAGAGGTAGTGCAAGGAAAGGCATATCACCCATCATGCCACAAGTCATAACTGCCCATCCTGGACTACTGGTGTAAAAACCACATTGCTCAACAACTGAGCTCATCCCGCTACTCCAACCTGGTGACCAAGATTGACCTCTAATAGCTGACCCTAGGTCCCAAATTTTGTAATCGACCTCATCCTCGTCATGGGGATAGGAAATACCTTCCTCCTCTAGCTCAAAGAAAGGATTATCAAATATCAAATCAGCATCCATCTCAAACAAGAAATTGTCGATCGCCTGATAATTATCTAACTCATAAGGAAACTCTAGATGATCCAAAGATCTTTTGGGACAGCTATCCAAGTCATAAGCCTGTTGTATGCTTTCGAGATCCTGAATCACCTCCTGAAAGAATTCGAACCTTTCCCTGTCATCTTGTTCCCTGTACTGAATAGTGGCAACAATCTGATTTCTTGCTTCCTTAAGAGCAAGATGTGTGTGCTCCAAAGTTTCCTGAGCAATATTAAGCTCTCTGTTGAGCTTATTAGCCTCATCATCCTTTTTCCTCAATTGCTCAGCATAATTTTCAGCAACCTGTAACAGGTAGTCACAATCCAACAGTAAGCATAGATATTCTGATTTTGAAACCTCAAATGTTGTTTTGACCCCCTGTAAATCAGCAACATAAGATTCACTCCCTACAGCATTTTGTCCTCCTTCCATTTGAGCCTTTCTGTAGAGACCCTCAATAATCCGGCGAGTGTTGTCATGATGAACAAAAGCTGCAATAATGGCATCGTCATTGACTTTCAACTGACTTTTCAAGGCATGCTTCTCATCATCGCCATTTTGGGATGCATTATCTAAAGGGTCGTCCAAATCAGCATTATACATAAGTGAAGTGATGCTAAAGAAGTCACATGACTCCTCATTACGTGAATGGTTAAAGACATCCAACTGGTGGTCACGATCTTTAACCATATCTTTTCCATCTTTTCTTTGAACAAGCGAAGGCTGAAAATCAATAGAAGTTGCTTGCTCTTCTCTAGTGAACCATCCTGTAACCTCTATTGCCTCTTCTTTAGCCTCTCCTTCATGCATTGATTCAATATTTGTTTTACAACCTCCTGCTTTGATGACAACCTCATAAGGCCTTTCTTCAATAATTGGTTTAGTTTTTTGTTCACTTATGGGTTGATTTATGTTAGCTGGGAACTCTTCATATAAATTTCTGCACCTATCTTGTGCAAGTAGATCCCGAGCCAAATCCTGATACTGCTTCTTTGCCATTGAAGTCTTGTGTTGAAGCTTCGGATGAAAGTCCATGAAACTAGAGAAGGTTAAATCTCTCTGTACCAGTGGGGGAAGTGTGTTATACTCATCATACATGCTGAGTATTTTTGTCCTTTCATCAGGTTGTGAAATATGGGCTAACAGTTGTTGTACCTTAACAAGATCCTTCGAGATTTTTCCAAAACCATGCATCTTTCCTGGCTTAGAGGCTACTTGTCTCTGCAGGTGAATGTCCAAGCTTACACTGCTTTCTGAAATAAACTGAATAAGATTTTAATTCTTCTAATATCATCCTGTAATAAGCTACTCTCCTTTAATTGAATCCAGTAACCCAGCTGTAATCTCTCTGGTAACGCTGACCAGTGAATGCAAATTCCAACATAAATTTCATGAATAATATACATATCAAATCCAATTTCATTAGATAATGTACAACTTCAGCAATCTGAAAACTCTTGAAGCTTATCTTTGCCTTTCCAAACACTTTAAAGAGTGAAATCACTTTTTAAGTGTTGCTGCAACCAGTGTAAACATAACAATGGCAGATTGGGATTCTCAGAAATACTGATTTTTATACACGAGACTATCCAAGTTAGCTTCAACTCTGTTATGAAAAGTTTGTCTTTGGCTGAGTGCAAACTCTCTTCCCCTGATGTCATGATTTCTTCTTTGGCTTCCCAAACGGCTCCTTTATGGTCCGGATGCTTCTAGTATTTCTCACAGACAGGAATATGATAGTGCAAACTCAGACCCAAAGCAAAAGGTTGCTTCTAGATCTTCAGTCCAGGTTTTTCCATAGCGCATGCATTCCAGTTCCTCCAAAAGCTGATATGAACCTTTCCTGCTATTATCTGATTCTAGTCTTGGCTTGAGAGAAAACAGGCATTTACAGAAAAATAGGGATGGCTCGATGATCTCCGCCACTTTACAAATGCAAGCAGTTCTATTTTTTTCACAATCTGTGGTCTCGATTTTAAGCCCAGGTTAAAAAGAGCGACAACCACCCTCTTCAAACACTGTTCCAGCTTCATTGTTGTTGTTGTCACCCAAACAGCGCATTCGACTACCCCTTTCCTTCCACGGCATCATAAAATGATTGGCAGATATCCCCAACTCCTGGCATCTTCCCAGAATGAGTCAATTGACACCAGTGACACCTCTTCGAAACCAGCAAGTATTATTATGAAATACTTTTGTCCTCCTATCAGTCACGGTAGCTACACTGGACTGTTTCTTCGTTCTTTGTTGACATTTTGTGTTGTTCTTACATGAATTAGCGTTTCTTCATCTGTCCCAAGGATGTCGATCACAACACATCAACACACAGTTCCCTATCTTTGTCATGTGATAACTCAATACAGATGTTGATTATTTTCAAATTGTATTCTACTTCAATGACCGTCGTTGTTGATTATTTTTCATTCATTATATATTTCATTCCAGTCTTTCGTTCAGCCTCACACTGGTGAAGATCAACGGCAAAGAGATAAACGGCTGAGAGCAATTAATAACAATTTCCCAAAACTTACAATAATGGAAGATAAAGATTGACTCAATCAAAATTTCACCAATAAATTGCAGCTCACATTATAATCAAATATGACGGGAGTCATCATAAAAGTTTAGTTACAATACACAACAACCTCATAAACACGATTCACCGTATTAGGAGCAAACCATTATTTTTTCCTTATAACTCCCGACATTTAATAGTATTTCAAATCCTTTGTTTTAAATATTTTAATGCGGCTCTAGTTCCCGTCCAGTCCCAATCCACTATCCAAAATCTCACTAGCAACACATCCCACTATGGCTAAGCCGTGTCGACTCTAGGCAATGCGATTTCCTTCCCTCTTGACCGTAGCACTACTGATGTTAAATATTGGAGTTCTACACCCGCAAGATCCAGATGGAGTTGCTCACACGACATTCACAGTCCAGTCAACGAACGAAATGGGGGAGGGTCTGAGATTGCCGACTATGGCTGACAGAATAGACACACACCACGGGTCGTGTTGACCTTTCCTCCTTTCACCTGTTCTTCAACCACGTATTGTCTGTGGCTAACGCTTTTGCCAAGAGAGGCTCTTTGTATGTCGTGTAACATTAATCCATTTCCATGCAGGAACCTTCTTGGATGGATTCAGCACTAAAGTCAAGCTTGCGGGAGTATTTACTTATTAAACCTTTGCTAAGAGAGCAGGTTGTCTATCTGCCAGCTCTTTGAATATAAAGCTCTGAGATTATTTATTTGCAAAACCACTATTCAAAGGATATTTACAGATCCTGCAGGTACTTGCCTTCTTGATTGCTATGGCTGATATTCAGAATACATAATACTGAATTCTTTTACTCAAAAACCCTTTCTGTAACTTGTTTCTGGAGAAAACCTCACAGGCTGGCAAGATCTATAGCTCTGATACAACTGTAATGACCCAAACCCCGTCTTTCCCAATTTTTCACGAATATTTCTCATATAGATTTAAACATTCAAATATATGCAGAAAACCATTGATCCAATAGCAATAAACCAGCAAATATATTCTAATAACTTCTCAGAGAAATGGTATCGTATTATACAACAGCAATACAATAACTATGGATTACAAACTTCCCAATCTGAAATACAGAAGTAACAGTAAGATCGAATAATAAAGAACTTGTAAATGCAATGGTGAACTCTGTTGTGAATCCACTCTACTGATGAACTGGGGCTACGTCCAATCCACCTCTAAGCCAAAAGGGTTTCCGTCCTCGAGGCTGAATTCGAAAGCTGAAAGCTTCCTGGTATCTCCAAGAGACAAATACAATATCAAAACTAAGCGTGCACAATGAGACTCCAAGTCTTCTTTTAAAGCTGCAGCTGTGACTCTTCAGTTTCCCCACTTTGTCTCTTCATATTCCACTTAAAGTCACTTTTTAAATAAATATAACCGTTGGGTTATAAAGTGACA
>MU224391.1:652799-697160 GCA_018584345.1 Thuja plicata
TCTGCCGACTTACTATAAATAGTAAGTACCCTGGAAACCCTATAGAAACTGATCTGATTGGCCTGAAACTGAAAACACCAAGGCCAAACATCCCTCTGATCACCTGCCAAGCCTCGGTTAGCCCACCGGGCCATGATGAAAGGCTAACTATAAGGCATGAAATAATGTGCCCAAAAAGGGGACATTACAACCCTCGATCTCCTTCAAGCAGAAATAATCATCAGACTAGAATGTGAATACCATCAAGACATATTTATGCTTGTCTTGACCCTTCATCATTTTGATAATAAGGGTCAGGTAGTTACAACAAAGAATGACCTTTCAGATTTACAATTGAAGATGAAGAGACACCCACGAAAAGATGACTCCTGATGCTATAACATCAACATTAAGAGCGTTTGTCATGAAACATTGTGGGAACCTCTTATTTATGATGACCACCAAACTATGAAGGACGTTGAAAGATTATAGTAGAAGGGTGAAATTATCAGCAAATTAATATCGCTACCATCAGTGATTAACATTATAAAGTATCTACCCACCATATCGCATGAGCCAACTCACTAAGAGAATCATAAAGGTTCGATATTAATGCTTAATATTACCAGGGCATAAAATCAAGATTGGCGATAAATAATATGAAGTCTTGGCCCTGTTGATTATTGTGGAAATCACTGTGTGGATCAATGGAGCAGAGGAGGCAATCGTTCTAAGGTTGCAATTCTATAAAGTCTCCATTTAAACATTTCATCACTCTTTCCTATCCGTAGTAACCACATTTGGCGCATCTCGTATCATCGGTTGGGAAGGGACTACCATCTAGGGGCTCTTCCACAAATGGAGCATTCATCACGTACCTGAGATCCATTTATCGTGGAGTTCCTACTACCAAATAGTGTTTAGACCAAGGCAAATCCTTGCAATGTGTAGATTGGAGTACAATAGTTGACAAAATCCTTGGGTTAGCGCTTAGAAATTATTTGTAGATCCAAACTATGATCTCGAAAGGTGTTGAGGAATCATAAAACCTTCAAGAGTTGATGTTAATATTCAAAGTTCCATTTTGCAATGGTGTGAGGTCAAGAATGCCATTATGTTCCTTACAATCAGATTTGTGTGGTTATACTCTATGATACCAAATTCCTCTGCCAGCCCCAGATCCTGGTTCCGGTGCAATCCGGATTCCTCCTGGAATCCGCCCGGATTCCAACAAGGTTCCGGAATGGAATCCGGATTCCCTATGGATTCCTCACTGAGGAATCCACAGGGAATCCGGATTCCTATCTGGAACCCTGCCGGAATCTGGGCGGAATCCAGCAGCCGCGGGAATCCGAGATTCTGGGCGTCCAAAAACGGGCCCACTTTGATTTTTTTTTTTTTTTAAATTTTAAATGAAGTCAAACTAAACCTAATTGGACCCTTCTAAACCCTAATTCGACCCTTTATGGTTGCCTAAAGTCATTTGATGGTCATTCATTCATCTCAAGCATTTTTCACCATTTTAGCATTTCTTCGAATGCGAACGCTTTGGAAGATTAATATCCGCATCAGAGACTAATGATGAATGAGCATTGACATGTTACATATATGGAATCTACGAATATATATATATATATATATATATATATATATATCGAAAATGTCTATATATATATACTTGCGGAACTAGGATCCGGCCCAAAAAAAATTTGTGGAATCCCCGAATCCGAATCCGAACCAGAATCAGGATCAGCTACTTAGGTTATAATAAAGGACGTATTCATGCTCAGTCCTAATATGACAGTGAATGGAAACACTGTAATTTCAAGTCATGTTTGTATCATTGTAAGCATTTGCAAATAAAGGTCAAAGTTGCATTGTGGATTTTGAATATATTGAGCATTTATTTTTGTATTTGATACGACATTGGAGAAATTCCTACAATCTTTGTTAAAATCCCTAACTTCCTCAAAGCTGCAAATTTGAATGATGTATATGCATGCCATTAAACTATTTGACATAATGTCCTTGCACTGAGTTTGGAAATACGAAGTTAGATTTTGAGGTAAAATTTGAGAAAGATATTATCTTTACCTGGGGATCTTATAGTGGTATTAGAGCTATGCATACTACAAGCCTAAGGGTCATTTTAAGAATTGTAGGTCCTTATGTTCAGAAGAAGATGACATCATGTGCACATGTGTTAGAATGCTTATCAATATTCGACCAAATCTTTCAGCAGCAAGAAGAGTTGTTGGCGAAATACAACGAATATCTTTCAGCTAAAAAGAAAGCAAAGGTTAATTCGTCCAGTGCAAGGGTTCACAAAGACACAGTATCTAAGTATGATGAATCACAGAATTATCATGTTGAACACACTACGGATGCCAAGAGGGAGGAGAGGGGGTGAATCAGCATAAATCAAAACAATACTACTTAACATGAATAATCACCACATGAAACATTAAGCAAGTAAACAACACACGTGAACACCAGATTTATACGTGGAAAACCCAAACTGGGAAAAAACACGATGAGCACTTGCCCACAAAGGATAATTCACTGATATATATAATCTGATTACAAAAGATGTTAGGAGCTCACTGCTCCGGAACTGTAACCTGAGGCTCACTGCCATTACAACAATGAATACAAATAGGAGCTCACTGTTTCGGACTTGCAAACACAGGTTCACTGCCAAAATAGCAAGATACAGCAACAAACTTGTGCACCCAAGACTTACTATCTTAGGGACAAGGAACATACAACTATTTAAAAGAATAAAGAGAGATTCTCCTAACAATGCAGCGGAGTTGTACAACATTGTCAATCTTAGTAGCGCATTGTTACTGTCTTTACATCTTTGTCACTGTCACTGAACTCTGCTCTGTTGACTGTAGATCTTCACTAGTTCACACACTGCTCACTTGCTTCACCCCTTATATTTTGCCAAAGCACAAACTGTACTTATATACAAGATAGATCATTGGAGATTACAACAAGGTCTGACATGTCAAAGAGATATTACAATTTAAGTTACAAGTCAGCCAAGGCAATAGCAAAATGCAATAAGGTCCTATGCCAGAAGCATCCGGACCAAAACATAGAGTGGACCCAATCATATAAGAGAAACTCTAATACACAGGTCACACATAGAAAGAATCCATGCGGATAAGAAATAATCATTAAAAGCAATACTCCAGACCCAAAACAAGAAACATGATCCACTCCAGGAGAGAGAGGGACCATGAACGTGCTACACATAGCCCAATGTCAGATCCACAATTACCGGAACAACTAAAGCCATCACAAACATGTAGAAACACACGCTGGCCAAAGAACCACCTAACTTGTCAACTGAATCCAGACCTCCACACACCACGGTCAAAAACACTAGCCATGTCAGAAACACTAGCACATGTCAAAAGCCCATGTCAAAAGTCGTCACAACACATCTTCGGACCAGAACAATAACTGAATAGAATTGCAACACTAGATAACACAGTTTCCGGATCACCAGGAATAATTTCCAAATCACCAAAGAACGCCACAACCAAGACCAAAAACTGAATTCATCTGCATAAGTATCAACACAACTTCAAGCCTGAATTCCGAAGCAAAAACCTTCTAGAAAGCGCAAAACGAAGCCCTGTTAACTGCAACTGCAAAATTGTCTTTCTCTATTTACTGAACCACGGGTATCTAGACCACATAGACTTCCGAATATAAGAGTATAAAAGTGAAGCACTGTTCTGAATACATACATGTCTTCAATTGTACTGTAGCTCTAAATACATGTATGTCTTCCATTGTTCTGAATACATACTAGTCTTCCACTATTCTAAAGGTTCAGTACACAAACTTTCTTCACTAAAAGAAGAAAACATTCAGACCATAGTGTTTGAACAACCATAAACACCTCCTAAACACAATGTTTGACATCAATGACAACAGCCAACCAAACATATATTCCCAACAATCTCCCCCTTTGTCATTGATGGCAAATAACCACCAAAAATGTTTTGACAAAAATATCCAACACAATCAACTCCCCCTTACTAGAACAACTAAAACAATCCTGAACAAATAAACATTTTCCATATCTTTCTCCCCCTTTGCCATCAAGGACAAAGGCCAAAAATATTTTTACCACTACACAACTTTGATAATCAAGCATCAGCATTAGTCTAGAATAAAAATAAGTTAGAAAGCTCCCCTTGGACAAATGCACCACCCTGATGCACCAAGTTAGATGAAAGCGGGGCAACAACCCCAAGCACTTCCTGGAGAAACTCAAAAGAATTCTGATCATATGATAGAACATATCTCCAGCAAACTTCAGTGTAGTAGAAATCTTTTCATCTGACACATAAACATCATCTGAAGGGAGAGGAGAAGAAACTTGTTCCCCAACTGTAACAGCTAAAACCTTAACATCTTCATGTTCTACTTCTTTATTGTCTCTAGACTGTCTTCTTTGTGTGGCAACAACTCTTACTATCCTTAAACCAATTAGAAGGCCTAGAGGAAAAATTGTCTCATAGACTTATCCTATGAAAAGAACTTCTACAATTTATAGAACAGTTATCCAAGTCATACAAATGAATCTTAATTTGAGAACCAGCAGACATATCATATCTCCAACCCATATTTGAACAAAACTTAGAAGGAACAATTTTTGATACAACCAAACAAATATTACATTGTTTATAGAACCAAAGTCATCTTGGCGAACCACAAACCACAAATCTTACCTCCGAAAAAGTATTCATGCCTTACTACCATGCTAAGAGGATACTTAGTATCCAGGCTCGAGGGGGAAAACAAATTCATATGAAAACTCCCCCTCAGACCCTGTAGGCCGAGTCATTTAACAGAGGAGGAAACAGCATCTGAAATGGATGTCAGACGACCATCAGAAGAATCTTTTGTGTTCCACATCAAAAATATCCTATTTCTTTCTTTTGAACTACAATTATTGAACAATCATCTTGCTCCTCCATTATTTTGCAAAACTTTGCAATGTTTCCCGACATGTTACACATATAGAAAACCAAACCATTTTTGCAAAACCTTGCAATATGTCATGTCATGTTACATTTATAGCACACCAAACCATCCTTTTTCATTTTAACAGTTTCATTATTTCTAACATTGATATGTATATTGCATTCAACCTTTCTGTGACCATATCCATTGCAACTATAGCAGTATCAATTGAAGTTCTTGATATCTTTATTTAGATTCATCCTACTAAAATTCATCCTACGTTTGCACTAAACTACTTTATGCCCTAACTTGTTGCAATGATAGCATCTTCCATTAAAAACATATCTCCTTTTCAAATTTCTACACTTATTAACTCTATCCTACTTTATTGCAAGAAAAACAGATACCATCAAAAGAGGAGTACCTGTAATGAATAAGAGAAGGTCTATGATTCATCATCCTCTTTTTGTCCTTTGCCTGCACCACATTCTTTTTGTTCTTCACTTGCTTCCGGTCTACTAGTTTCTTTTAATCTTCTACCTGTTTCCGATTTGCCATATTCCTTTTGCCTTCTACCAGCTTTTGGTCTACTAGTTTCCTTTTATCTTCCAATTGCTTTCGGTTTGTCTCATTTTTTTCCTTATAACTACTTTTGGTCTATCACATCCATCTTGTCTTCTTCCTGCTTCAAATCTTCCATATCCATTTGCTTCTGGTCTATCATATCCTTCTTGTATTCTTTCTGCTTTTGGTCTTCTATATTCATTTGCTTCTAGTCTATCATATCCTTCTTGTCTTCTTCTTGCTTTTGGTATTCCATATCCATCTGCATCTGGTCTACCATAATTCATTCAGCTTCCATCGGATCATCTGATTCAATCTTTCTTTCCTCACCATTCTTTAGCAAAGCAAAATCCATTTTGACTTGATTGAGTTCCATTTCAACTTCATCTCCCCATCTTCCATTGTATTGAATTAGAAAACATAGATTCTCACATTTGTCTTCAATATAATAAATATTTCCAACAGTCCTAAAACCTCCAGCAACCCTTTTACCAATATTTTTCCTTCTAATAATACAGCCATCACTTTTGGGCATAACTTCATAACCTTTCTTGCACATTTGACTAACACTTATCAAATTGTATTTCAAACCTTCAAATAGTAAACATCATCAATTCTATGCTTACCATGAATTGAAATGGTTCCAATACCTTTGATTTGTGCACTTTCCTCTGTTGCAAGTCAGATTGCTCCACCATCATATTCTTCAAACTTGATAAATCTTCTATTATCTCCTATCATATGATTTGAACATCTGGAATCTATGATACATGCTCCTGCAACAACTTTAGCATGCAATGCAATCTCCTCTCTTTTGTAAAATTGCTAAAAACAAGGATTCCTCAATTGTTTCATTAGTATCCTCATCTTCATAAAAGTATTATTCCATGGAGCATAAGCTCTTTTTACCTTTACCTTCGAAATTAAATTTCTTTTTGAAATCACCTTTCTTTTGATTGCCTTTTCTATCTTTATCTTCTGATTCATTAAGATATTCCTTATACTTGGAATCATTAGAAAAATGTCCTATCCTTCCACAATTAAAGCACTTGAGAGGTAACTTACCTTTGTATTTACTAGTACCTCGCTTGAATCTTCTTGAAAGATATGTTTCAGCATGCTTCAACATTTTGCATGACTCAGGTTCAGCATCTTCAACAACTTTAAAAACAGTCTCTCTTTTCACTTTAAACTTATGGGATCTCAAATGTTGAAAGTGACCCAATAAGTTGATCAATGAAATACTGACTTAGATCACTGCTCTCCCTTATTGAACATGCCATTGGTATGAACTCCTTCACTAGGGTTAATAAGATCTTGAGAATGACATTTGTGTCTTCTAGATCTCCACCGACAACTCTGATTCCAACAATAACTTTGTAAATGTAGATTTCAACACTTTCATCTTCTGCCTTTCTTAGGACTTCGTACTTACGTTTGAGATTCATCAATCTTGCTTGTTTTGTCTTTAAATCTCCTTCATATACCAAGACCAACTTATCCCAGATCTCTTTAACACCTTTTAGAACTTTCACCTTCTCAAACGTTGTCACATAAACTACTAAAACGAATTGCTCTTGCTTTTACATTAGCTTCCTTTTGTCTTTCTTCTTCATAAGGAAGATAAAAACCAATTTGAATAACCTCCCAAATACCATTTTGCAAGGTTTCCAGACATGCTTCCATCTTGACCTTCCAATAAGGAAAATTAGTACCATCAAATATCGGAGCCTGAAAATGTAAGTTTTGTGCCATCTCGAATCTGCCTCAAGCGATTAAGCTTCTTCTAGAGGAACCAAGCTCTGATGCCAATTGTTGCACACACTCCGTATGTTGGGCAGGGGATGGTGAATCAGCATAAATCAAAACAATACTACTTGACTTGAATAATCACCACATGAAACATTAAGCAAGGAACGGACTAACAACACATGAATACCAGATTTATACGTGGAAAACTCAAACTGGGAAAAACCACGGTGAGCACTTGCCCACAAAGAATAATTCACTGTTATATATAATTTGGTTACAAAAGATGTTAGGAGCTCACTACTCCGAAACTGCAACAGAGGCTCACTGCCATTACAACAATGAATACAAATAGGAGCTCGTTGCTCTGGACTTGCAAACAGAGGCTCACTGCCAAAGTAGCAAGATACAGTAACAAACTTGTGTACCAAAGACTTACTATCTTAGGGACAAGAAACATACAACTCTTTATAAGAATAAAGAGAGAATCCCCTGACAATGCAGTTGATCTGCACAACATTGTCAACCTTAGCAGCACACTGTTACTGTCTTTACTTCTCTGTCACAGTCACTGAACTCTGCTCTGTTGATTGTAAATCTTCATTGGTTCGCACACTACTCGCTTGCTTCACACCTTATATTTTGCCAAAGCACAAACTATACTTATATACAAGATAGATCATTGGAGATTACAACAAGGTCGGCCATGTCAAAGAGATAACAATTTAAGTTACAAGTCAGCCAAGGCAATAGCAAAATGCAATAAGGTCCTATGCCAGAAGCATCCGGATTAAATACATAGGTCATACATAGCAAGAACCCATCCGGATAAGAAATAATCATTAAAAGCAATACTATGGACCTAAAACAAGAAACATGATCCACTCCAGGAGAGAGAGGGACCATGAACACGCTACACATAGCCCAATGCCAAATCCACAATTACCAGAACAACTAAAGCCAACACAAACATGTAGAAACACGCTGGCCAAAGAACCACCTATTAATGTTTTGAACCAGAATTTAAGAACAGAATATGCAGAAAAGAAATAACAGAAGACACAAACAATTTATCTTGGGAAAACCCTCCTGCACGAGGGAAAAACCCAACCACACCACAAAAACGATCTCCTTTATTTATGATACAAATCGGAATACAAAGCTTCAATATTCTGAGACACTTGATCAAAATAATAATCAACAATGAATCTCTAGAATAAAGTAATGCTCAGAATATATGCTATAGCCACATCCACAATACATGCTTGGCAAAATGCATGCTACAGCAGTATCAACTTTTCAAGATAATAAAATTCAAATCACTACTTATCAACCTCTATCATAATCAACAACCTGCAAATAAGTCCCCAGCCAAGACAATGTGAAAACAACAACTTATTATAAGTGAATACGATTCACCAAACAGCACTCCCCAAATTTTTGAATTGTTACAGAATATAAAAGTTGAAGCCTCACTGCATATCAAAAGAAGACTCTTCGAATAGGAGACTCTTCCCATTCCCAAACGAATGACTATCCATATACATGTGTGACTACTCGTGCCACTTCATGCTCCACGCGGGTGACTCTTGGGTGACAATATCCATGTCACTTCATGCAGGTGACTCTTCAAATATTATCGCAGAATTACAGAAATGATCTCAGATATATGAGTCTCGGCAAAAACAGGTTGATAACTAGCAATTGAAGATAAGATAAATTTCTTTTGAAGCTACATACTTCAACACCACCTAACTTGCCAACTGAATCCGGACCTCCACACACCAGAGTGAGATCCATACACCATGTCAGAAACACTAGCACATGCCAACAGTCCACGTCAGAAGTCGTCACAGCACATCTTCGGACCAGAACAACAACTAAACAGAACTGCCACACTGGATAACACAATTTCCAGATCACCAGGAACAATTTCCAAATCACCACAAAATGCCACAACCAAGACCAAAACCTGAATCCATCTGCAGAAGTATCAACACACCTTCAAGTCTGAATTTTGAAGCAAAAACCTTTTGGAAAGCACAAAAAGAAGCCCTGTTAACTGCAACTGCAAAATTGCATTCCTCTATTTACTGAACCATAGATATTTGGACCACGTAGACTACCAGATATAAGACAATAAGACTAAAGCACTATTCTAGACACATACATGTCTTCCATTGTATTGTAGCTCTGAATACATGTTTGTCTTCCACTGTTCTAAATACATACTTGTCTTCCACTATTCTAAAGGTTCAGAACACAAACTTACTTCACTAAGAGAAGCAAACATCCGGACCACAGTGTTTGAGCAACCACAAACACTTATAGAACACAATGTTTGACATTAATGACAATAGACAACCAAACATATATTTCCAACATATCAAGATCAAGGTAGTATGGGGTATTGTCTTAAAGACAAGTTGGATGGAGAAACTAAAAAGGATGAAGAGCAGTCAACACACAAACCGGTGATGCAGAGAGCACGGTAGGAAGACAAAGAGATAGGCTATCACTTGTACAACCCTTCAACCTAGGGCTTACTCCAATCCAACTCCACCAACCTTGTAAAGAGATGGATCCCTAACTTCCTAGGGGGTCTTGACACTTCCCTTATCCCAATGGACACTTCTAGACCTTGTTCAAGATCTTCTCAAATTGGGCTTTAGGGACACCTTCCCAAAACTAAGCCAAAACATAGAAATCTTCACCAGTGACTTCAACCAACCTATCAAAGGGTTGGAACACCTTACTTAGGCTCTGTGGACAGGGAATCACTCACCAATTTGGTCCCTCAACACTCACAACACCAAGATCTCTACATGACCTATGGATCCTTGTAGCCTTTTCCAAGAGGTTTTTCTTGTGCAACTTTTGACTATGGAAGGAACTAAATGAATTAAGGATGGTTTCAAATACCCTTTAGGATGTTACTAAAATCTCCAAAGTCCCAAAGATCAACTCTACTCCAACAACACTAAACCCTCACAATGCTCACAGACCTAATTAGCCAAATTAGGCTTGGATTACAAAGCAAGTGGTTAAGAATGGGTTCACGGAATTGATGCAGTGCTTGGGAAGTCTACTACTGCCCCCAAATGGTCCAAAACAACCATCTACTTGGTCCCTCCAATCGATCTACTCATCTGCACACAACTATGCATACTTGACTGGCTAAATACATAGAGATATTTAGCCTAGGGCTTGATGCCAAAAATAACAAAACACCAAATCTCAACTTGAGCCTTTGAAATCATTACAAGTACATCCCTAACTTGCATTTCCCAAGTGGCCGTGAGTTTCCACTGGATAAATGTCAAGTTAGGGCTCCATTTAACTAACAGGCTTGAATTTGGTGCTTTCCTGAACTGTCTTCACCAAATTGCTTATAACTTCCACAATTCAACTCCAAATGAGACCAAATCAAATGTTCTGGAAAATAGACTCACCAGGTTATCTGTTCATGGCAATCATTCAGCCCTACCAATCTGTACACGTCCGTACAAACAATAAATGCTTAGGAAATTTGGTTAATTCTTATTCAAAAATGCATCAAAACTCCATACATGTCATCCAACCTTGTTGGAGAGGTTTCACATGTTTAAATACCTCCATCCCATAGATCCAACCGACCCGTGGATGGTTATGACCGTTTGAAACCAATTTGAACTTCTCGAGCAACTTTTGGAAAAGTTGCTCAAGCAACATTTGGCTATTTTGCAACTTTTTGCATTTTGCAACATTTGTAACCCAAATGACTTGGAATTGATTCCTATCACCTTGACATGATCAAACATGACCAAAATGATCCAAAATCAATGGAAACACAACCAAAACTCCTAAAACACCTAATCACACCTATCAAATGCTAACTCAAGATCCAAGTGGACTAAGGTGTCCCAAGGTTTATAGATGTACCTTAGAGACCCTTGACCACACAAAGTGGATCAAAACACATGGAGGCTGATCTCGAGGATCCATCCCCTTATTACAATGAAAAGAACATCTTAGAATGAAACCAAATGCACTGAATGCACTAGGTGCCCTGCACCAACCGGCCTTTGAGGAAAAGCACATTGAAGATGCCAGGAGGCCTAGGACACAAATTGGATCAGCAGTTAATGGAGAACATGAATCAAGGAAAGAAGAGATGCTTGGAGATGTTGAAAACATGACACGAAAGTATGACATCTATTCTGATTTTCGCAACAGCAGATCTAATCATGAGGTAGCATCCATTTAACATGAAGGTAATGATGTTGCTGAGTCTTCCTATGTTGGTACTCAAGTTGACAGTGCTGCACATGAAAAATATATTGTGGATTCAAACCACAAAGGTCCTGATTTTGTTCATCACACCATGGAAAATGTTAAGAGGACACAAAAAATGTGTGAAGGGTAGTTAAAAAGAGCCAAGAAGGCCAAGATGCTTGCTGCCCAAGCGTGACAACACTTGCAAGAGGTAGAGGAAAGTTGCAATAAGCTTGATGATGCAAGAAGGCAAAGAGCATTGTACATTAGATCTTTATTTCTTCCAAGGGAAGAATGTGTGGATGTTGAGCATACAAGGAAAGAGCTTCTTGAGGTAAGCATACAAGAAGAGCATGTTGAGTTGTGTGAAGAAGAAAGGATGAATAATTTAGGAAATTCAATTTGGTCTAGTTTGCATATGAAGTTTACGACTTTCCTCTTTTAGAGAGCCCCTTGAAGGATCAAAACAATGATGATATTAGATACACACTTGATGGACCAGCCACTCTAAGAGTTATCTTTGATTAGCAATGAGGGCATCTACACTACATCTTTGGATTTGTCACCAATTTTATATGATATGGCAGCTGTTTATTTATTGGTTGGTGATTTGATCTTCATGATTCTTCAATGGTTAGTGACTGTCCTACTTGGATTTATATTGCACTTTCAGATTTGGCATGGTCTACATCAGTTGTTCAGTGGCACGAAAGTGTGTGGGGACATACCTACTTAATGGACAATGAGTATGAGATGGATTTTTTTCGTTTACATTGGTATGTTGACACCTATGACATCATTCATGTTGCTGGTCTGAGTTTTAATAGCAATGTTGGGTGGTCGTTTGTGTTGTTTCAATGGCATGTGGGAGTTCATTTCCACATTTCTTTGTAGGTCAACTTTCATGGATGGGTGATTCATGGTGACTTGATGCAATATTTCTTCTTCATCTCATACGGTAGAATGGATAGATTGATTTGGGTCCGGGTAGTGACATAATTGGAGCATTGTCTCTTATGGATCATGATGAGTTGCTTCACAACTCAAGATATGTTGTTGTTTACATCAGAGTAGTGCAGCATATTGGAGTAGTGTTCCTAAGCTTGATATGGGATCACAATATTTGGTTTCAGGATGCAGGTGCAGATTGCTTGAGGGCAAGCAATCTCCGGAAAGGGAGGACTGTAATGTCCCCAAAAACTTGACAAATAGATTAATTAAATTAATTATTCTAAAGCTGTCCAAATAAATAAAATATTAAAAGGATGACTTTATTTTATTAAAAGTGACTTAAATAAAATAAATATTATAAGGTCACTTTATTAAAAACAGGTCGGCCTAATGTTCTAGATGTTTCTTGGAGTTCTTTATAAGGAGGCTGACTAGGTGTTGTTGGTTATGTTTTTTGGGATTTGATAACATGTGTGAAGCTTTGGATGAAGCAGATTTCTGAGGACAGAAACCTTCAGACAATCGACAGGAGAGTTGAATGAAAGCCTAGCTCTTCATAAGGGTGGAATCGCAACAGAGTTCACAGCTGGACAAAGTTGTGAAGTCTCCATTATAGACAAATTTGTAAGGGTTTACTAAGAAAAAATAATATTTACTTTTATTCCTTATTAGATATTTGACAAAAGTAATGTTTTTATATTCTGAATAATATAAGTCTGTTTTCGGATGTGAACTTTATTGGGGAATTATTATTATTGTTGTCTGCTAAAGATGTGTGGGGCCTAATTCACAATTTAGTGCTTCATTTGTAAAGTTGTGGATTTAATATTTTTGGGCCGGAGCTATTGAAGTCATTGCTTTGTGGAGATTTAATATTCAGATAATTCTAAGGTTCGAATTAATATTTCTTAAGAGTGCTTGCCGTGAAACATTGCGGGAGCCTCTTATTCATGATAACCACCAAACTATGAAGGAAGCTGAAAGATTATAGCGGAAGGGTGAACTTATCGGCAAATTAATATAATTATGTTGTGTGTTTTAATGATTCCGCTCAATATTTCTAAATACAAATAGTGGTCGCTACCATCAGTGATTAATATTATAAAGTAGCTACTAGCCATATCCCATGAGCCAACTCACTAAAGCCCCGTTTGTTTGCTGGAAGATAGCTGGAAGATGAAAACGGGAAGATGTACTTTTGTACGGCCAAATTCTCATTTTGGTCCAAAATGAGAATTTGGCAAATTCCACAAAAAAGGTGGAATTTGCCAAATTCTCATTTTAGACCAAAATGAGAATTTGGCCGTACAAAAATACATCTTCCCGTTTTCATCTTCCAGCCATCTTCCAGCAAACAAACGGGGCCTAAGGGCGTCATAAAGGTTCGATATTAATGCTTAATATTATCGGGGCATAAAATCAAGATCAGTGATAAATAATATGAAGTCCTGGACCTGTTCATTATCGCGGAAATCCTTGTGTGGATCTATGGAGCAGAGGAGTAAATGGTTCGTGGTTGCAGTTGTATAAAGTCTCCATTTAAACATTTCATCGCTCTTTCCTATCTGCAGCAACCACATCAGGCGCATCCTGTATCACCGGCTGGGAAGTGGCTACCATCTAGGGGCTCTTCCATAATCAGAGCATTCATCACGGGCCTGAGATCTGTTTGTCATGGAGTTCTACCAGATAGTGTTCAGACTGAGGCGAATCCTTGCAATGCGTAGATTGGAGTTCAATAGTTAACAGAATCCTTGGGTAAGCGTTCAGAAATTATTTTCAGGTCCAAACTATGATCTGGAAAGGTGTTGGGGAATCATAAAATCTTCAGGAGTTTATATTAATATTTAAAGTTCAATTTTGCAATGGTGTGAAGTCAAGAATGCCATTATTTTCCTTACAATCTGATTTGTATGGTTATAATAAAGGATATATTCATGCTCAGTCCTAATATGACAATGAATAGGAACATTGCAATTTCAAGTCATGTTTGTATCATTTTAAGGGTTTGCCAATAAAGGTCAAAGTTGCATTGTGAATTCTGAATATATTGAATATCTATTTCTGTGTTTGATTCGACATTGGAGAAATTACTGCAATCTTTGTTAAAATCCCTAACTTCCTCAAAGCTGCAAATTTGAATGAAGCATATGTCCCTGGACTGAATTTGGAAATAGAAAGTAAGATTTTGAGGTAAAATTTGAGAAAGATATTATTATCCCCATTTGGGGATCTTACAATGTGGATGTGTTGGAATGCTTCATGCAGGATATGACTATTATAATGTGAAATATGGTAGTGTCGGTGCATAAAGGTTTTGTGAATAACTAGTGATTATTCTATGCCATATCTGGATCGGGTTTGTTGACTCGTGCTATATGCAAGGATTCCATACTGTATAGTCTCAAATTCCATGGACTGTCAAAGGTAGCCAAGAATCCGGTTGATGGAAAAGTGGAGTATATACCAGTGTCAGCTTTAGGTGTCTACAACAAGGCATATGAGAGTTAGAACTATGGGCATATAGGTGATGATGTTGGGTTTGAAAATCATAAACATCTCTGTTGATAATCTAAAATGTGGTTAGGTTATATTTTTTGGTATGTCGAATAGTATGTTTTCATAGTGTTTAAAGTTGCTACTGTTGTGCCCTGGTAAGCGTGGTCAATGCAGACTTGTTTGTCTTATAATTGGATGCCATGTGTGTATGTGTGAGAAAGGATTGTGTCAATGCAAACAAGAAAAAGGAAATAGCGAGTTGGAGATTACAGTCTTGGGTTGACAAGATTTGGTCTTGTCTTGTTTGATGAGTACTCAATTACACATGTTTGACAGTTTATAGGGAGGCTAATCAGGCAGCTGAATTTTTGGTCAACGGCAGGGTAATTCTTGTTGATCCCATCATGATTTCTGAGAGTGAGGAGCACTGGGATGCTCTTGCCTCACTTTTAATGGAGGATGGTTCCTAAATATTAATTGAAGTCAGGAGCACTGGGATGCTCTTGCCTCGCTTTTAATGGAGGATGGTTCCTAAATCTTAATTGATCTTATTGTGTATATGAAGCACCCTATTCAAGGGTTGATGCAAGTTCAAAGCCTAACTTTTTTATCATACTTTATGGGAGTGGACCCCATGTCCACAGCTTTATATGCAAGGTTGCCGAACAACAGCTTGGGGACATGCATTCAGAATTGGGTATCATTTGTTAATGGTTACCAATTACCATCCTTCTGTTTCATTTCCTTGAGCAGAATTTGCAACAAGGCAGCTCAATCATCAGAACCACCCAAGAGTAACTAGTTTGTTTGTTCAGATTCCAACATCACAGTTCTGAGAGGACTTGCCTCTGTATCAGCTTCTCTCAATTTGCTCTTGTTATATCACTTTTGGTACGTTGCCATCTTCTCTACCAGGAGAGACATAAATTATCGACATACAGCATTTCTCTTTTCCTTTCAACTTTGTCAACTCTACTTTGAGATTTTTGTTTCAGAGCTTACAAGAAGCCATTGATACGTTCAGTGTCAAAATTGGCAGCAGTGTTTTCGGTTTTGGTTATGGCACTTGAGGGCTACCATGGTCATTGTCAACCCCCACACACATACCCAGTGCCAATGCAGCAGAACCCCAAAATTCTCTGAAAAACAACTGGAGCTTCTGAGCAGTGAAACAGTAAAATCTCTTAGGGTTTGAAAGAAAATCTTACACATTCATACGGACAAATATTATAAATAAATTTAAAGAAAATTTTAGAATATTCCACAAATTCAACCATTTAGGTTAATATGCGGCAAACTAGTGACAAAGCTTAGTCACTACAGCCCGAAATTCTTCGCCTCTTCCAAACTCAAACACCAACGAAGTTTTTAGTTTCTTCGTTGTTTCTGTATTTGATAAACATCATTGTGACTCTACAATTCTCGACAGAAATTATGCTCTGTAGATTTTAATCCCAGTGGTAACAGAAAATTTAAAAAACAACTTTAACTACTTCTGTTCTCGAAACAGAAGGTGGTCTTAAAGCAATACAAGGAAAGAATGGAAAAAAGGTCATACTGTTATAATAATATCTTTGCTGAAATAATCCCTTTCGAGGAGTAAGGCTGCTGGACCACGTGAGAACATGAGACCCAAAACGTATGGCTATCTTCTTAATTGAAGAGATTATGTCATACTTGTGAATAAAAAGCGCCTCTCAGTCATAACTCTAACAACACCGGAACAAAGCAATTCGGGTAAATATACCTCAAAGAAATTATTATGGCCTATTTTTTGTCAATTGGAACAAACTTCTTAAAAACTAAATAGAATAAGTAGTATAAATCTACAGAAAGCATTCCCCAAACTTTCCTATAGTATGTACATAAACTTGCCAAAATCTTCAAAATAGAAATATATTGAAATTACACGGTTTTGCTAAAAATTTATCTCCAAAGTAAAAAATTTCCTGGACTGCCATGACTGGAAGATCTATAACGTCAAAGTCATCCGGAGGTTTTGATTGCTATGCAGCCCAATCGATTGTACTAGACTCTCCAAAGAGCAAACATTCGCCTCCCGTTCTATAGTTGAAGAAAAAATTGCATTCTTTATAACTTTCCCTAATAATACATACCTCGGCTGCGACCATGGGAAAATTGCCGGCGTTGGCGCCAGCTTTGGCTCCGCCTTTCCGCCAATTGATGAGCTTGTGCGCGTCGGGAGAGTCCTTGAAAAGGCCGAGAGCCTCCGTCAAACATTTGGCAAGTTGAGCTTCCTTGAGCTTGTATGCGCCCCGCTCTCTGTCCAACTGAGGCAAAATAAGCCGAATTGCGCTGAAATACTCGGCGCCCTTGTAAACATGTTCCAGGAACGTCCGCACATGCTTCCGTTTCATCGTACCTTTTTTGCTCCGCGCGATTGCCTCCAGCATATCGCACAGCGTGCTGAAATTCACCGTTGAATCTGTCATTTCGGCCTTCCGAGAGCTGCTAGAATTTCTATGGCTGAACTGCAGGGGATTTTGCCGACAAATGACCAGTCATTCAAGAAAATGGTATTCGGTGGCTTCCGGGTGCGTATCATTCAAATTTTAAAAAGCCTCGAGCGTCTCTTTCGTGAGTCTGAAGCTTTGAAGTAAACGAATGCATGCACGAGTTCTTTAACTAAGCAGTATAGGTAGGGAAAAGAAATGAACGAAGGAATTTTAATGACGTGAAAGTGTACGGGATCCCTCATCAAAGATCAAGATTGTTTTTTATTTTCTTTTCCATATCAATAAGCATCAGAAAACCAGTGGTCTTGTGTAGTTTTGTTTTTTCAAAAAGTTGATGTAGACAGCCCTCCTTCAAAAAGTTGATGTAGCAGCACACTCGAAGATAAAGTGTCATTATGTTTCAACACACTCTTCTGCAGATAATGCATGTTCTTTCTTCCCAAACCTCCTTGGGAACCGTCCATCTACCGTCTCACACTGTAGATTGTGGGATCGGGTTCTCAATTGTGCCACCAACAATCTAGCTTTACCTTTGATTGCCACCCATAAGTAGTATTTATCTGCATGCTTCGTTAGGGGTCCAATAACCCAATAACCGTGATATTTTTGTCATCTTGATCTGCCAGAAAAATCATTTAGGTAGCCATTACTTACAAAACAAAAGTGTCAAAAGAAATTACATACATATCTCAATTAGTGTTCACCATGTTACTAATAAATACACACTACAAGTGCATGGCTATTGGTGCATTTATGTTTCTAATACATGTCAAGTTGCACCAAAAAAGTAACTTTGTTATTAAAAAATAATTTTCACTATGTACAAATACAAATACAATGGAATGCTCCAAGACTTCTAATATATTCTATTTATGTACTAAATAGATTGTATTTATGTACAAACATGTACAGTTATTGGTGCATAATATGTTCAGTCACCTACAAACATGCACAACTATTGGTACATAATATGTTTTAATACAAATAAAAATGAACTTCCAATACTCTCATCTGCACATTCACCAACAAATTTTATGACATCCTCAGGCAAACTGCAACTTGTACCTGCATAGACAGTTGGAGGTGTAAGGCTCATCAATAAACCATGAAAAATTCAAAAACAAAATTCAATTCATGAAGCCATCGTATGAATCAGAAAATTAATGTCAAGCAAGTGCAAGCGCAACATGAAATGACCGAATCTTTCCCACTCTATTTTCAAATTCAAAATTACCAACCACAAATTAATTAATGAATTCCTATAATAGGAAATTTCCTCTATCATTTTCATTATAATTCATTGCAAATTCCCTTTGTTTGCGCTGATTATTCTTTGTTGTGTTTGTTGGGTTGATTATTCTCCACAAAATTCAGAGCTCCTTTGGAAGACTTTGCTCTTGTTAAGGTTGGTACCCAGTGATACCATTTATTTCATGTTTTTTTTATATGTATGTGTTCACTATTTATTCATATCTATGTGTTCACCGCATGCATTACTTAGATGCATTCAAATTATATTGTTTTGAGTTAGTTAGTAAGGTGTTCACAGTATGCATTTGTTACAGGCATTCAAATTTCATGTTCTCACATTACACTATTTTCAATTAGTTAATTCATGTTTTCATAAATAAAGCTATTGTTCACTTTATGCATTACTTAGATGCATTCAAATTATATTGTTCTTAGTTACAAAGGTGTCCACACTATGCACTAGTTAGAGGCTTTCAAAAATCATGTTCTGATATTACACTATTTTTCAATTACTTATTTCAAGTTTTCATAAATCAAGCTATTGTTCACTGTATGTGTTACTTAGATGCATTCAAATTACATTATTTTGAGTTAGTAAGGTGTTCACAGTATGCATTACTTAGATAAATTCAAATGTATGTGTTACTCAGATGCATTCAGATTTCATGTTCTCACATTACACTATTTTTTAGTTTAATGTTTTTTCATGTTTTCATAAATCAAGCTAGTGCTCACTGTATATGTTACTTGCATACCTTCAAATCATGCATGTAATCAAGGGACCATGGTTTGTTATCCCATGAAGGACCCAACCAAATCAAATGACACGCAAAACCTTAACACTTAAACACGTTGGATAGTCTCCTAATATCACGTACACAACCAAATTGGGGTCATTACCTACCCACCTCGGAGCCTTAAAATTTGACTTTTATCCTTCTTTTTTTTGCATTCTTGAACTTTATTCTCCCACTCTAATTCCCACGAACACTTTCCGCAAATATTTCTTCTCTACATGCAACGATGGTTTCAATCTCGCACTCACAAGTTGCGCCTCCACCGACATTTTTCATTTCTATTTGTTTGTCACAATGGTTCTACTCATTTGCTTGTCACAATTATTACATTGTTGATATTATGATTACATTGACTATATGCATTCTTAAGTTTACACTGACTATATGCATTATAAGTTTACATTTACTGAATGCATTGTTAAGTTGACATTGACTATATGCATTTATCTTATATTATACTATGACATTATTACATGGAATGTCAAATAAATAGGGGACATTGTCGATAATATGATTGAATTTGCTAGTTTAATCATGAAATGTTATTGTAGTCATTTGCTTTTACGGTTGCTTGTTTGTTTCAACCATTTCTTTGTATTGAATCGAAGGTTTGATTCGGTCCAACTATTTTTTTTATCATATTGTCAAATTATTACATGGAATGTCTCTGCATTGTTAAGTTTACATTGACTTTATGAATTACTCTATACTCATTGAATCTATGCATTTCCTTGTAATCATCTAATATATGCATTGTGAAGCTTACATTGATTGCATGCATTCCTAAGTTTGCATTGACTGTAAGCATTGTAAGTTTATATTTATTGAATGTATTGTTAAGTTTACATTGACTGCATGCATTTGTCTTATATTATACTATGACATTATTACATGGAATGTCAAAGAAATAGGGGACATTGTTGATAATATGTTCACCTCTACTAGTTTAATCATGAAATGTTATTATTTTTCATATTTAATATTACTTGTGATATGCTAATGAATTATGGGGTTGCATTGATTTGAAATCATGTCCTCATATGCACTACATATATGAATATACGTAGACATTTGTATACATACATACGTGTGTACATATGTGTATTTTTTTGCTCACATACCTACATAAATATATAATTGTGTACATATAGACACATATATTTGCATACACACATTATATGTGAATGATTTAACATGTACTCTTAACTTTAAACAAGTAAACTTAGGTATGTGGCACATGGTATACAACTAATACATACAAAGTGGTTGCAGGTTAAGTCAAGACCATGGCACCCAAATGAAACACAATAAGAACTAGAAGCCGAAGTATAAGAGTAACTCGCAGCATGCACTTCAGACACAGAGGTGGATGCATATGTCAATGCACAAGAAGGTCTTGTTAATGGTTTTGTTGTCAATGTAGAAGAAGTTTCAATTAATGGTTCTATTATCAATTCACAAGACGTCAATGTACAAGAAAGCAATTGAGGGGAGGTGGCATCAACTGACCTGGCCTCTCCAACCCCAATCAAACAATGGTTAGTTGCTTACATGGACCTTGTAGTTAGCAACATTGATACTAGGAAGATGTCACCGAGGACTGTAGCAAAGAAGTGGAACATACCCGCTTTCAGCTTGAGGGCTTGGTTGATGGGAACAACAGTCACAAAGAGGAAGGGACCAAAAACAATTTTAAATGTTGAAGTGGACGAAGAAGTTGTGCAGTGGTGCAAGGAAATGGCAGATGTTGGGCATGGCCTACAAGTGACTCAACTGCAGACATTTGTTGCCCAAATTACTACAACAAGACCTAACCCATTCATTGATGGCTTGCTAGGGAAATCATGGTGGACAGGTTTTAGACATCGTCACCCAGACTTGACAATTAGAACAACATAAGGAGTGCACACTGACAAATATATATAACTTTGTCCTTCTATTGTGGAAATTTTCTACGACAACTTGGAAACTATGTACAACCTCAACCATTACGGTTCCAACAAAATTTGGAACTGCGATGAAACAGTCATGCAAGCTGGAAGGAAATGTGGAATGAGAGTAATTGCACGATTAGGATGCAGAAGCGTCTTACATATCATCTCAAAAAGTAGGGAGTGGATCATTGTCATTGCATGTGCGACCACAACTAGGTTGAGTATACCCAAGTTTTACTTGTTCAAGGTGAAGAGGCACATAAAAAATTGTATTACCCATTGTGAGCTAGGGGTGTGGATGTCAATACAAGAACACACATGGATGTAGAATGAACTGTTATCATTTTAGTTGCACACTAAATTGATAGATTGATTGTTATCTTACATTAGATTGTGAATTCTATAGTTGTTGTCTTAAGTTGCAGAATTGTTCAAATTCAGAAGAGAAAGTATACATACAACATAGCAACCATAAACAGCACAAGGATTTCATAAAGGTACATCTATTTAACACTATTATTCAGATATTGAAGACAAATACATTTCTTTTGCATTCATGCTAACACTGATAATGTTGTTCTCTAAGTATTTGATCAGATTTAAACTTTCAATTTCACAAATTGATCATTACATTGAACATTCAAAGTGAATGTAATAAGCAAGTATTCCTTCATAGGTTACATCTTTCAATTGAAAACATATAGAAGATGTACAATGTTGAAAGTAATAAAAGAGCATTAGAGGATTTAGGGATCTAAGCATTGCCTTGGAGAGGTCTTTTTCATTCTGATAACCGGTAATTTGGATCTTCATGGCTTCTACCTTGTTTTCATCCTAGATTCTTCTTCTGATTTATCTTGCATCATAAAGAGAAAGAGTAGTTAGATCCAAGTTGGATCTAAACAATGCATAAATCCCTAAAAATAGCATGCTGCAATCACACTTCTGGAACTATACATTGTGTAAACATCAATGCAATAACAAGGTATACATCTGCATTAACTAAATAAAGTATCAAAGGGACATAGTTATATGAAACCTTTTACTACATATAGTTGTTATCCTACATTAGAAAGGAATTTCTATTTAGAAAAGCAGAGCATCCATGTGTTAGGTTAATAAATCCAACCAACAAACCCACATTCATACATAAATGTCATCCCACATGACATTTACATACAAAAATGGATTAGCTTATTGAATCCATCAACCTAACATGGGGAATTAGTGGTGTGTGCAAGTGAGAGATGTCTACAAATTCTAAAGTATGATATGCAGAAAGAAGAGAGATGCAGTACACAACAATTGTTACAAAGTGCATAAATACCGTTACAATTCAACAATGTTGATGCAAGTATGCAGGTCTAACATGTTGTTATGAAAGATGCTGACAATCAAAAGATGGATGCTCTAAATTAAAATAGAATGGCAATGCAATACTCAGAGATGCATATGAAAGGAGTGATGCAATAAATATAAGTGTTCCTAATTGAGAAGTGTTATAGCCAACAGGGAGCAACTTGCAGATTAAATGAGAAATGAAGGTTGTATACACATGGTTGACATCACATGAGTACTTTATGTCAATATTATTCTGAACATTATCATCTCTAAATAAAAGCTATGAGAAAAGAAAAGCGGAGATACCCTTTTTATAACACAAGGCATATACAAAATGAAATATTAGTATTGTTGTTATAAACTGTATATTGACAATGATATAGTCAGCTATATATGCATGCCATAAGGATCAAATGAAATCATACATTTATATTCAAAATGTAGTAGGAATGTTGTTATAAAAGATGCTAGGTCATGGTAGTTGGCATCTAGGTGATGGATGCATAGGCATAAGTATTAAAATATGAAATGATTTTCAAAAGGAAAAGTTGTCACTATTAATGTTCAAGATTAAAATCAAACAATGTTGCCATTTATGTTCAAAGTGCAACATTTGTTCATTTAAAAGAGGCAAACATAAAGAAGATGGGTTAATGCTCTTAAAAGGAAAAGGAATATGCACATTAGCATTGATATCTATTTATGCATATGTTCATGAGAATGGAGCAAAACAGGGTATATTCATGTTATGATTCTGAATCAACTAAGGAATCAATGATGTTGTAGTATTACATATGCCTGACAAGAAAAGAAGATACAATACATAATGACAAATAGCGCTATTCTAATGCATTGAAATAACAGTAATATGGAGGTGATCATCTAAAACATACTGTTATTAATACAGTATGTATCCATCAAATAACATGTTGTTATCACAGTATTCAAGTTTGAATCAAATAGAAGATGCTATGCATGTCAAACAAACACAGGGGTTTATTATTCATTAAAGGAAAAATGACAGTGCTACCTTATTGTAAGTTGGCACAAGGTTAGTTAAAAAATGTTGTTTGATATATGTTTAGTAGCAAAAGATGTGCATAATGTATTTCAAGTTATGGATATTGCCCATGGGAGTCACGAGCCTATGCTCGAACCTCATGGGTAATAATTTTTATAGAGATAAACAAACTGTTTATTTTTACACTAAGAAGGAAACTGCATATTCTTATAAAAACAAGCATGTAGTTACTTCAGTTTTACAAAGAAACGTTCACAGGTTCAAACAACAAGAAAACATGTTTTTTTATAACATTATGGTCATGTTGGAAAGGAAAAGCATCATATGTTTTTAGATGATAGATGTGGAGTTCACTGCTTCAAACAGCAAGAGAACATGTTTTTATGACAGTACTGTCACGCTTGAAAGGAGAAACATTTAAAAGACTGTAGTTATGTACAAAAAAGCCATGTGGGTACCTCACAAAATGACAACAAATAAAGCTACAAAACAGAAGTCAAGTAAAAGCTCATTTCTATGCTACGATGGTGGCACCAAACAACAAGTTTAGATGGGTTTCATTTTTAGACAAATAAATACTATTATTACGATGTTTTACCACTAACTGTTGCTTATTTCCAGATTTATAAAGAAATGCCATGGAGCAAGTTTGAGCAAGCAAGAAAGATTGAGTAAAAGGAAGAAGATAACTTATCTTTAAACTTGCAGATTAGAGATGGAGCCCGAGTTTGAAGCATTGGAATCTAAGCTTGAGTTCCTTTATGCACCATGAGTTGGGAATAAGTTTGAAGATGTGGCTAGAAGAGGTCGAGCTTCAAGATTGAGTAAGACAACTCCATATCTTTCAGCCACACTCCAGACCAAGCCCAAGCTTGCGGTGGAGAGAAGACCAATTTTACAACCCTAGCTCGATTTCAAGATGTCAAGTTCATGATATATGCAGCGCCATTATGATGGCATGTAAAAAACAAATAAACACAAAAAAAACCCGCGGTATATGGAGAGGCTCGAAGTTCTTACAAAAGTGCATGGACAATGCCATTCTTATGGCATGAAAACCCAAATAACATGCAACTGTAGTGAATAAAATGGGAACCCAAGTTCTAGAAAAACATATAGAAAGGAGCGCCATATCATATGGCATGCGGAAAGAAACAATGAAAAGTTGCGGTGGAGACTATGGAAAAGTTGAGTTCTTAAAGACACATGCATCGCCATAGTTTATGGCATCAAAAGTTCCAGTTTAGGTGCCCGCGGTGGTTCTAAGAGCATGAGCTCTTCATTAAATAGTAAGTAACTATAGGGGGCTTTCAGTCAAAGCCCATGATAATTTTACACTAGTGCTAAATGTCGCCTTGCATATATGATGAGGAACACCAGTTTGAAAGAGGAGCCCGAGCTATTTAAACCTCTACTGCAACAATCATGTCCAGTCAAGCCCGAGCTTCATAGATGAAAGGTTTTTAAAAACAATACCTACTCTCAGATTTACCATGGTGAGCTCCAATCAAGCAGCAGAGAAGCTAAAGAATAGGTTACATCACAAGCATGGAGGCATGATAAACTAGGGTTTTTGAAAGCCCTTATTCTTCCCAAGCAACAAGTGCCTTTCGAAATAGAATAAAATGCCTATGCCAAGTTTGATGAAGTTTTGAAATCCATCGATGTAAAATGAGTTAAGTCTTTGTCGACTACAATACACGACAACTCTTCTTTACATGCCACGACAGCTTCATCACATGCCATGACAGTGTGATATTTTGTGGGTCATGTTGACCATAGAGTTAAGTGTCGAATTAGGCATTTAGCTATGGTATCGAGTTTGCATATGGAGTTAGGGATTTTGAAGACTATGGTGTCAGCTTCAAATGTCAGGGTTGTTTATATGGATCGGGTTTATTGCCATATGATATGGTTTTAGGGTTAGGACTCAATCTTAATGTATTCTTAGGGATATATTTAGATATTCTATGTAACATGTTGATAGATATGGATAAGATGTAAATCTTTAATATATCAACATTAGGAGAGCACTATTAGGGACTAAGTTTTAGGCATGTTTTATGCCTTAAATTTAGGGTTTTAGAGAAAATCATGGAAGGCTTTTTAAAATCTATATTATAGACATCAATTGGGCCTAGAAATCATGGGTAACCATCTGTTTTGGACTATTTTTTTAGGGGGGATCTCATTTTCAAAATTAGCCTTGGAGGCTATATTACTGAACTTCTCATTCATTTTTAGTGGTTCAAAATTAGGGATAAAAGTTGTATTAGTGAACATATCGTTCCTTGGCACTTTTTCCTTGTTTTTTGTAACCATTTTACAGATTTTGAAGATAATAAAGTTGGCCTCTATTCACATATTTTTCTGAGTTTTTTCATTATTCCTTTCAAGTTTTCTGCATTTTAGTGTTTATCCCTTTCAAGCATAGATTAGTGAATTGATTCAAATTCCTATTCTAGGTTATAAAGAATTAACCTTTTGCAAAAGTTACCTGTTTACTAGTTGAATTCCTACCATTAGTGGCATCAAACCCTAATAGTGAATTGTAAACCATCCTAGGTGTTGAGAAGTGAAATCATTTGCAGAACTTAGTAATGTGTGTATTGTAAGTACAGTCTTGCAATTCTGATAAATCTAAATCTATTTTGGTGTATCACCTTTATTAGTCAATTTTTTATTTTCAGTTATCTCTCTCCCTTCTCCCAAAACCATAAAAGTCAGCATTAGGTGATATCCCGAATCTAATAGGAACAGGCCTAGAATCCAGAGATTCATTCTCTCATCCACCAAGGAGAATGTTTCCATGTTCCAACAGGATGGCTAGATTTTGCATCCAGTTATAAGCGCAATCCTAATTGACAATAGGAACTATTTCTCAATTGGCTAGAACACTTTTCTAGAACCATCCCCAATGGGGTCTCACCCTCAAACAGGGTGCTACTCATATTTTACGATAATGGCACCTGCGTGGTGTAGAGGACAATTGGAGAAGCAAGACATCTAGGAATAGACCTGCTAACACTTCCCACACATACCAACCACAAGTTTCAACCATTGGATGTGAGCGTATTTTCTCCTTTTAAAGAATACTTCAAACAACATTGGAAGTAGTGGTTGGAAAACAACTCTCAGATTGAAATTGGATGGGAAGAGTTGGCAACTTTGGCCAGCAAAGCGTTCTCGCAATCATTATCATCAGGAAATATAATGAGTGTGTTCCGCAAGATAGACATTTGGCCTCTACAATAGTCTACTATTGAATGATATAAGGCCAAGTGAGGCCTTTGTTGTTGAATAAGATGAATGTTAACCAAAATCAGATGGTGGTGCAAATGTAAGACAAGGTGGAGGAGAGATAATTATAGCAGAGGCATTTCTGCAAATGCATGGTTATGAAGAAGTTATGATGCAGTCAAGGGAGGAGAAATCCCCAAAGGATACGTCCAACCTTGCAGCCAAAGTCAACAACAAAAAAAAAACAAGAGATGACAAGAACAACAATATTTGTATCCAAACAAAAACTCTATTGATAAAAATTTCTTCATTCATGTCGGGCTATAAGGCCTTCCCGGTTATGGCCACATACAAAGAAACTTAACTCAGAACCTACATTTCGATCTGCTACATTTTATAACTATCATCCCTCTAGATGCTACCCTCTTCTAAGATCCCCCAAATACCTCTACACATTACAACACATTACATTTATACACAACCACCAATGCCATTCAAGATATTACATAACCAAAGATGAATGTATTAGACCAGGTCAGCTTAAATCCCCATTAAATGACACATTTAATTATTTCACAAGGATCAATCCAAAACCCAAGTTGACCACACATAGATCCCTCTATAAAATCATGTCATTAAGCTCCAACAGTCAGAAACAACGATCGCAATCTCCAACAATTAATCGATAAACTCACTGAACCAGTGTCATGAAGAACAATAAAAAACTGAAAGTGAATCAACATGATCTCTCAACCCACACCACCTCAAGAAGTGTGATCATAGAATTTGACTCTTGGAACTACAATGAACAAACCATTTTCATCACTCTTTCCAAACATCTCCATGGATCGACCGATCACAAGATCTGAGAAAACTGCCTGGAACCAAAAACTTCTCAAACCCAGTCACAGAATCTATCATAAATCAAGAACGGTAACTCCAAATGAGTTGCGATCATAGGAAAATCTTCCCAATGATCCCATGAACACCATATCATGACCACACCCACATAAGATCAATAGAACTCTAGCGAGACAATAATCACCCAACCAGTGACCAAGAATAGAAAACAAACACAAAACTGGTAACAAAGGTCCACTATTAAACAATTTTTTTATTATTTTTTTTGCATTATGAAAGATTAAAAAGGACCCAAGATTCTCTTGTGTTAGACACTCAGGGTACAAAAATATTTTCCATGAGATCAACTCATGAAAATTTGAAAGAACAAGCGACAATAATCTCATACTTATTCTTCATCCACAAATCCTCCTCATCTGCAACCTGCACTGCATTCCTCCTTCCATCAACCAGGTCCAGCAAATGAATCAGATCCAACTTGTCATCATATCCAACCTTAGGTTAATTCCTCAGATCTTCTTTCAACTCATACCTTCTGCAAAGACTCAGATTCTTCACTTCCTTCTCTATAACCTTCAAAGGAAGAAATCCACACCTCTTACCAACCTTCCTAATGGTAATTATATTCTTTCTAGAATCATGAACAACCTCTATGTCATAATTCCAAGGTCTACCAAGTAAAACATGGCATGCACTCATAATCATTATGTCACATAGTATTGTTTCCTTATAAAAACCAATGCAAAAATTCACCCTGCACAGTTCCCTTACTTCCACCACATAATCATCATGCAACCAACCAATACTATAAGGACTTGGATTCTTAAGTCTTCTCAAACCAAGCTTATGCACCATCTCCTTAGAAACTAAGTTTTCAGTTCTACCACCATTCACTGTCACCTTACAACACTTAGCTCCAACCTTGCATCTGAACCTGAATAAAATATTTCGTTGACAAGGTTCTGCCTCCTTATTCATCTATAATTTTCAGAGCATAAAAGCTTCCTCATTTTTAGGAGCATTGTTAGATTCACCAAAAAATGGTCCACCTTCTTCACCCACATAAGCAACTCTCTTATCTTTCTTAGACTGAAAATCTATGTGTCATTTCAAGCCACACTTAAAGAAAGTGCCTTTAAACTCTTTACCACCATTACCTCCCTTAGGTGCAACTGGTTTAGCTTCTACCTCAGTCACTTGCTTGCCCTTATCACCACCAACAACTTGATTCTCCCTTCCTCTAGGGTTATTAGGGTGTTTCCTATTCAACTTGTCTTCTGGCCTTTAGGGCATACTGATAAGCTTTCTCAATTGATCTAATCTTCAGCATACTCATCTCATCCTGAATATTAAACCTCAAACCATTCACATACCTAGCTACCTTCTCCTTTGAAAGCTCTCGGTGACTAGATCTAATGGTTACCTTGTGAAATTATTCAATGTAATCCTTCACACTCAAATCCTTCTGCTTCAAGTTTTGCAACCTTTTGAACAACTCTAATTCATAGTCCTCATGTATGAATTTAGCTTTCAACTTTGCAACCATCAGCCTCCACCGAGTGATCTTCATTTCTCCTTCTTCCTCTCTATCCTTCTACAATTCTTTCCACCACAAAGTTGCATGTCCTTTCAACATTTTCTAATCCAACCTTACTCTCCAAGGGTCTTGGATGTCTTCTAACTCAAAGTAATTTCTAGCTAACCTATCCAATCAATTAGGTCTTCTAGATTCAATATACCTGAGAAGTTAGATACTTCCAACCTATAACCAACACCCAACCTTTCTATAGGTCTCACCAACTGGTCAAATCCATCACACCCAAGAGATCTAGTAATATCTATAGCTCCAAATCCCTCTGCAGCTTCCTCAAAAACATCATCAGATCTAGGATTCTTGTACAATCCAGCAACAACAGTTCTGATCCCTTCTTTGATCTCATTCCTTAAACTAGTCATCTCATTCCCATTCTCAGCTCAGAGATCTTAAACTAGTCATCTCATTCCTATTCTCAGCTCGGAGATCTTCCTTCATCTACTCCATCAACCTAGGGTTCGTTCTTAGTGGCATCCTTCCATATCTTGGGTGTAACTGCCTCAAATTGGCTATCTGATTCACCAAATATGACACCCTAACCCTTGCAAAACCCTAGTTCTTAAGAACAACCCAACCAACAGCAACAAATCATCTTCCCATCCACCTTGTGCAAATCCTTCATTGATGCGAGTCAGATATGATCTCTTCCACCTCACAACAATGTTAAAGGAACAAAACAAGTCCAGAACCTCAAATTGAAGCCATTGCAAGATCCAAACCTTTGCTCGGATACCACCCAGTGCAGTGAAAGGAGGATAAATCATCAAAGGAGACATCTAAACTTGCATCCTAAGTCAACACAATAGAACACAACAAGAGGCAACAAGAACAACAAGATCTGTATCCAAACAACAATTCTATTCATCATAATTTCTTCATACATGTTGGGTTGTAAGGCCTTCCTAGTTACACCCACATACAAAGAAACTCAACTCATAACCTACATTCCAATTTGGTACATATTAGAACTATCATCCCTCTAGATGTTATCCTCTTCTAAGAACCCTTAGATACCTCTACACATTACATTTATATACAACCACCAAAAGGTCGACATTCAAGATATTACATAACCCAAGACAAACGTATTAGACTAGGTCAACCTAAATCTCCATTAAATGCCACATTTAATTATTTCACAAGGATCTATCCAACACCCAAGTTTGACACACATAGATCCATCTATAAAATCATGTCATTCAACTCTAATAGTCGGAAACACCAATCACAATCTCCAACAATCAACCGGTAAACTCACTAAACCAGTGTCATGAATAACAACAACAAACCGAAAAAAAATCAATAAGATCTCTCAAACCATGCCACCTTGAGAAGCTCAATCATAGAATTAAACTCTTTGAACTGCAATGAACAAACCCTTTTCATCACTCCTACCAAACATCTCCATGGCTTGACCGATCACAAAATCTTAGAAAACTGCATGGAACCAGAAACTTCTTCTCAAACCCAGTCACAGAATCCATCATAACTAAAGCATGATAAATCCAAATGAGTTTTGATCATAGGATAAGCTTCTCAATGACCCCATGAACACCATATCACGACTGCACCCATAGAAGATCAATAGAACTCCATCAAGACAACAATCACCCAACCAATGACCAAGAATAGAAAACAAACACAAAACTAGTAACAAGATCCACTAGTAAACAAATGTTTTTTTTTGGATGATGCGAGATTACCAAGGACCCAAGATGCTCCTGCATCAAGCTAAAATTGAGGTGTTTTTGAGAAATTACAATGCACACATTGTAGAGACAATAGAGAATGCATTTGAAGGTCTGATTTCACTTCCATAACCATCGCAACCTCAAACAAATGATGATCAAGAAGCCAATAATGATGGAATGGACAATACAGATGGCTTGAAATTGCCAACTTCACCTTATGTACCTGATTAGATGCAAGAGGTAGCCACTAATATTGGTGTTTATATCAATTATGTCAAGGAGGAGGTATCCCTTTCAATGCCCTCACCACCACATGTTGATCTAGTTGAGGTGGTTCACTAATTTACAAATGCCTCAAATTGGGATTAACCATATGGTATGGTGTGTGATGATGATGGAATTGAAAAAGGTGACAGTGATGTTGAATTTGTGCCATGCATGCCAGAAGACAACCAATAGCAAACAAGAAATGGCAATAGATTTATCATACTTCCTGTGCAAAGAATGCAACAATTTACATGTGGAGGTCATTTAGGGGTGCTTCATCTTAGCAAGAAGTCATAGATACTGACATTCGATGAGTATGTTGTACAACTTCATGAATATGAAGAGTTGAAGAAGCAATAGAAGGAGAATGCAGAGCAAAAGAAGTAGTAGAGGAGGGAGAGGAATGTTGAAAGAGAGGTGAACCAGGTAGTAGCATAAGTAATGAGGGTACAGAGGCAAGAACAAAAACAAAGAGAAGAAGAGGAGAAAGAAAAATGGGCGGAGGATAAGGCATGACAAAAAGGAGCAGTCCAGGAAAGAAAGAGAGGAAAACCCAAATCAACCTAAAAGATGTAGAGGAAATAAAGGAAAGGCTATCAGTACGCCCACCACACCTTTGTTAGGAATAATAGTCCACAAGACAACTGAGAGGGGGTTGAATCAGTTGTAATCTAGATTATTAAACTTTATACTTTATAAACCAAATCTACAAATGTAAATGATAACACAATAAATTCCAATACCATAACACAATGTTTGTTGTCAAGGAAACCATGTTAAAGGTAAAACCCCAGTGGGAATTAACACCCATAAATAATGTACTGAGAGTATAGTATCCCTGTTAAAAGATATTAGCCATGTTAGGAGCTTATTACAACATTACAGTACACAGTCCTTGTTAGGAGACAAACCCTATTAGGAGTCAAAGAAAATAGTAGGCCCACTGCCAAGGCACACTGACCAAAGAAGGTTAAAGCCACCCTCAAGGATTCACAATCTGAATCAAGTGTATAAAGAAAATACACATTCCAGTGAACTGTCTGATAGCAACTATCTTTGCTTGGTCAGTTCCAATGAATTATCAACTCTGCTTGTATCCAACAGTCAACAAGCTTCGCAACTTCCACACCTCTCTTTCTTTATCTTTCTCTCTCACACTTCTCCACAAGAAATTTTCATTCATATATACCTTCTTACAATAATTCATTAGGTCCTCGAGTTAAGCTTTCCTAATACATAATTAACTAGGTTGGCCAATTAAGGCTTTCCATCATACAAATAATTACATAGTCCCTTGCTAAGATAAACATGGTATCTATAACAAGTATACAACATTAACAATCCATTACATATACTTCCAGATCTATAATTCATGCTCACAATTAATTTCACATGCTACATGTCTAAAGTCGGCCAAGAAATAGGTCTTCTCCATAATAAATGCCACAGTTGACTTCATCAGTATCCAATCAACAATAAAACTCAACCCATTACTCTACCATATGTCAATTTTCCATTAGTGAGCTTGCAAGTTCTAAAATATCTTTTCCAAAAAGATATACCCGAAACACAGAGAGCTGCTCTATCCAGAATCACAGTTACAGTCCAGAAAACTAGTCTTCACCAAAACAACTGTAACATCCATAGTATGTAACATAGAGCCAAGCGACCTTAGGAATAAGGTAAGCACTCATCCTTCTACATAAATCCAACTTCGATCATTCTGAATCATCTATACAGTGTCAGTACACTTCTTCCAGTTAAGTAGCTAGTTTGTCTTCTCCATAGAAATATATGTTGACATCAGTGACAAAACATGAATATCAACAACATGATCAGTAACCAAAATTGATATCATCCAACAATCTCCCCCTTTGGCATTGATGGCAACATATGGGAAAATCCATTTGTATCAACCCAAAAGTACTCTCTCAATACAATATTCTCAATATCCTCAACACGAATCTCCCCAAAACAGTAGGGATTTTCACATAGATTCCTTCTCCCTTTGGCAGCAATGGAAAAGAGTGCCATAATTCACCTGTAGTCTTCTGTAAGATGTAGCTTTTTCAAATCTTCATGTCCAATCAGCTAGGTGCAAGATCACCCAAATGTACTCCATAGTATTCTTCTGCGATCACTCCCCCTAAGGAGTAGATCCATACATCAAGTCCAGAGAATGATATAGCTCTAAGATCCACTAGACTGATGCACATCTACATCATTTAGTTTTCACTGGGAGGGGCCATCACCCCAAGCATGCCTCTGAGATATTCAAAAGCATCTTTTGGAAAAGGTTTAGTAAATATATCTGCTATTTGTTCCTTGGTGCTAATATACTCTAGTTTAATCTCTCTATCTGCTACCTTCTTCCTCAAGAAATGATACTTGATGGAAATATGTTTAGTCTTTGAATGCATTACAAGATTCTTTGACATATTCATTGTGTTGGTGTTATCACAATGGATAATAATTGGTTCTTTGAAAATTATTCCAATGTCCTTCATCATTTGTTTCATCCAAACAACTTGTGTACAGTTTATTGCAGTAGCAACATACTCTAACTCAGCAGTAGATTGAGCAATACAGTTCTTCTTCTTACTCAACCAAGAAACTAACCTTTTTCCAAGGAAAAATGCACCACCACTTGTACTCTTCCTTTCATCCACATTACCTACCCAATCAGCACCAGTAAAATCCTGCAATGTAAAATAATCAAATTTTTCATGCCATAATCCATATTCTACTATTCCTTTCAAATATCTGAAAAATTCTTTTCACAGCAGCAAAATGTGTCTCTTTAGGTTCTTCCTGATATCTAGCGACAATTCCAACTGCATTGGTAATATCTGGTCTAGTGTGTGTTAGATATTATAGACCACCAATCATTGATTTGTACTTAGTCTGCCCAACACTTCGAGTCTCATCACTTTTAGTCAGTTTGTTCCCTGTTACCATGGGTGTACCAACAAGTTTACAATCTTCCATTCCAAATTTCTTCAACATTTCCTTAAGATACTTGGTCTGAGATATAAAAATGCCATTATACTTTGATTAATTTTTGTAAACCAAGAAAAAACTTCATCTCACCAATTATTGACATTTCAAAATCATTCTCCATTTCTTTAGAAAACTTCTTACTCATTTTATCATTGCCTCCAAAAATGATATCATCAACCAAAACTTCTATAATTAAGATTCCATCTTCATCAGTTCTTAAATACAAATTACTGTCTGCATTACCTCTTCTAAAACCAAGATGAAGTAGATTTTTATCCACTCTTTCATACCATGCCTTGGTGCTTGTTTCAGTCCACACAATGCCTTCTTCAGTCTACAAACCATGTTTTCATCATCTGTCAAAGAAAAACCATCAGGTTGCTCAATGTACACTTCTTCCTCTAGATCACCATTCAAGAATGTTGACTTCACATCCATCTGATACACTTTGAATTCTTTATGTGTAGCATAAGCAAGGAATAGTCTCACAACTTCCAATCTAGCAACAAGTGCAAATGTTTCTTCATAGTCTATGCCTTCTTGTTGTGAGTAGCCTTTACATACTAATCTAGCCTTGTTTCTTACCAATGTGCCTTCCTTATCCATTTTGTTTCTGAAAACCCACTCAGTGCCAATCACATTTTTGTTCTTAGGTCTTGGAACCAATTCCCAAGTATTGTTTTTCTTTATCTATTCTAGTTCTTCTTCCATGGCTTTAATCCAAGATTCATCTCTACATGCTTCATCAGTAGTCTTTGGTTCAACTTGAGAAATCAAACAGATCTCATCTCTAACTCTAGATCTAGTCATCATGCATTTGCTTGCATCACCAATAATTTGATCTCCAAGTTCATTTTTCTTGACATACCTTGGTGTCTTCAATGTTTCAGTAGCTTCGACCTATTCTTCTTCTTCAATCTCATTTTTGATCATCAAGGGTCCTTTAGGTTCAACAACAACTTCTCTTGTTTTTGTTATCTGACCACAATCATACATTCTTTCTTGAATTTGAAATTTTTCATCTATCCTCACATTGGTGCTTTCAATCAATTTCCTTAGTCTCAGATTGAAACATTTATATGCTTTACTCTTAGTGGAATAATCAAGAAAGATTCCTTCATCACTTCTAGCATCAAAATTGCCTATCTCATCATCTCTCTTGATATAACATTTACTACCAAATATTCTGAAATATTTCACAATAGGTGCATGATCAAACCATAATTCATAAGGAGTTTTATTTTTACCTTCTCTGATCTAAATTATGTTTAATGTGTACACAACAGTGCCAACTGCTTCTCTCTAATGGAAATGTGACACATTTCCTTCCAGTAACATAGTTCTTGCAGCATCTAATATGGTTTTGTTTCTTCGCTCTGCTGTCCCATTCTGTTGTGGAGTTCTAGGAGCTGAAGTTTGTCTATGTATTCCATTTTCTTCGTAGTATGTATTAAACAGTTATGATGTAAACTCTCCTCCTCTGTCTGATCTTAAACATTTCATCTTTAAACCATATTCATTCTCAACTTCCGCCTTGAATAACTTGAACTTGTCAAATGCTTCAAATTTCTCTCTCAAGTATGTGACCCACATCATTCTAGAAAAGTCATCAACAAAAAGTATAAAATACATTTCACCATAGCATGATCTTTTTCTTGTAGGACCACACAGATCTGTATGCACCAGATCCAACTTCCCTTTTGTTGAATAATCTTTTCTCTTGAAAGTGCTTCTAGTCTGTTTCCCCATAACACATTCTCTACACATAGTGTTATATGGCTTTACAATTCTAGGTAGATCTCTTACTACTTTTGTTATACTTGCCTTCACAATGTTATCAAAATTAACATGACAAAATCTTTTGTGCCATAACCAACTGTCATCAACCTTTGCAATAAAACCAGAAGCTTCAGATGTGTTCAATTCAAATACATTACCTCTGGATTTTGTACCAGATGCTATCAAGTCTCTTTTTTTACTCTTGATAGAACATTTTCCATTCATGAAGTTCAGTTGATAACCCTTGTCCACTATCTATACAAAACTCAACAAATTGTGCTTAAGTCCATCAACAAGTAATACATTGTCAGTGTTAGTCTTTCCATCCAAGGAAATAGATCCAATTCCAATAATAAATTTAGGAGTATCGTCACCAAATCTAACAACACCACCATCATGTCTTTTCAAACTCACAAAATTATTTTTATCTCTAGTCATATGATGTGAACAACCACTATCTATAACCCATTCAGATTTCTTTTCAACTCGAGATACTAATGCTTTTTCTTCATGCATAGGTTCATCATCTTTAATAGTAATAAATCTAATTTCATCATAGTCACCATCTTCATCATCAGATATACCTTCACTAGCATAATAACATTCCTTATCCTTTGAGAACTTAGACTTGAAAAACTTAGGTTTATGCTTTGGAATTCTTGTAGGACATCTAGATGAAAAATGACCAATCTTGTTGCATGAAAAACATTTCAAAGGTAATTTTCCCTCAAACTTACCCTTACCTCTCTTTTCTCTTTTGGAAATCAGTGCTACGATTTCATCTAGCTTTCTTTCTTCTTCCTGTATTTGTTCTCATTCATCAACATAGGCTCCAAGTTATTCTCTTAGATCATTACTGCTCGTGCTTGTATTTCCAGGTAAGATTCTTTTGATTTTTTGCATGGTTTCTTTGAAGACTAACTCAACCTTAGGTAAAGTATCTCCCAATTCTACGGCTTCAAATGTAGTTAGCTTTCCAATCAACATCTCTCTAGTGAAGCTTGGTGTCAAAGGTATGATCTCCTCTATAGCCTGAACTTTGGTTCTATATGCTGGTGTCAAAGATCTGAGTATCTTTGCAATCAATTCTTCCTCACTGTAAGTTCCTCCAGAGTTCCTAATACCAGTAAATACCTCAGTAATTATTTGTCCATATGCTCTGATGTTCTCATCTTCTCTCATCTTTAGTGATTCCATCTTTGTCTTCCAGTTTTGTAACTTTGCTTGCTTTGTAAACTTATCTGCAGCATATAGTGCTTCCAGTCTTGTCATGATTTCATGTGCGGAGTCCAAGTCCTTTACTTCAGTAAATTCTCCTTCTAATAGTGCATTGATTAAGGATTCCCTTCCAACAATATTACATGAGAATAAATTCTTTTGATCTTTAGTGGCTTTCTCTAATTCATCCTTATTCACTACCTTTTCCTTCTTCTTTTTTATCATTCAGTAATCAATTCCCAGACATAGCAAATGTGTTCTCATGTTGTTCTGCCAACTGTCAAAGTTTTCAGGATCAAACTTTGGACTATCATTCCTATAGTAAGTCATCTTCAAGATTACCTCAAGCTGTTAAAATTTCTCTCTAAGGACCAATAGCTCTGATACCAATTGTTAGGAATAACAGTCCATAAGGCAACTAAGAGGGGGGTGAATCGTTTGTAATCTAGATTATTAAACTTTATACTTTATAAACCAAATCTACAAATGTAAATGATAACACAGTAAATGCCAACACCATAACACAATGTTTGTTGTTGAGGAAACCCTGTTAAAGGTAAAACCCCGGTGGGAATTAGCACCCACAAATAATTTACTGAGAGTATAGTATCCCTGTTAAAAGATATTAGCCATGTTAGGAGCTTATTACAACATTACAGGTAACAATCCCTGTTAGGAGACATACCATGTTAGGAGTCAAATAAAATAGTAGGCTCACTACCAAGGCACACTTCCCAAAGAAGGTTAAAGCCACCCTCAAGGATTCACAATCCAAATCAAATGTATAAAGCAAATACACATTTCAGTGAACTGTCTGATAGCAACTGTCTTTGCTTGGTCAGTTCCAATGAATTATCAACTTTGCTTGTATCCAGCAGTCAACAATCTTCATAGCTTCAACAACTCTCTTTCTTTATCTTTCTCTCTCTCACTTCTCCATAAGAAATTTTCATTCATATATACCTTCTTACAATAATTCATTAGGTCGGCTAGTTAATATTTCCTAATACATAATTACTAGGTCAGCCAATTCAGGCTTTCCATCATACAAATAATTACATAGCTCCTTGATAAGATACACATGGTATCTATAACAAGTATACAATATTAACAATGCATTACATATACTTCCAGATCCGTAATTCATGCTCTCAATTAATTTCACACACTACATGTCTAAAGTCAGCTAGGAAATAGGTCTTCTCCAGAATACACACCACAGTTGACGTCATCAATATCCAATCAACAATCAAAATCAACCCATTACTCTACCATATGTCATATGTCCATCAGTAAGCTCGCAAGTTCTGAAATATCTTTGCCAGAAAGATATACCTAAATCACAGAGACCTGCTCTGTCCAGAATCACAGTTACAGTCTATAAAACTAGTCTTCACCAAATCAACTGTAACATCCATATTATGTAACATAGAGCCAAGTGACCTTAGGAATAAGGTCAGCACACATCCTTCTACATAAATCCACCTCCGATCATTTTGAATCATCTGTACAGTGTCTGTACACTCTTTCCAGTTAAGTAGCTAGTTTGTCTTCTCCATAGAAATATATGTTGACATCAGTGACAAAACATGAATATCAACAACATGATCAGTAACCAAAACTGATATCATCCAACAACCTATACCCTCACAAAAAACAAATCTACTTCATATGATCAACCTTTTAGCCTCGAACTTAGTAGGAAATGATAATTCACAGCAAGGGAGTACCCTTGAATCGTCATCACGAATGACAAGCAATCCTAATCAAAGCAATACATTGCTCGCCCAGCTAGTAAATCTCATTTAGAACACTCCTACTCAACTTACAACTCTTACAAGTGTCTAAGAGAGTAATGCTAGTGGATACAAGACTTCTCTTCCCTTTCTGGGATTTATGGAAAATTAAGGTGTATTGAAGACATTGTAAAATTTTGATCGATTTGGCATCACAATTTTTGGCCATGTTGTACTTAATTATAATCTTGTGATATGAAAAGAAAAAATGGTAATGTTGCTTTTACGGTGAATTAGATCACACCTATGTTTTTGTTTATGGATAACTAAGGTGTATTATATACATTCTAAAATTTTGATCGATGTCATAGTATAATTTTTTGTTCTACTATACTTAATTGTAATCCTCTTATATGAAAAGAAACAATGATAATGTTGCTTGTACGGTGAATTAGACCACATCAATGTTTTTGTTTAATGAAATTCATTGCAATGTTCCAAAATTATCTATAGTGTTTCATTTTTTTGTCTCTATGTATTCAAATTTCTTTGTGTTCCAAGTTTAACCAGAGTTATCAAATGCATACAGTCGATATTTAAGGAGAAATGCATACAATAAATGTTGAACATAACAAAAGCATGGTGATTTATGAATTGCATAGACTAAATAACTATAGTGGAATGCATACATTCAATGTTTAAAAGAGGATATAAACACCAAGGAAAAATAGTATTTTGTGCTCAAGGATATAACATAATAGTAGTAATTAACGCAAATTGAGAGAATTTGCAATGAAGTGTAATGAAAATAACGGTGGAAATTGCCCCTTACAAAAGAATTGGAATGTGGATTCATGCATTCATTTGTGGTTGGTCATTTGGAATTTGAAAATACAGTGGAAAAGTGTCAGTGATAACTGAGAGGGGGGGGGGGTGAATCAGTGGCCTCAAAAAACTATCCTTTAATCACTTACCACCAATCAAATATATATCAGATTATTAAGTCCCTACAAGATGCATGTCTTGAAATACTTGAAATAATTAACTGTCTGTTGGTTTACCTTGTATGTCCTTATTCTTCTTGATTACCGATAAGAAGTAAAACTTATTTACCGATACTCAGTAAATATGTAGAGTATACCAATCAATCCAGAAATGCATATGTGAAATCTAAAACAATAAAGTAATAAACCATACACACATAACACATGGATTTTAACGTGGAAACCCTGTTAAGGGAAAGAACCACTGGGACCGGTACCCCAAATTTTCACTCTTCTAAAGTGAGCCCTGTTAGGAGCCAACGCTGTTAAAGGTTACAAAGACACTGTTAAGTATGACCTTGTTAGAGGATTTTATACATATAGGTTGTCAATTAGTATCTGGCATCTATTTTTCTACCATCTTTGAATCAGCCTCCTTCTTAGACTGTCAATAGGCTTTAGGCAAATCCTGCTACCATCCTTGAATCAACCTTCTTCTTAGGCTGTCAATAGGCTTTATGCGAATTCAATGCTACTTTCATGAATCAACCTTTTTGGCAATATGTTAGGATATACCTCAATTATAGAAGACTGTTAAGTCCTGCTCTATTAAGAGACTTAATGCTTCAATGGTTAAACTAAAACACAATGACATGTTTCTAATGCAACTTGAATTGTAGATTTTAAGATCTATTTAAGTACAATACCTCTCTGATCAATGTATCAATTCAATTCCTTTTTCTCCACACTTTTTGCTCTGTGATGTTGTGCTTCACTATTCGTCGATGTCTGCAGAATTCTTTAGCTCTCCCTTAGCTTGATTGATCGGGACTATATGAAGTTTGTCCTTCACTAGTTTATCTTCAACATCCTCTTTCTATTCACTCCCCTTCCATGTATCTAATGGCTTATGAAAATGAATTATGCTTGTCTCTTATATAGACATGATATTCCTTAATTCATGATTCTTGATTCTTGATTCTTGACGTGAAAAAAAATCCAACCAAATTGATTTATGGCTTTAACTCCTGATTTATCTCGTAGTTATCTTCTTTCCAACTATACAAATCTTCTTTAAATCAATTACTTAACTGTGGTCAAATAAAACAAATAAAACAACTAGTTAAGTCTATCCCTAAGCTCTGCCAGCTAGATATTTTGTCATTTTCTTAACTCTCTATTCTGTCGGTCAACTCTGCAATTCGTCGTCGGTAACAACTGCCAGTTCCATCAGTGTAACTCCAGTTATCTTCGAGATCTCCATCTGTCGGGCATCATTGGATTTTGATTTGTCGGGAAACACTATCTTCTGCTCGTTAGGCATCACTGTGTCTTTTTCTCTACCTTTACCGATGGTGTGCACTCCGTCGGTGTAGTCTGTCACTTAGTGAATACTTGACTTTTATGCATTGCTGAAAGCATAATCATTGTTCCATTGATTCTCTAAAGTCTTTGGCATTATGTACATGACAGTACAGATGATATCAAGTTGACATCAATGAAAATACAAACCATTAACTATTTTAATGTCTTGCATCATCTTCAACTTAACATTACCAAACATTCAACCAGTTACATGTCATCAATCTCTCCATTTGGCATTGATGGCAACATACTATATTATCACACTATACTATTTCTAATACAATATGAAATACAATTGTTGGGATTCATCAAATTACCAAATATTTTGTTTTGATAACTGATAAAAATGTCTGACCATCGGTAAACTCTGTGTTTGCTTAGATTTGATTCTTGCAGCTTTTTGTGTTTCTTCTTCTTATGTGTTGTGTCCTCTGTTTGTGTCAAATTTTCTCTATTGATTATTCTTCTTCTTTGATGTCTCTATATTTTTTTTGCAACTTTTATACAAATTCTCTCCCTATGGATATGATCTCTCCCTTTTTGGAGTAATCTGATAATGAATAGTCTTTCTTCTTTTGAAGACTGTGATAATATGGAATTAGAAACTTTCTGTCCCTTTGACAACAATGCCAAACAAATATTTCACAGATATCTGACATTAATGTCAAACAACTATTTTCTTCTATCCATAATATATTCCTTGAATTTCCCTTATCCATCATCAATACAACAATATGCTCTGGTGCTCGTTTCTAATATATACCTTTCTGTATATAGATGTATCTTTGAAGTTCATCTTTGCTTGTATCAATCATGAATGATATTATGATAATATACGGCTGATGCAGCCTTCAGTCCTTTACTGACTAGTAGACATGGGTTTGACCCCTAGTCTCTTTCTCAGGTACTCAAATGTATCCTTGGGCAGTGGCTTGGTGAATATATCAGCTAATTATTCTTTTGATTGCACATATTCAAGTATCACCTCTTTTTCTTGAACTTGTTCTCTTAAATAATGATACTTGATGGCAATGTGTTTAGTCTTTGCATGCATGAGTGGATTCTTGGAAATGTTTATTGTACTGATGTTATCACAATAGATAATCACTGGTTTTGTGATCTTCATATGCATACCTTCTAGCAACTGTTTGATCCATGCAATATTTGAGTAGTTTGCAGCAACAACAACATATCATTCTTCTACAGTAGACTGAGAGATGCATCCTTGCTTCTTGCTAATCCATGTGACAAGTTTGTCACCCATAAAGAATGCTCCTCCAGTTCTTCTCTTCTGATCATCAAGATTTCCAGCCCAATCAGCGTCGGTAAACACCTTAAGTTCAAATTTGCCTTCTCTTCTAAACCATAATCCAAATTCCTCAGTATTCTTCAGATATCTTAGAATTCTTTTCACAGCAGTCATATTTGATTCCCTGGGGTTAGCAAAAAATCTAGCAACAATTCCTACTGCATGTGCAATATCTGGTCTAGTGTGTACAACATACATTAGTTTTCCTATCATCGATCTATACAAAGTTTAATTTACCTTTGTTGACTTGTCTTCCTTTGTTAATTTTCATCCAGTAGCCATCGGTGTTCCAACTGGTTTGGAATCTTCCATCTTGAATATTTTCAGGACCTCTTTGATGTATTTGGACTGTGCAATGAAAATTCCTTCACTTTGTTGAATGATCTGTAGACCAAGAAAGAACTTGATCTCTCCAAACATAGACATCTCAAAATCTTTGCTCATCTCATTAGCAAAATATTTGCATAGCACATCATTGCCTCCAAATATGATATCATCAACAAATATTTCAGTAATCAAAGTGTTAGCATTAGTATCTTCTTTCAAATAAAGATTATGTTTTCACTAGTCCTTATGAATCCAATACTTATTAGATAGGAATGAAGTCATTCATATCAGGCTCTGGGAGATTGTTTTAATCTATACAAGGCTTTGTGAAGTCTACATACCATGTTCCTCTTGTCAGGATCTACAAACCTTTCTGGTTGCTCAATGTATACCTCTTCTTCAAGTATTCCATTTGGGAATGCTGACTTGACATCCATTTGATATACTTTGAATCCTCTATATGTAGCATAAGCAAGTATTATTCTTACTCCTTCTATCCTAGCAATGGGTGCAAAGGTCTCTCCATAGTCTATACCTTCCTCTTGTGCATACTAGTCTTGCTTTGTTCCTTGTGACTTCTCCATTCTCGTTCAGCTTATTCCTGAATATCCATTTTGTACCGATGACATTCTTGTCATCTGGTCTTAGCACAAGTGACCATGTTTTGTTCTTCTTAATCTACTCAATCTCATCATTCATAGCACTTATCCATTCTTCATTATCTAGTGCAGCATTGACAGATTTTGGCTCAAACTCGCAAATTAAGCAATTTGAGTTTAAGGACTTACTTCTTGTTCTTGTACCAACTTTCTTATCTCCTATGACCTAGTCCTCTAGATGGTTCCTTCTTACATATCTTGCAAGTATAGGTACAACTCTTTGTGTATTAGCTTGATCTTCATTACCTTGCACATTATCTTGATCATTAACCTGACCGTCGGTAACAACACTCTGACCGTCGGTTGCAACATTCTGTTGTTCTGGATTTAAGCACTGTTGCTCAGGTAGAGTTATGGGTTCTTCACAATATACAAACTTGCAGTCCTCTTATTATTTTGTGCTTTCTAGCTCATTCTTTTATGCAAATTCATCAATCCTCACATTTGCACTTTCAACTATTTTGTTAGAAGCCTTGATTAGACATTTAAAAGCTTTTCTCTTGGTAGAATACCCCAGAAAAATACC
>MU224391.1:714456-735571 GCA_018584345.1 Thuja plicata
TAGGAAAATCTTGCTACCATCCTTGAATCAACCTTCTTCTTAGGCTGTCAATAGGCTTTATGCAAATTCAATGCTACTTTCATGAATCAACCTTTTTGGCAATTTGTTAGGATATACCTCAATTATAAAAGACTATTAAGTCCTGCTCTGTTAAGAGACTTAATTCTTCAATGGTTAAACTGAAACACAGTGACTTGTTTCTAATGCAACTTGAATTGCAGATTTTAATATCTATTTAAGTACAATACCTCTCTGATCAATGTATCAATTCAATTCCTTTTTCTCCACATACACTTTCTTCTCTGTGATGCTATGCTTCACTGTTCGTCAGTGTCTACAGAATTCTTTAGCTCTCCCTTAGCTTGATTGATCGGGACTATATGAAGTTTGTCCTTCACCAGTTTCTCTTCAGCATCCTCTTTCTATTCACTCCCGTTCCGTGTATCTGATGGCTTATGAAAATGAATTATGCTTGTCTCTTAAATAGACATGATATTCCTTAATTCATGATTCTTGATTCTTGATTCTTGGCGTGAAAAACAATCCAACCAAATTGATTTACGGCTTTAACTCTTGATTTATCTTGTAGTTATCTTCTTGCCAACTGTACAAATCTTCTTTAAATCAATTAATTAACGGTGGTCGAATAAAACATATAAAATAACCAATTAAGTCTATCCTTAAGCTCTGCCAGCTAGATATTTTGTCATTTTATTAACTCTCTATTCTGTCGGTCAACTCTGCAGTTCATCGTCGGTAACAACTGCCAGTTTCATCGGTGTAACTCCAGTTAGCTTTGGGATCTCCGTCCGTCAGGCATCATTGGATTTTGCTTCGTCGGGCAACACTATCTTCTGCTCGTTGGGCATCACTGTGACTTTTTCTCTGCCTTTACCGATGGTGTGCACTCCGTCAGTGTAGTCTATCACTTAGTGAATACTTGACTTTTATGCATTGTTGAAAGCATAATCTTTGTTCCATTGATTTTATGAAGTCTTTGGCATTATGTACATGACCGTACAGATGATATCAAGTTGACATCAATGAAAATTCAAACTATTAACTATTTTAATGTCTTGCATCATCTTCAACTTAACATTATCAAACATTCAATCAGTTACATGTCATCAAAAAGAATTAGTCATATCATACTACACTTGTTTGCCATTTATTTATGATTCCAATGATGGCTTCATCAATTCAATTTTGTATTTTAATTTTTCATTGTTTATTTTTCTTATTGGTGATCATATGTAAGAGTGGTAAACAACACATACATACAAGCATATACATGCATACATATCTATACATACACATCTACACATACATATCTATACATACATATATATTTATGCATACATACATAGCTATGCATACATGTCTATACATACATACATACATACATATCTATATATACATATCTATGCATATAGACAAGATCACATTACTCCCCCAATTAATAATGACAATAAGATATAAATATAACATGTTGTAAATGGTTCACAAAGTAAACATATTATAGACACTTAAAAATTTCATGTCATTTTCACGCAACACTATTACTAACATTTCTCTTATTTTATTAAATAATCTTTATTATTTAATTAAAATGTGTCCTTCTACTATATTCTAAGTTCAAATTCATCATTTCTCTTTAATTTTAGATATTAAGTTATTTTAATTAATTACTAAATTATTGAGTGTCTAAATCATTAGTTATCAATTATTCCTCTATAAAGTAATTAAATAATTAACACTATTTAATTATTCCTTATGTCACTTCAATTAATTAAATAATTACATTATTTAATTAATATTCCCTCTTTGTGATTATTATACATGTATACTAATTACATAAATCATATTCCCACCCATAATTAAATAAATGATATTTATTTAATTAAACTAATTATTCCTCTCAAGAAAAAATAAGTTTAATTATTTATTTATATTCCCCAATGTGCAAATACATAAATTCTTTTATTTATTTAATCATATTATTCTTCCAATTCTGACTAACACTAAGTTTCAATTAACTTATCAATCACAATTTCTAACTCTTCAATCAACTTTCTCTGAATGATTAATCAAATCAATTATCTAGTCCATCCATTTAGTCTTCTCTTCCATCTAATCAATCATCTGACCAGTCAATTTAGTCTTCCCTCCAATCAATTCAGTCAATTGATCAATCTCTTCTCTTAACAGATCAATCTATTCTATTGTCAAGGCAATCAAGTGAGTTAAACTCCCAATGAAACTAAGTTTAACTCTTCAATCAGAGCCAATCAGTCCCATCAATCATGGAATCCTGATTGAAACCCTGAAATTATTATAAATAGAGAGCTTATTCTTGTATTTGGTAACCACATTCATGAGAAATAAATGGAACCAAACATGCTTTGAATTCTTATGCTGGCATACCTCGAGCACTCATTGTGAGAGCCCACATTGCATAGAGAAGGAGAAAAACAAGGAATGACTACATGATTTGCATATTCGTTGTTTTGAAATGATTTCATATGGATTAATTGTTTATGCTTGTTGGTTATCTTTCTTTCTTTCTTAATATTGGGACACTAATTGCTTAACGATCTTCTTGTGGTTGAGATCTTATTGTTATTGTAGGCCTGTGAGTACTAGATTACACTGATTACACATACATGTATCTTACTTTATGATTATTACAAGCATATAAATATGAATCAATTTTATTGTATATATACATACATATGCATTGCTCTTAAGTTGTCCAATTTGCATTCTTAAGTTGTCATTGACTCTATGCCTTTTTCTTGAAACATCAAGTATATGCATTTCTCTTTAAACACTGACTCTATGCATTCCACCATAATTATTAAGTGTATACAATTCATATATAGAATAATACATAAATATAACATGTTTAAGTATGTAGGTTTTGGGTGTGATTAATCATGAAGTAAATGGTATCATCAAGTACCAACCTCAAGATCCCACTACAAACACTAACTTGATATATGAAAAAATATGAACTAGACTAATGAATACCATGAACACCTTACTAACTCAAAACAATACAATTTAAGGCATGTAAGTAACACATATAGTGAACACTAGCTTGATATATGAAAACATGAAATAAGTAACGGAAAACAATGTAACGTGAGAACATGAAATAACTAAATCATGTGTGTGTGTGTGTGTGTGTGTGTGTGTGTAATGCAATTCACTTAAGTCGTAAAGCAATAGAATACAAAGTGCATTACATAATATAAAACATGCATTTCAATCCTAGAAAGGCATCAAAAGGCACCCAATGAATAAGGATGTTGTAAAATATATATAAAAAAGAAAGAAATTTAAGTCACTACTTCCATATCTTCAATTGTGTTCATGTCAACTTCATTTGTCTTGATTCTTCTTAATTAGTATCACCTAAGGAGATCCAAACGCCAAGCAACTATTTATAATCTTGTTTGTATAGCAAGTTTTGGCTTACAAGACTTTCTATTCTCAAAATATTTTATGACATCCCTAATTATAGGGATCTTTTGATGCCTTGAATGAATTGACCAAAGACAAATGAAAAACACAAGCATAATATTTTTATCGTAAAATCAAATGAATACAATAATATTTCATAATTAAACTAGCAGATTTAATAATGTTCCCTATTTCTTTGACATTTTTGAATGTGGCCCTCCTTACAATGTATGTATTACCATTACAAATGAGATTTAATAAAAATAATTCAACACCTTGTGTTAATCATCAAAGATCCCACTAAACATAGGCATATGAGTAATTTTGGAGGACTACTCAAAGTAGTAAGGAAAAATGACAGAAAAGGATATTTTCATGCCACAATTCAGTACAACTTTGAGTAATCCTCCATGATTACTCAAACCCAGGCATGATTGAATAAACTAGCAAATTTAAACATCAATTGGAGGCACTACTTGAGAGTGGTAGACCAAAACCCTAGTGACATGTAGACAAAGAATGGTTGCGGGAAGAGTAAAATACTATATATGGAAAACACAAACATTGGATGATTAAACTAGCAGATTTGAATATATTAGCAACAACGTCCCCTATTTCTTTGACATTCCATGTAATAATGTCATAGTATAATATAGGAAAACTACATATAGTCAATGTCAACTTAACAATGTATTCAGTCAATGTAAACTTATAATGCATGTAATCAATGTAAACTTAAGAATGCATATAGTCAATGTAAGCTTGGTATTGCATACATTCAATGATAACAAAGAAATGCATATACTCAATGAGTAAAGAAAAATTAATAAAGTGAATGTAAACTTAACAATGCAGAGACATTTCACGTAATAATTTGACGGTAAGATTTAAAAAATACATGGATTGACTCAAACCCTTGATTCAATACAGAGAAATGGTTGAAACAAACAAGAAACCATAAAATAAATAAATACAATAGCATTTCATGATAAAACTTGTAGATTTAATCATATTATCGACAATGTCCCCTATTTCTTTGACATTCCATGTAATAATGTCATAGTATAATATACGACAAATGCATGCAGTCAATGTAAACTTAACAATGCATTCAGTAAATGTAAACTTACAATGCATACGATCAATGTAAACTTAAGAATGCATACAGTTAGTGTAATCTTAACAATGCATACATTCGGCCCGTTAACGGGAGTGTGAGGGTTCCACCTCTTTCTAGGGAAGAAGGAGATCATAGAAACAGTTGGCAACCACCATCCCCCAAATGGATCAATATTAATTTTGATGGTGCCTCGCGAGGCAATCCTGGCATATCTAGAATAGGATACATAGCTCAGAATGACAAGGGTGAGATCCTGGCCTTAGGTGCCAAAAGGTTACGAGATGGCACAAATAATGAGGCAGAATGCCTTGCTACAGTTGAAGCTGTCCTCATGGCGAGAAGACTCTAGTTTAGGAAAGTTCACCTGGAAGGTGACTCTCTCCTGGTTGTAAATGGAATTAATAAGGGCCAAATGGATACATGGTATCTGAATAAGCATATCAGAAGAATTAGGAGCATGTTGGTAGAGTTTGAAGATTTCAAAACCTCACAGGTGCCAAGATTGGCATATAAGTTGGCAGATAAACTCTCAAATGTGGGAGCAGACAAATCTCTTGAGGATAAATTTGAAATCTTCAAAGACTTCATGAATGAGGAATAATCTTAGGAACTATGTAGGGGTGAAATCATTGTCGAGGCTGAACTCCCAAAACCCAAGCAAGGCAACGTAACACCACCAAACTACATGGAAGGTCTGCAAGAAACTAAGCCTCGAATGTCGCCAAGGGATGAGTGCGAGTTTGTAATTAATAGAAATCCCCAACCCAAGATCTCATGGTAAGTGAATGCTGAGATTTTACTTGAGGGAGTAAAGAGAAATGATGATTTTCTCGACAAGTTGATGGAAACATCATCTATTTATAGAGGCTTTGGCGGCAAGTTAAAGACACTGGCGACATAAGAAAGGATGCATCCTTTGAGATGAAGTGTAAATATCAGAGCAATGGAGGCTAATTTCTCTCTATCAACCAATGGGAAAATTCCTGCCTTTGATACCCCCATCACTTTGAATAGGCTGAGCCATATCTTCACAGGGGAGGGAGATGACTTTTGGGCGGCCATCAGAGAGATCTTTGGAGAACATTTTCTGCAGAAAGGGTGGCGTCCAAGAACAAATCTGGATATCTCATCCTTGTTTGTGGCTCTCGCTCTGATGGTTGCAAAATCAAAGTAGGAAGTGAGGAGTGTTATCAGGAAATGCATGGTTATGAAGTGGGTCGGCAGAGTGGAGGACATCATTGAGCATGCAGAGGTAGGGCTGGGGCTGCGTATGGGTGAAGTGCCTTTCTGAATGGTGGGAAGAGGGAGTCAAGGTTTGTAACCGCTCATTGTATGGTCAACAACTAGCCCAGAAGATGCCCATCTGGCACGAGCATTGGGTGGGTGGAAGGAGTTGCTAGCGGCTTTGGATAGGAATAAGGTGGAGAAGGAAAAGGTGGAGGTCGAACTCACGACACACAAATGGAAGAGGATGCCCATCAAGTCCTCTGTGGCCCTGGATGAATATGGTAGACCTCTGGTCCATTGGCAACTACTGGTCACTAGGCGGGGAGCAAGGGCCTCTGCAGCTAGGCAGGCCAGATCAAAACCAGCCGTTGGCCCGAGTGGTGGAGTTGTTGACAACATCCGAATTGGGGCACTCATGGACAAGTGTGGAGCTTTTGAAAACTTTACCAAAGAAGATGCTGCAAAGTGGTTCCCATAATTGAACCTTAGTCTGCTTTGTGGTCTGCTCATTTTTGTCTGTAGATATATGTTAATAGATGTCTTTATGCTATAGTATTTTCTATTTCATAGACATCCCTAGTAGTTAATCTTTGAATTCAAGGTTGTTTTTTGCATTTTGGAAGGAAATGCCTTTGTTGGCCAGTATGTAACCTCTTTTTCAAATCAATACAAAAATCAAATATTACCGATAAAAAAAAAAATAATGCATACATTCGATGATTACAGAGGAATGCATAGACTCAATGAGTAAAGAGAAATTCATAAAGTCAATATAAACTTAACAATGTTCAGACATTCCATGTAATAATTTGATAGTATTATATTAAAAAATAGATGGACCAAATCAAACCCTCCATTTAATATAGATAAATGGTTGAAACAAACAAGAAAACACAAAATCAAATGAATAGAATAACATTTCATGATTAAACTAGAAGATTTAATTATATTATCGATAATGTGCCCTATTTCTTTGACATTCATGTAATAATTTGATAGTATGATAAAAAAAAGATGGACTGAATGAAAACCTCAGTTCAATACAGAAAAAAAATCTAAAACAAACAAGAAACCGAAAAAGAAAATGAATTCAATAACATTTCATGATTATACTAGCATATTTAATTATATTATTGACAATGTACTCTATTTATTTGACATTCCATGTAATAATTTGATAGTATTTAAAAAAACAAATGGACAAACTGAAACCCTTGATTGAATACATAGAAATGGTTGAAACAAATAAGAAACCATAAAAGCAAATGAATAAAATAAAATTTCATGATTAAAGTAGAAGAATTAATCATATTATTGACATTGTACCCTATTCCCTTGACATTCCATGCAATAATTTGACAGTATGATATAAAAACAAATGGTCTGACAGAAACCCTTGGCTCAATACACATAAATGGTTGAATCAAATAATAAACCATAATTTCAAAAGAATACAATAATATTTCATGAATAAAATAACATATTTAATCATATTATCGACATTATACCCTATTTCTTTGGCATTTCATGCAATAATTTTACAGTATGATATAAAAAAATCCTAAAATGACTGAAACCCTCGACTCAATACACATAAATAGTTGAAACAAACAAGAAACCATAAAAGCAAATGAATAGAATAACATTTCATGAGTAACGTAGCAGATTTAATCATATTGTCACTAATTTACCATATTTCTTAGATATTTCATGCAATAATTCCAGAGTATGATATAAAAAAATGAATGGACCAGCTCAAACCCTTGATTCATTATAGAGAAATGGTTGTAACAAACAATAAATAGTAAAATAAAGTGAATACACTAACATTTAATCATTAAACTAGAAAATTTCATCATAGTATCGATAATGTACTCTATTTCTCTTAGATTCCATGTCATAATTTCATAGTATGATAAGAAAAAAAGATGGTCTTATTGAAATCCTCGATTCAATACAAAGAAATGATTGAAACAAACAAAAAATCATAAGCACAAATCATTAGAACTATTGGTTCCTGAAAAGGCTTTACACTTATAAAGCTACCAATACACTCTTCAATAGATTCTATAGAGAAGCCAACTCCAATTTTCAAATCTTAAGAGGACTGGACCAACTAACAGGTATACTAAACTATCCCTCTATACTTTAGGTTTTGCAAAACCAAGGGGGGACTCCCTTTAATACCCTCGAATACACACTAAACCCACGATTGGCATTGATACAAGCAGAAATCCCATATAAGGCTCAACAAAATTGGGAGATACTAGATAATGGCTAATTATCCATTGAACATCAACCTTGCTTGGAGCATCAGATAAAAAACACTACAGCTAAACTTGAAAATGAAAATAATTCTACTAAAATATGGAATAACCAGATATTCTGAACCAATAAGATAATAATTTCAACAATATTAGATCAGTGCCTTATCCATTGGGTAATATCCTCAGTTTGCAAATTTTTGTACAAAGACATAAACTGTGACTGATCCAAGACTCAGATTACTACTTCCTTACAATAATATCTTTCATGTAATCTAAAATGAAACTTCTTATAACGATCCTTATGCCAACCCTATGAACTCGTGAATTAATTTTTAACATTTTAATTGATCTTTGATTAAAGCTTAGAATTAAAACATACACATATAAACAATATGGAGTGAATTGAATGAGAACTTAGAATTTTTTTAATTCACAACTCATAGAATCAACACAGAGGAGAGCACCAATCAGGTTTATATTTCATGAATTTTAGAACCATCATCTTCATACATTGATTTATTTACTGAAATAATACTCAATATGACTAAAAACTCCAATTCTAAAAGATATAATTTCTCTTTCAATTGTTATAAAAGACTCAATTACATTGGTTATACCTGAATGAGAATGAAATAATTCTACTTAAATTTTGGACAAAAATTCTCAGCCCTTCCTAAGTGATCTTTGAAATCCTTTTATAGAGTAAGGATTGCTACAAGCTACATATCAATTAGGGAAAAATTACAACTAATTGCTTAACAATACTAAAATCCCAAGAAAACTTCTTCAAATATTCAAATTCTGCTACATGAGAGTTGGCTTCAACAAAATGACATCTGGAACTTTTGTCTGGAGGTAATCAGATACAATTTCTTTGTTGTGTAGGATACCCGCAAATTTTGATGACAAAGTCAAGGTACCTATTCATATAATTGTTCTCCCTGTAAACAATCTCAAGTGCCATGTCAATAACCAACTGCAAAAAGACAAATTTGGTGGGTTTCAACTGCTTAAAAAACCTTCTTTTTATTCTTCTTTATCTCCCACATGGAGAATTCCCTATCTGTCGACCACTCAAAATATTTGACAGACTCTATCTGGCTAACAACTTCATTCCAACGAGCATCAGTTATGGCCCTTGCATCTAAAATAAACTTAACAAGATCTACCCCATCTTTGAAAAGATTATCTATTACCTGATTGATGCTAGGTGTGTCAATATCCCTTGTTAAATTCAATAGTGTCTCAATGCTCTCCATAATTAAATCAAAATCCCCTGTCCATGTAGGGATGTCCTTTAGCTTTTCACTCTTTATCATAAATGCTAGGGAAGTAAGCATTATACAATTCCACAAATATTTTTAGTTTCCCTTTTATTATTTGATCTTTACCTATAAAGAAAGCCACTAATGTACTAACTATACCCACCATATCCTTAGTGTCTGCAATCTTATCAGGCAGACCAGGCCTATATACTAGAATTGATTCAAGCTTCTCCATTGACATGTTCCTGCCTAACCATAGAGTAAGGATAGCGTTCAGGAAAGCCATGGCTTCTACATATTTTCCCTCAACAACTTGCAGGGATACATGAGAGTTGTGAACAATAGTCAATTTATTCTTCAAGGTATCAACCCTATGTTGTAGGATCTCCATCAATACTTTGATTCCCAAAGTATTCTTCCCCTCTTCTAGTTCCTCTATCCTATCAACATACTTATTTAGCCTCTCATCAACCTCAATAGGAATAGCATCATTTGATTCGTAAGGATGAAATCACCAGTAGTCTCTACAGAAGCATCTACCCTTTCACTAACAATAGGCACATTGGCTAACTTCTCAGTTAGCTCAACAATCTTTTCTTCTAGCTTAGCATTTAGCATAAGTTTCCCCTCATATTCCTTGGATACCTTGATGAGGTTTTTTTATGTCTCTGCAACCCTCTTCTCCAAATCCCCTACCTTAGCTCTGTTTAGGAAAGACACATCGGTTAATAAGTCTGCAATCTCCACATTACTCACATTCTGGATATTCCAGATGAGCTTTTTACCCTGCCTTTGATCATGTATGCCAAGTATCTTTGGCTTTTGTGTGGCTGGGGCAAGTGACCAATTTTATAATGTCTTGCTCCTTGGGTCAAAACCCGAGCCTCTAATGAAATCCCCAACCTTGACCTCAGACTTGAAGATTTGATCTTGTTGTTTTCTTGTCTGATCAATTAGGAAGGATGATTGCATATCCCATCCAGGAAAAAAAAGTATACCACTTCTCTTCACCAATTCTCTTGTCTGTACTATAGATAGTGTATGACTATCAGGATCATACTCTTGCAATGCTTACATGTCTTTCTTTGTTTTCTTTTGTATCATCTGTAGGACCCAAATTGATCTTCAATTCATTTTCTTTTAACTTAAAAAGAAAACTCTTGAACTCCTTCGTCTGGATGAAGTCATAATCCTGCACGAACAAGTTAGAAAGTAACAATCTATCATTTGTTTGGATAACCAGTGCTAGACTTGATTCCCCAGCTCCCTCACCTTATGGTGGCTTTTGTGCATTCCTCATTGATTGTCTAATCTCATGGAAATAGGGACCTTTCTCAGTAATTACTACTTTAGCAGTATATTTCATTATCTTAGGAGCACGTTCAATTTTCTATCTTTTGGTTGCTAGCCTTTGAGAAGACTCAACTTCATCTCTCTCCTCTACTTCCACAAAATATTCTCTCTTTAATGACACATCTTCATGAGATGGTTCAACATCCTCAGGGTTAACCCCGATCTCTCCTCGAATAGGCACATTAAGCATCTTCTCCATTATTTCATCAAATTGCTCAAGTAGTGTTTTCAAATTATCCCAATATTCGAGATCATTAATAAAAACCAAGGAAAGAGTGATACATTTCTTTGAATTCCCTTTCATCTCTTTGAGTTCCAAGAAAAGTACAAGTTCTGAGGCAAAAGTGAGATGGTTTACCGAGTTGTGAAATATGAAGAAGATGATCAAATGACTGAGTGCAAATGAAGGAGATTAAGAGGAAAAAGTATGTCTATATAAAGAATGATTAATACACAGAGTGTATGTTGCTGGAAAATTGAACAAAGAAGAAGAAGAAGCTGAAGAACAACATTTACTGAGAAGAACAGAGAAAAAGAGATTGAATAATCTACAGTCTGAGAAAGAGATCAATGGAGTATGTGATGCCAGTATTCAATTGAGCATAAAGGATCTGACACAAGAAAAGGTAGTTTCTATATTTACAGATCAAATTTTATTGTTGCTTATTAATATTTGTCATAGAATAAATCTCTTAACCGAGTGGATTTAAAAATCCTATTTGTAAAACCTAGACTTAGGTGACATTCCAAAAGAGTGTTTAAAGACCTCTAACAAGGCCACTCCTAACAGGGTGAAGATCTTAATAGATCTGAGGTAAATCTCCTAACAGGGTCACATTTAGTGAATGTGTTTGTAATCTTTAACAAGATAAGTTCTTAACTGAGCGTACTTCAAAAGGGTATAATTTTTATTGTGGGTTACAATTCCCACAGAGGTTTTTCCCAAATTGGGTTTCCTCATTAAATCTAGGTGTCAACTGAGTTAATATGATGTTTCTATGTTTGAATGATTGATTTACATATATGAGATGTATTGTTGCTTATGTTATTGATTTATTTGGTGAATTGGTTATTTACTATATTCAGTATTACCGAGTGAATCAGTGAGTTCAGTTTTAAGTGTTTAAGTTTTGATTTGTGTGATTCACCCCCTCCTCTCAGTGGGACCAACAATTGGTATCAGAGCTTAGTTACTCTGAAGTGATAAGTTTAAAAGGACTTGAGTCAAGATCTAAAGATGTATAAGAGGGAAGCACCAAAGATGAATAGGGATCATTTCTCTACATGGAAAATTAGAATGAGGTTTCATGTGTCTAGAGTAAGAGAGTATGGAATTTAGTTTCTTGATAATGAATATGTAGCACCGACTACTGCACCTATGACTATCAGTGAGCAAAGGCAGAAACATGAACACACATAAGTCATGGTTGAGATTACTTCTACACTTACCGACCAGGAATATGATGAACTTGATGGTTGTACAACTTTGAAAAAAATGTGGGATAAGGTTATTTTGACCTATGGTGGAGATCAATATGTTCAGAAGCCTAAAGCAGAAAGCTTGAGAGGAAAATTTGACTCTATGAGGATGAAGGAAGGAGAGAACATAATATAGTATAGTACAATACTTAAGGATACTATTAATTCTATCAGAGGAGCTGGTGGTATCATAACAGAGGATGATGTTACAAGAAAAATGTTGAGAACCCTACTACTGAGTTATGCTATTCATGTATTTGTTATACAAGAGCTAAGATTTATACCCCAGATGAATGTTTCACTGGATGCTATTATTGGTAAGTTAACTGCATTTGAGTTAAATGATTTCGAAAATAGTTTGTCTGCTACATCTAAGATTGAATCATCATTTAAATCTACTTTAAAGATTGGAAAAGCTAGGGAAGTTGCTGCTAGAGATGGATATTTGAGCAGTGCTAGTGAGAAATTTTACCGTTGCACTAAAATTATTGAAGAGTTATTTATTTAATGTGATGAGAATGAAAGAGAATTTGAAGTTTTTTTGGCTAGAAGGCTACAAACAGGCAAAGGAAAATACCGGGGTAAGTTACCCTTGAAATGTTTCAATTGTGATAAAGTTGGTCACTTTGCATCTAACTAACCAGAGAAAGATAAGGAGGAAAATAAAGATAACAAGGATAAGGATAAAAGAGAAAATAGATTCAGAAGATACAAAGACTACAAAAACAAAGGTAAGAAATCTTGTATTATTTCTAATGAAGGACTAAGTGATGATGATTCTTTTGATAGTGATGATGGAAAAGAAGTTGTTTATGTTGCTATAAAATATGATTTTGATGAAGAACCTAGAGCCCTAAGTAATAATGAAACATGAACTATAAATAGTGGTTGTTCACATCACATGACTGATGACACACTTAATTTTATTTCCTTGGAAAAGAATGACAGAGGTTATGTTAGATTTGGTAATGATGCTCCATATCCTATGAAAGGGAAATGATCTATAATTCTACTGAACACACAAGATGTGATGATGTTTATTGGGTTGAAGGATTAAAGTATAATATGTTGAGTGTTGCACAACTAAACAATATAGGTCACCGACTAGAATTTCAATATGGAAGGGTGAAAGTATTTGATGAGAAGAATAATCTGACTGCTACTGGAGAATAATATAAAGGTAATTTATTTTATCTTGATATTGATGACATGTAAATGATTGAATGTTTGACAATGTTGAATTGAAGATAATGCAAGGCAATAAATCAGTTAATGTATTGTATTATCATTGATGTCAACTTGATATCATCTGTATGGTCATGTACATAATGCCAAAGACTTTAGAGAATCAAAGGAACAAAGGTTATGCTTTCAACAATGCATAACAAGTATTCACTTAGTGACAAACAACATCTATGGAGTGCACACCGATGGTTAGAGAAAAGAAGAACAGTCACAGTGATACCCGACGATCAGAAGCATAGTGTTGCCTGATGAAGCAAAGCCACAGTGATGTCCAAAGAGAAAAGTTAGAAGGCTTCCCAATGAGTAAAATTCCAATGATGCCCGATGGAGGAAGATCACGAATCCAACTGGAGTCTCACCGATGGAACTGTCAGTTGTCACTGACAACTAACTGTACTGGTGATCAACGGAATAGAAAGTTCAGAAAATGACAAAATATCTAGTTGGCAGAGCTAAGGATAGACTTAACTAGTTGTCTAATTTGTTTTATTCGAGCAGAGATAAGTGATTGATTTAAAGTTGATTTGTACAGCTGGAAAGAAGATATCTACGAGACAAATCAGGAGTTTTGATTTAAATCTAATTGGTTGGATTGTTTTTCACACCAAGAATCAAGAATCAAGAAACAGTGAATATCATGTCTATATAAGAGACAAGCTTAATTCATTTACGAATGAGATTAAGGGGAGTGAATAGAAAGAGGATGCTAAAGAGAAACTGATGAAGAACAACTTCATGCAGTCTTGATCAAACAAGCTGAAGGAAGAGCTAAGGAATCCTGCAGACACCGATGAACAGTGAAGCACAACATCACAGAGCAGAAAGTATGGAGAACAAAGGATTGAATTGATATACTGGTCAGAGAGGTAATGTACTTAAATAGATTTGAAAATATGCAATTCAAAGTTGCAATATGAACATGTCATAGTGTTTCAGTTTAACCATTGAAGCATCAAGTCTCTTAACTGAGTAGGACTTGAAAATCTTATATATATTGAGGTACATGTCAAGGAGTGCTAAAAAGGTTGATTCATGAAAGTAGCATTGGATTTTCTCGATACCTATTGACAGTCTAAGAAGGAGACTGATTCAAGGATGGTAGCAATAGATGCCTGATACTAAGTGACAACCTCTATGTATAAAATCCTCTAACAAGGTCGCACTTAACAGTGTGTCTGTAACCTTTAATAGGGTTGGCTCCTAACAGGGCTCACTTCAGAAGAGTGAAAATTTGGGGTACCGATCCCAGGGGTTTTTCCCTTAACGGGGTTTCCACGTTAAAAATTTATGTGTTATGTGTGTATGATTCATTTCTTTACTATTTTGTATCTTACATAGCTAACTCTGGATTGATCAGTATACTCTGCTTATTTACTGAGTTTCGATAAATAGTTATACTGCTTATTAGTAATCAAGAAAGAATAAGGATTGACAGAGAAAACTGACAGACAATTAATCAGTATTAGTATTTCATGGCATGCATCTTGTAGGGACATAATAATCTGAGGTTTATTGATTGGTGGTTAAGTTTGAAGGATAAATTTTGAAGCCACTGATTCACCCCCTCTCTGAGTTATTACTAACAATTGGTATCAAAGCTTGTGTGCTTGGAAAGAAAGGTTTCAAGACCTAATTCAAGAACACAAGATGAATAGACGAGAAGTGCCCAATTTGAACAAAGACAACTTTGCTTCATGACAAAGCAGTATAAGACTTCACTTATCAGGTATTGGTAATAATGTTACTCAATTCCTAGATACTGAATATGTGTTGCCCATAGGAGTATTGACAATAGATCAATTGAGAGATAAGAATGAGCACAACTGCATTGTAATAGAGCTTTCTTCCTCACTCTTTGATGCTGAATTTGAAGATGTCAAAGATTGCAAAACTGTAAAGAAGATGTGGGACAAAATGAAGCTTGTACATGGAGGTGATACAAATATTCTGAGAGCCAAGGCAGAAAGCCTTAGAGGAAAGTTTGATGATCTCAGAATGAAAGAAGGATAAAACATCACACAGTACAACACAAGAATTAAAGAAGTAGTCAACGCTATATGAGGAGTTGGAGGTACATTTGAAGAGGAGACAGTGGTAAGTAAAATCTTAAGAACCTTACTGCCTATATATGCTATTAGAGTTTCTGACATTCAAGTAATGAGAGAAGTATCAAACAATACAGTTACTCTTGCTAGTTTAATTGGTAGAATGATTTCATTTGAGATGAATAACTTTGATAATAGTGTCTTACCAAACTTAGAGTCTGCATTTAAGTCTTCTATGAGAATAAGCAAATCAAGTCGTAGACACACATCTAGAAGAGATAGTTAAAGAGAAAGTGAAGAAGAATATCTAGATGAAATAGAAGCACTTATGGCTAGAGTAATGCAGAGAGCCAAAGGTAAATACAAAGACAAGTTACCACTTGTATGCTTTAATTGTAAAGAGATTGGACACTTTGCTGCAAGATGTCCTAACATAAGAAAAGATGACAGAGTTCATAATAGATATTTTGAGAAGAAATATGACAGAGGTGATAACAAGGATTATAGAAGTTACCAACAATCAGAAAGAAGAGATACCTGAGACTACAAGGACAAAGGAAAGAAAGCCAGCTACCTAGCTGCTTGCAAAGATGAAGATACTGACATCGAACCTGATGAAGACATCGAGATGGTGTTTGTGGATGTGAAAGATGATTCAGATGAAGATGAAAGGTATGTAGAATCTGCACTCATATCTAAGGTTAGCAAGAATGACATCTAGATTATAGATAGTGGCTACACTCACCAGATGACCGTTGATAAAGAAAAGTTTAACACTTTTGAGTATTATAATGGTGGCACAGTATGAATGGGTAATGATACACCTTGTCCAGTTGAAGGAAAATGAACTATAATGTTGAATAACCTGATTAAATGTGAAAATGCTTATTGGGTAAAATGATTGAATTATAATCTATTGAGTGTTTCTCAACTGAATAATTCAGGTCACAGAGTACCATTTGAAAATAAGAATGTAAAGATCTTCAATGAATCAGGAAGATTGATTGGTACTGGTGAATAGACAACAGGTAACTTATTCTATCTGAATGATACTAACACCACTTGCTTAATGACTAGAAACAAGACATATGGTTGTGGCACAAAAGATTGTGTCATGTGAATTTTGACAACATGATGAAAATAAGCAGAAGGAGAAATATAAGAGGCTTACCGACGATGACAAAACCCGACAACATCATGTGCAAGAATTGTCAAAAATGTAAAATGAAAAAATCTATTTTCAAAAGTAAAACCCATACATCTGATGATATTCTAGAATTAGTCTATATTGATCTATGTGGACCAATGAGGACAAAGAGTTATTATGGAGACAGATATTTTATTATCTTTATTGATGATTACTCTAGAATGATGACAGTTATGTTTCTAAAAGATAAATCTGAAGCTTTCAAGATGTTTAAATGGTATAAGGCTATGGTAGAGAAACTAAGTGGTAAGGATCTAAAATGCTTGAGATTAGATAGAGGAGGAGAGTTTATATCAGATGAATTCACTGATTTCTGTAATGACCATGGTATAAAAAGACAGGTTTCTGCACCAAGGACACCACAACAAAATGGGATTGCTGAGAGAAGTAACAGATCAATAGTTGATTGTGCTAGAACATTGATGATAGAGAAAGGCATCACCCAAATTTTCTAGAGGGAAGCTGTCAGTACTGTTGTTTACACACTAAACATAGTACAATTGAAGAAGGACACAAAGAAGACACCCTATGAGCTATGGTATGGTAAAACACCCAATGTAAGTTACTTAAAAATATTTGGTAGTCAATGTTATATCTTAAAGGATGATAGAAATGGAAAGCTTGATGCCAAGAGTGATGATGGTATCTTTCTAGGGTATTCCACCAAAAGGAAGGCTTATAAATGTCTTATTAAGGCCTCTAACAAAATTGTTGAAAGTGCAAATGTAAAGATAGATGAATTTGCAGAAAATAATGAGTAGGAAAGTACAAAAGAACTAGAGGACTATAAAAAGTTTGTATACTGTGAAGAACCCAACTCTCTTCCTGGGCAACAATGCTTAATTCCTAAGCAACAAAATGTTGTAACCGATGGTCAGGCTGGAAATACCGACGGTTAGGATAATGATCAAAATAATGTGCAAGGTGATGAAGAATAGAATGAAGGACAAAATGATGATGAAGCTGATAGACGAAGAGCTAAACCTGTACTTGCAAGATATGTAAGAAGGAACCATCCAGAGATCCAGATCATAGGAGATAAGAAAGCTGGTACAAGAACAAGAAGTAAGTCTTTAAACTCAAGTTGTTTACTTTGTGAGTTTTAGCCAAAATCTGTCAATGCTGCACTTGATAATGAAGAATGGATAAGTGCTATGAATGATGAGATTGAGAAGATTGAAAAGAACAAGACATGGTCACTTGTGCCAAGACCAGATGATAATAATGTCATCGGTACTAAATGGATATTCAGGAATAAGCTAAATGAGAATGGAGAAGTCACAAGAATCAAAGAAAAACTAGTATGCAAGGGGTATGCACAAGAGGAGGGTATTGACTATGGAGAAACCTTTGCACCCGTTGCTAGGCTAGAAGGTGTAAGAATACTACTTTCTTATGCTGCATTCAAAGGATTCAAGGTATACCAGATGGATGTCAAGTCAACATTCCTAAATGAAATACTTGAAGAAGAGGTATACATTGAGCAACCAGAAGGGTTTGTAGATCTAGACAAGAGAAACATGGTATGTAGACTTCATAAAGCCTTGTATGGATTAAAACAAGCTCCTAGATCCTGGTATGAATGACTTCATTCCTATCTTATAAGTATTGGATTTGTAAGGACTAGTGAAAACAATAATCTTTATTTGAAGGAAGATAATGATGCTAACACTTTGATTGCTGAAATATTTGTTGATGACATCATATTTGGAGGCAATGATATGCTATGCAAATCATTTGCTAATGAGATGAGCAAAGAGTTTTAGATGTCTATGTTTGGAGAGATCAAGTTCTTTCTTGGTCTATAGATCATTCAACAAAGTGAAGGTATTTTCATTACACAGTCCAAATACATTAAAGAGGTCTTGAAAATATTCAAGAAGGAAGATTCCAAACCAGTTGGAACACCAATGGCTACTGGATGTAAGTTGAAAAAGGAGGACAAGACAACATAGGTAAATAAGACTTTGTACAGGTCAATGATTGGAAAACTCATGTATGTTGTACACGCTAGACCAGATATTACACATGCAGTAGGAATTGTTGCTAGATTTTTTGCTAACGCCAGGGAATCACATATGACTGCTGTGAAAAAGATTTTAAGATATCTAAAGAATATTGAGGAATATGTCTTATGGTATAGAAGAGAAGGAAAATTTGAACTTAAGGTGTTTACCGATGCTAATTGGACTGGAAATCTTGATGAACGGAAGAGAACAACTGGAGGAGCATTCTTTATGGGTGACAAACTTGTCACATGGATTAACAAGAAGCAAGGATGCATCTCTCAGTCTACTGCAGAAGCAGAGTATGTTGCTACTGCTACAAATTGCTCAAATATTGCATGGATCAACAGTTACTGGAAGGTATGCATATGAAGATCTTAGAACCAGTAATTATCTATTGTGATAACACTAGGGCAATAAACATTTCTAAGAATCTAGTCATGCATGCTAAGACTAAACACATTGCCATCAAGTATCACTATTTAAGAGAACAAGTTCAAGCAAAGGAAGTGACACTTGATTATGTGCAATCCAAAGAACAATTAGCTGATATCTTCACCAAGCCACTGCCCAAGGATGCATTTGAGTACTTGAGAAAGAGACTAGGGGTCAAACCCTTGTCTACCAGTCAGTAAAATGACTGAAGGCTACATCAGCCTACATATTATCAGAATATCATTAATGTTGATGCAAGCAAAGAGATAAACTTCAAAGCTACATCTATATATAGTCATGCATATATCAGCATCGAGCACTAGAACATATTGATGTATTGCTGATGGATAAGGGAAATTCAAGGAATATATTATGGATGGAGAAAAATGATTGTTTGACATGAGTGTCAAATATTTGTTTGGCATTGTTGTCAAAGGGAGAGAAATTATCCATATTATTAGATCTTTCTGGAAAGGGAAAGACATTATCCATTACTCCAACAAGTTATTATATCCTTAGGGAGAGAAATTGTATGGAAAGATTATACAAAGGGAGAGTTGCTGACAAGAGAAAAAGACATCAAAAAAGAAGAACAATCAAGGGAGAGAAATTGACACAAGGAAGGAACACACCACATAAGAATATAGAGAGCTGCAAGGATCAAATCTAAGATAAAACAAAGCTTACTGATGGCCAGACATTTATCGGTTATCAAAATAAAAAGACTGGTAGTTTGATGAATCTCAACTGTTGTATTTAATATTGTATTAGAAATAGTATAGTGTGATAATATAGTATGTTGCCATCAATGCCAAAGGGAGAGATTGATGACATGTAACTGATTGAATGTTTGACAATGTTAAGTTGAAGATAATAGAAGGAATTAAATCAGTTAATGTATTGTATTGTCATTGATGTCAACTTGATATCATCTGTACAGTAATGCACATAATGCCAAAGACTTCAGAGAATCAAAGGAACAAAGGTTATGCTTTCAGAAATGCATAAAAGTCAAGTATTCACTTAGTGACAAACAACATCGACAGAGTTCACATCGATGGTCAGAGCAAAGAAGAAAAGTCACAGTGATACCTAACGATCAGAAGCATAGTGTTGCCCGACGAAGCAAAGCCATAGTGATGCCCGATGAGAAAATTCAGAAGGTTTCTTGATGAGTAAAATCAATGATGCCTGATAGATGGAGATCATGAAGCTAACTAGAGTCTCATCGACAGAACTGTCAGTTGTCACTGACAACTAACTGTAGTGGTGATTGACAGAACAGAAAGTTCAGAAAATGACAAAATATCTAGCTGGTAGAGCTAAAGATAGAATTAACTAGTTGTCTACTTTGTTTTATTCTACCAGAGATAAGTGATTGATTTAAAGTTGATTTGTATAGTTGGCAAGAAGATATCTACGAGACAAATCAAGAGTTATTCTTTAAATCTAATTGGCTAGATTGTTTTTCATGCCAAGAATCAAGAATCAAGAATCAAGAATCAAGAATCAAGAAATAGTGAATATCATGTCTATATAAGAGACAAGCTTAATTTATTTACGAATGGGATTAAGGGGAAGAGAAACTGATGAAGAAAAAATTCATGCAGTCTTGATCAAACAAGCTGAAGGAAGAGCTAAGGAATTCTGCAGACACCGACGAATAGTGAAGCACAACATCATAGAGAAGAAAGTATGGAGTACAAAGAATTGAATTGATACATTGGTCAAAGAGGTAATGTACTTAAATAGATCTGAAAATCTACAATTCAAAGTTGCAATATGAACATGTCATAGTGTTTTAGTTTAACCATTGAAGCATCAAGAATTAGCCGAGCAGGACTTAAGAGTCTTATATATATTGAGGTACATCTCAAGGAGTGCCAAAAAGGTTGATTCATGAAAGTAGCATTGGATTTTCCCGATACCTATTGATAGTCTAAGAAGGAGGCTGATTCAAGGATGGTAGCAATAGATGCCTGATACTAAGTGACAACCTCT
>MU224391.1:755904-768731 GCA_018584345.1 Thuja plicata
ATATAATCAAAGTCAACCACCTGTTCTAGGTCTAATCCATATCAAATGTAATCCACACAATATAATCATCATCACATCATAATATCACGAGTCCCTGTCGGGATGAAAAAAAGTGTATCAATGTATCGAAACATAAAGTTTCAAGGCGTGATAACAAAAAAAAGAAGCTATGATGGGTCAGGGTGAGGCCTCACATTTATCAACCCTAAGATCATGATAAGAGAGACATCATCAGTTTAAGGAAAAAAACAGAGGGGGTGTGATGACCTCACCCAATGAGAACTTATGTCCCATTGTGAACCACACAAGGAAAAATTTCAACTGGAAAGATGAAGTTGAACCGCCTAGTGAATGTGGCTACTCACTAGTCAACACATTAGGGAGATCTAGTCTTAAGGACACCTTCTAACCTTAAGGGATCAAAACATTGTAAATTGAAACTGGAGGGATCAAGAGATCCTGTAAAGTAAAAATTTGTGCTATAAGGATTAGTCTTTAATCCATAAAGGGAGAAAAGTTTTAAGTTTTGAAAATATTTTGAATGTGTGTGTGTGTGTGCAAAAAGTGAGTAGAGTGTATTCCCCCACATTAAAGTCATTGCTAACACTTTAACAGGAGCAATGGCTTTAACGGAAACATAAACAACTCTATTGATTACATTTCCACTACGAGATGCCCCCAAACGAAGACAAATCAAGGGAAATAGTATATAAACATACAAAGAACATAGAAGGAATCTACTTACTATGGGGTCAGTATGATCATAAGATAATATGTATATATAGATATGATATTATTGCAAATGAATTGACATCATTCTCCAAAGAAAGTAGAACTACAATCACAAAGGAGGAAAGAAAACTCAAGAGTTACAAAGAAGAGTCTTTTCAGACCACAACATGCAGACCAAAAAGAATCAGCGCTATCATGTCGCAGATCCAAGAAGAGTATAAAAGGAAATTTTTTACGAATAATAGCACAAGTACAAAAAAACATGAAAACAACATATAGAAGAATAGAGATACATATAGAGGAATTATACATTAGGTTTGATTCCTTTATCACCTTGCACCAACAAAGTAACAAGGGTCATATAAAAGAGTCTAACAAACATTTAGCAAACACATTACGGGAGAAGTACAATACCACATGCAAACATGAAAAAGGGCTACCATGAAGGATAAGCCAATCGGGCGCATTTCCTACTCTCCCCATCTTGATTTATATCATTTAGGGAAGGTGGGAAACTCACAAGAGGGACTATATCGAATATAGTAGGAATAATAGCCAGTTCCAAACAAGGATCCTCTTGAGAATTGTGTTGCTCGATACTAGGTGTAATTATCAATTGAGTTGAAAGCATATGAGGTAAATCAGTATCAAGATCAATGGTCTCATATTCATCACTAAGATCAATAGAATCATCAAGAGTATCTTCCTCATCAAGATTAATTAAAATAGGATCTAAGATGCGAATAGGATCATCATACTAATTCATCTTAACATCATTATGAACATTAACTTCTTACAACACACCAGGCATAGGTTGGTCGAAAGAAGGTAAAGAATATTGAAGAACAGAAGTACATGCCCTAGCATTAGATCTATGCTTCTTACAGTGTTCATTAGCATATTTGTTACATTTTGCTTTGTTTGACACATGTTGAGAACTAGGAGGAATAACAACTGGATCCTTCACAGGTTCTATAGGAGAGTTGGTAGGATTTTCAGTAGGTTGAGAAGCAACATTGGGAGGTTGAGTAATAAAGCTAGCTGTAATGGATAAAGGAGGTATGGAAGGAGTGGGGAAAAGACCACAGTTAGGATCTATCCGAGGCATGCTTAACTCAAAAATCTTGCGATGTTTATAAGCTTGATATGAACGAAAAAGGTTGTCAGGGAGAAGATAACATGAATTAGGTAATGAAGGCCAAAAGAAATCAAGAGTAGCACAATCTCTAGGCCTAGAAGGTTGATACAAACTATGATTAATCATTTTCACTTCTCCATTATGAATGAACTTAAGACATTTATGAATAGGAGAAGCAATATCATGCATATCAGTTATCCAAGGCAAACCAAATTTGACTTGAAATTGATCAGAAGTAGGAACGCCAATGAAGGTAGTATCTACAACTTTACCACAAAGTTCAATATGCAAGTTAATAGAACCAAGTGCAGGATAGAGAAAGCCATTAAAAGTTTGGATCCATGCATCAGATGTATCATAACAATCATGTTGTAGTTTTTTCATAAAAAGGTTTTCCTCAGTAATGACATTTATTAAAGATGTGGGATCAACAAGACAACCACGCATAGGTATCTTATAAATCCTAGCATAAATATAAAGGGGACCATCGGGAACCTTAATAGTCTCAAAATCATCAAAGGTAATTGAAAGTTCTCGAGGTCATTTATCCTTAGTTTGTTTCTGAGGTTTATGTGGAACTTGAAGTTGAAGTGGAGGTGAAGGATCTTGAACAATAGGTTGAGATGAAACAATGCACTCCACATGATTAACAATGTGATTAAGATCATCCATCTTATAATTGTAAAGAATATTCACAAAAGATGGTTGAGCAATGGTATTAGTATCATATGTAGGTAAAGGATTCATATAGATTTGAAGGTTTTGACTAGGAGGAGAGACAAATTTGTTCCCATTACCATAAAAATTATCAACAGATAAAGCATTAGAATCAATTAAGTCTTGAACTTTATGCTTTAGAGAATAACATTTCTCAGTATCATGGCCATTTTGGCGATGATATTGGAAAAAAGCTTTAGAATCAAAGGATTTTGATACTATCATAGTAGGGAGAAGAGGTCAAATAGGAGGCAAGGTAATCATATTAGCACTTAACAACCTACTCATAATAGAATGTAAAGATTCAGAGAGAGGAGTAAATGTACAATTCATATGGAAAGCAATGGATGCAGAAGTGGCATTGTTGGATGCAACATCAGGTTGATTAGCAACCGCATTCGTCTGTTTATTAATCTTGACATAGTTGTTAGGTTTCTAAAACTTATTAGGATTAGGAGCAGCACCATTCTTATCAACTGGAACATGAGCCATTGGAGTATTTATCTCAAATTGACTCACTTGTAATTGATAATGATGAAGTGCTACACAAAGTTGTTGAAAAGAGGTAAATTCAGTAAATAGAATCTTATCTCTAATATACTTTTGTAAGTTTGAAATAAACATACGCTGCATATCAATATCAGGAACATGATACGAAATCTGAGCATACAAATTCTTAAATCTACCAATAAAATCAGTCAATTTTTCCTAAATGTTTTGTTTACAATGCATTAAATGAGTTAAGGAAACTTGTGGACCAATGTTATTTTGAAATTTTTGGATAAAGGTATTAGAAAGTTTAGGAAAATAATCAATAGAATAAGGAGGTAAAGAACAATACCATTGCAAGGATTTATCATGAAAATTCCTAGAAAATAACTTAGCTAAAATCCCATGATCATGAGCATAATCACTACAAAGGATTTGAAAACTTTTAACATGAGTAACAGGATCGCCTTTACCATTGTAATTCTCAAGATGAGGCATATCGGCTTGCTGAGGGACAATAGCACGAATAATGTCTAAGGATAAAGGACTACCCATGTCACATGTAGGAATGCTAAACTTGGATTGGGTTAAAGATGCAAGTTTTTGTTGTAAAGATGACACAGTTTGAGCCAAACTGATAATTGTGGAATCATTAAAAGAAATAGGTGGCATAGAAATATTAGGAACACTAGGAAAAGTTTAGGAAGTGGCAGGAATGGAAGACACAACTGGTGGAACACTTGGAACCATAGTAGGAAGGGGATTGGAATAAGTAAAAGGCACACTATGATATGAAGGTTGTGAGGTAGGTAGAGATACCAGTGGAACAATCACATGAATAGATGAAATGGGGAGAGATGTAGTCATAAAAGGAGTATAAGTAGGAATACTAGGTAAAAGAACAAAAGAAGGCCCCCCACTAGTGACAAGAGGAGTGAATCCAAGATCTTGAGCCTCTTGAGCTAAAGGTTTAACATTCAAATGCACAATATGAGTGATACCACGCAAGAGATTAATAACTTGATCACTATCACGTAGGAATTTATTAAGAGCCTCTATATCTTGGATGGAATATTGATTATGGTTTTCTTGAATAAGCTAATTTCTCATTTTATCAAGTTCTGTTGAAAGTTTTTGCACTTGTTCAGAAGGAACTCTTAATGCATCATCCTCATCATGAGATGAGGGAGAAGAGTTATGCTCCATAGAAGGATTGGAATCATGAGTGGTCAAATTGTCATCCGGGATCCTAAGGAAAGGATAGGATGAATCAGGATCAAAGGAACCCATAAGTCTATGACTTCTTCTAACTGGGATACTATAAGTAGGACTAGAAGTGGTAAAGCTCATACACCAATGCAATGTAAATGAACTAATTTAGGAAACACAAGATTTTAATTTTTAATTTTTGAAATGTAAATACAAGAACATAAAAGAAATCTAATTTAATATTCATGCAAGATCTAACATAAAAGATGTAAATCTAACACCAAAAAGAAAGAGTTGTCTATCGCGGGATCAACAAAAAGAAAGAGTTGTCTACGTCGAGTTCACCAAAATGTAAGATATAAAATAGATGTTTGTTACAAAAATGTAAGATATGAAATGTGTATTTGAAATGTAGGGGGTAAATAAGATGTTCCCTTTTTATCCTTAGATACACAAATGAAGGATCCAAATTTATTAACCCCAAAGGAAGGATTCAATGCATAAATGAATCAATCATTTGGAAATAAAAGCAAAGAGGAAGATCTTAAATTCCCATTTTAGAAAAGAATGTGTGATATAGATAGAAAGATTAAGAAATTTAATTGAAATGAATAGGAGGAAAGAACTAACCTTGAAATGTTATAGATATGAAGAATGTTGTTTTTGGGGGCCTGCACTCAGTTTCTGGAAAATTTGAGACCGGATATGGAATAGAAACGAACAAAACCCAAAAACATTTTTCCATTCTGACATAGTTCCTATTTTGACCCTCAAGTCAATGTCACCATTGACCCAGAATTTCTAATTCTGACCTAGGGTAGAATCAAACTAAAAATTCTCTGACAGGAAATCTATTTTCAGATCCTAATAGTTTGCCAAAAAGGGTATCCGAGTCTGTACTCCAATCTGTTGTTCTGAACCTGTACCTACAAGAAAAATGGATTTTTTTGTTGGGGGGAGGGGTTTGCCTTGGTCAAACCCTAGTTTTGGAATTAACCTCAAATTATAATTGAAATTGCATAAGTAAAACAAAGTAAATGAACAAATTCACCTTTCTTGTAGAAGCCCTTATCGCAGATTCAAATCTGTGGATCCAAAAGTATGCATGAACCAAAATGGATGTAGAATTTAGAATGTAGGATGTCTCAAATAAATTTCTTGTATATATTCAACACCAATCTTGAATGGATCTTGGAATAGGAAGATGCTTGGAAGAATGTGGATGAAGAAATCTTCAACAAGAGGGCTCCATAGAGCTTGAATCCTTCAATGGATACCAATGGATCTTCTTGATGAATTGAGTTTTTTAGAAGTGCTTTAATGCTTGAGAATGGATGAATGCTTCCAAGTTAGGGACCCATTCAAGGCACCTTACATGACCCCAAACCACTTAATCGGAAGGATAAACCAGTCTATAATGGAAGTGCTTACATTTTCTGACTATACAAATACATACACTTCCAAGCAAAGAAGAGATTGTACAGAAGGATATCAGTCCTCATAAAGAGAATGATTCTTAACAAACCAATCCATGTATGAAATGAAATCATAGCATAAAATATATGAATAATAAAGAGATAATAGATCCTTTGGAAAATATAAATGAGATAGAAAGACCTTTCCCTCCCCAAGTGAAGGAACAAGGAACTCTTCCTATTATGATGTCCTTACTACACATTATGCAAAGAAAAGAGCTCCCAATAATGTAAGCAACCAAATTTACATAATGTAGAGAAACATAATAGGAAAGAGAGATGCTAAGGTATATTTTTGACATCAAAGAAATTTAAAAGATCTTTTGTTAAACAAAGAAGAGATCTATCAACCAAATATTGAACAAATTATCTGAATTCTACACAATCAACAAGAGAACGTTTGTTACTATGATGAAATAAATATAGAAATTCACTATTTAGAGGTCTTTAATGTTTTTGAAAAGTTCTATAAGAAAATAAAATTCGTGAATCACAACTAATTCTCCAAAATATTCTTTTAGTGAAAGCCAAGCGGTCATCGAAAGGTGACGAGACAACATATGGTGTTGGTAAAATAATGTTAAGGGGAGGTTTTGGTTGAGAGGAAGATGGTAAAATAGTATCTTGAGAAGTAAAACCTAGACCACACTTAGTATTTTGTGTATGAGGATAAATAGGAACCTTAATACCTTGTTATTTAATACCAAGTCCTAACCCACTGTCACCTTGTTGAGTAGTGATATGATACCCCACATTGTAAATATTTTTTAATACAGAGGGTGAAGGGGGTTGATCTTGAGATTTATGGAAATATGTGGTATAAGGAGGAATAGGAGGAAGAATATTCTCTTTAAGAGATGCTCCGTCACTATCTTATCATCTTTAGATGGTGAAGAAGAAGAATGTTTATCATCATCTTATTGTCTAGTCAATATTCTTGGAGAAAAATCATCAATAAAGTGTTGAACATTAGGATTTTGGATAATGCTTTGATAAAATGAGGATTTATTAAGAATCATCCAAGGATTTTCATAAGCTTGCTTCTCTGAGATAATCCATTAAAGTATGTTGAGGAAGAGGAGATCTAGGTCTTGCAATAATGGGATCACTAGGAGCTAGATCTCTATCATCATGTTTACTAGTCATTAGAGGATTATGATTAAGATAATTAATATTATTGTTATCTTTATTTTCATTGAAAAATGTCCTTATGTAATCCACATATTCTATGCATTTTGTTAAAATATTACTTATAAAAATACATGAAACATTGATAATAGATTTAAAAATTGCCTTATAAGGGAGAAAGATATTATATAACCTCATAATGCCATATCAGAGAATACCATGAATGAATACAAATATCATAAAATGAAAGAAATCATAATTCACTCCATGTGATTGATAAAAATAAGTAAGGAGAAATGTAACCACATATTTTATCACACACCAATCTAACTTAGTGAACTCCATAGTGAATGAAATATTACACCAAAATTAGAATGTAAATTTTATGAGTCTGGTTCACCAAAATGTATAATAAGAAATGGGGAGAAATGGGATATGTAGATAAAAAATTGCTTCTCACTTCACTACTTGCACATTAGGGTAGAAGATACCCCCACTAGGTTCAAGAGGTGGCTTAAACACTCAATGGGGATAAGGTCTATCCTTCCTATGAAAGAGAGTAAAATGTAATGAATGAAATGAAATAAGGATGATTAGGTAATGTAATAGATCTATTAGGAAAGACACTCAAAAGATGTTGAAAAGACTAAAATAGACATATATTGAGTTGAAACTAACAAAAACAAAAATGGGAAGATGAAACATACCTGTGGAAGAAATATGAGCTTAAGGTGGTCGGGACACGTTGATTTTGGCAAAGTGTTCCTAAGACAGATCAATTTTGGCAATGTGTCATCGAGGTTTTTGATTGAAACTTGCACATAACCTTAAAATGTTCTTTCTATGCCTAGATCCTATCCAACGACTCTATATCTTGTTCCTACACATAGAAAAATAGGAGAAAGGTTTTAGAAAGGGGTTTTCCTTAGTCAAACCCATGTTTAGGAATCAAACTTGAAATGAAATGAAATAATGAAAGTGTGTTGTCATGTAGCAAAGACTAGATATAGAAAATGAACCATATCATACCTTGTAGATGTAAATACTTCTTAAAATGTGATCAAGTATGTTGATCCAATAGCTTTGAATAAACACAAAAAACCAAAAGGAAATCATGAAAAGACAAAAACTTATGGAAAATATGTTGTAATCCATCACAATGTTTTGGTTGGAGAGAAGAGAGAGAAGACTTGAATGCTGTTAAATGGATGTTGGTCTCCTTCCTTGATAGTAAAATCCTTTGGTTAGCTCAAAGGGGGAACAAAGCTAGATCTATGGAAGAAATAACCTTGATTTCTTGAGAGGGATGATTTATTCAATGATTGAACTTGATAGCTCTTGAATGCTTGCAATTGACAATAATGACTCCACTTGTGAAATCTTAAACATGAATGCTAACAATGGATAATGGATGCTGACAATAGATAATGGATGCCAAAATGAAGAGAGATAGGGGATTTATATACATCTCACATCATTTCAGGGAGTTAGGATTAAGAATACTAACCACGAGACTAGATTCCCCTCCTAAACCCTAACATGGGCCTCCGGGCTAAATTTGGGCCCAATTCTCCTTGGACATCTTGCCAATAGTGACATGTCCTTGGGAGAATGAGCCCATACTTGATTTGGGTTGTATGGAGATAAGGTAAGTGTTGGGTATTTGATGATAGCTCATTCCAAAGTCAGATTAGATCACAAAGGCCAAAATAAATGTATAGGGCCTAGGTGAAGAAATAAATTATGCAATTGGATGAAAAAGAGAGAAACACACTTAAAACTGATGACATGTAACTGATTGAATGTTTGAAGATGTTAAGTTGATCACCGAAATGTAGAAGGATAATGCAAGACATTAAATTAGTTAAAGGATTGTATTTTCAATGATGTCAACTTGATATAATCTGATTGGTTATAATCAAAGTGTCAAAGACTTCAGAGAATAAAAGAGAAAAAGATTATGCTTTCAGTAATGCATAAAAGACAAGCATTCATATTATGACTTCAAACTCCGATGGTCAGTAGACCCCGACAGATAGAGATCACCAAAATTCAAGTCATCATGATGCCCAAACAAGGACATCGATGAGAAAAATCACAAGCATAACCGACGGCCAGAAACATAGTGTAAACCGACGGAGAAGCCTGACGAGAATTGGAGTGTTGACCAACGCTATCAAATATTTAAACACCAAAATTAACTTGAGTTCAGAAATGACAAAATATCTTGCTGGTAGAGCTAAATATAGGCTTAAATGGTAGTTATCTTTGTTTTCATTGACATGATAAAGCCAGAGATAAGTAATGGATTTAAAGATGTTTTGTCCAGTTGGCAAGAAGATCTTGATGACATGTAACTGATTAAATGTTTGATAATGTTAAGTTGAAGATAATGCAAGGCATTAAATCAGTTAATGATTTGTATTTTCATTGATGTCAACTTGATATCATTTGTACAGTCATGTATAAAATGCCAAAGACTTCAGAGAATTAATGGAACAAAGGTTATGCTTTCAGCAATGCATAAAAGTCAAGTATTCACTTAGTGACAGATAACACCGATGGAGTGCACACCATCGGGAAAGGAAAAGAAGAAAATTCACAGTGATAACCGATGAGCAGAAGATAGTGTTTCTCGATGAAGCAAACCACAAGATGCCCAACGAGCTGAAAATAGAGTTTCCCGACGAATGGAGATCTCGAAGCTAACTAGAGTCACACTGACAAAACTGACAGTTGTAACCAATGACTAACTGAAGAGTTGACTGATGGAACAAAGGGTTCAGAAAATGATAAAATATCTAGCTGGCAAGAGCTAAAGATAGACTTAATTGGTTATTTTATTTGTTTTATTCGACCAGAGTTATTTTCACAAGGAACAAAGCAAGGCTAGTATGCAAAGGGTATGCACAAGAGGAAGGTATAGACTATGGAGAGACCTTTGCACCCGTCGCTAGGCTAGAAGGAGTAATAATACTGCTTGTTTATGCTGCATATAAAGGATTCAAAGTATATCAAATGGATGTCAAGTCAACATTCCTAAATGGAATACTTGAAGAAGAGGTATACATTGAACAACCAGAAGGGTTTGTCGATCCAGACAAGAGAAACATGGTATGTAAGAAACATGGTATGTAGAATTCACAAAGCCTTGTATGGATTGAAACAAGCTCCCAGAGTCTAGTATGAATGACTTCATTCCTATCTAATAAGTATTGGATTTGTAAGGACTAGTGAAAATAATAATCTTTATTTGAAGGAAGATACTGATGCTAACAGTTTGATTGCTGAAATATTTGTTGATGACATCATATTTGGAGGCAATGATATGCTATGCAAATCATTTGCTGATGAGATGATAAAAGAGTTTGAGATGTCTATGTTTGGAGAGATCAAGTTCTTTCTTGGTCTATAGATCATTCAACAAAGTGAAGGTATTTTCATTACTCAGTCCAAATACATCAAAGAGGTCCTGAAAATATTCAAGATGGAAGATTCCAAACTAGTTGGAACACCGATGGCTACTAGATGTAAGTTGAAAAAGGAGGACAAAACAACTGAGGTAAATCAAACTTTGTACAGATCAATGATTGGAAAAATCATGTATGTTGTACACACTAGACCAGATATTGCACAGGCAGTGGGAATCGTTCCTAGATTTTCTGCTAACCCCAGGGAATCACATATGACTGCTGTAAAAATAATTCTAAGATATCTAAAGAATACTGAGGAATTCAGCTTGTGTTATAGAAGAGAAGGAAAATTTGAACTTAAGGTGTTTATCGATGCTGATTGGGCTGGAAATCTTGATGACCGAAAGAGAACAACTGGAGGAGCATTCTTTATAGGTGACAGACTTGTCACATGGATTAGAAAGAAGCAAGGATGCATCTCTTAGTCTACTACAGAAGCAGAGTACGTTACTGGTGCTGCACATTGCTCAAATATTACATGGATCAAATAGTTGCTGGAAGGTATGCATATGAAGATCTTAGAACCAATGGCTATCTACTGTGATAACACCAGTGCAATAAACATTTCCAAGAATCCAATCATGCATGTAAAAAATAAACACATTGCAATCAAGTATCATTAATTAAGAGAACAAGCTCAAGAAAAATAGGTCATACTTGAATATGTGAAATCCAAAGAACAATTGGCTGATATCTTCACCAAGCCACTGCCCAAGGATACATTTGAGTACTTGAGAAAGAGATTGGGGTCAAACCCTTGTTTACCAGTCAGTAAAATGAATGAAAGTTGCATCAGCCTACATATTCTTAGAATATCATTCATGTTGATGCAAGCAAAAAGGATGAACTTCAAAGCTACATCTATATACAATAGGTATATATCAGAACCGAGCACCAGAACATATTGATGTATTGTTGATGGATAAGGGAAATTCAAGGAATATATTATGGATGGAAAGAAAAGGTCACTTGACATTAATGTAAAATATATGTAAGATATTTGTTTGGCATTGCTGTCAAAGGGAGAGAGTTTCTCCATATTATCATAGTATTTAAAAAAAAGAAGAAAGATTATCCATTATCAGATTATTCCAATAGGGAGAGATCATATCCATAGGGAGAGAATTTGTATGAAGGAGTGAATACAAAAGAAGAGTTTCTGACAAGAAAGAAAGACATCAAATGTGAAGAATAATCAAAGGATAGATATTGACACAAGGAAAAGATGCAACACATCAGAACAAGAAACACAAAGAGCTGCAAGAATCAAATCTAAGCTAAAACAGAGCTTACCGGCGGTCAAACATTTTTATCGGTTATCAAAACAAACTGTTTGGTAGTTTGATGAATCTCAATAATTGTATTTCATATTGAATTAGAAATAGTATAGTATGATAATATAAGTTTGTTTCCATCAATGCCAAAGGGAGAGATTGATGACATGTAACTGATTAAATGTTTGATAATGTTAAGTTGAAGATAATACAAGGCATTAAATTAGTTAATGATTTGTATTTTCATTGATGTCAACTTGATATCGTCTGTACGGTCATGTATAAAATTCCAAAGACTTCAGAGAATCAATGGAACAAAGGTTATTCTTTCAGTAATGCATAAAAGTCAAGTATTCACTAAGTGACAGATAACACCGACGGAGTTCACACCATCGGTAAAGGCAAAGAAGAAAATTCACAGTGATACCCGACAAGTAGAAGACAGTGTTGCCCGACGAGCTGAAAATAGAGTTGCCCAATGGACGGAGATCTCAAAGCTAACTGGAGTCACACCAATGGAACTGACAGTTGTAACTAACGACTAATTGAAGAGTTGAATGATGGAACAGAGGGTTTAAAAAATGATAAAATATCTAGTTGGCAAGAGATAAAGATAGACTTAACTGGTTGTTTTCTTTGTTTTATTCGACTAGATTTAAGTGATTGATTTAAAGAAGATTTGTACAGTTGGCATGAAGATAACTATGAGACGAATCAGGAGTTATGCTTTAAATCAAATTGGCTAAATTGTTTTTTACGCCAAGAATCAAGAATCAAGAAACAATGAATATCATGTCTATATAAGAGACAAGCTTAATTCATTTTTTGTATCACATGAAAATGGATTAAAGGGAGTGAATAGAAAGAGGATGCTGAAGATAAACTGATGAAGAACAACTTCATGCAGTACTGATCAATCAAGCTAACGGAGAGCTAAGGAATTTTGCAGACACCAATGAACAGTGAGCACAACATCACAGAGCAGAAAGTATGGAGCACAAAAGAATTGAATTGATACATTGATCAGAGAGGTAATTTAAGTACTTAAATAGACCTAAAAATCTGCAATTCAAGTTGCATTAGAAACAGGTCATTTTGTTTTAGTTTAACCATTGAAGCATCAAGTCTCTTAACAGAGCAAGACTTAACAGTCTTCTATATATTGAGGTACATCCCAAGGAGTGCCAAAAAG
>MU224391.1:771236-815961 GCA_018584345.1 Thuja plicata
AAATGATAGTGACAGTGATAATGAGGATCAAGGACTTGATGAGATTGAAGCACTTATGGCCAAAAGATTGTAGAGAGGCAAAGGTAGATACAAAGGTAAATTACCACTTGTATGTTTCAATTGTAAAGAGGTTGGACACTTTGCTGCAAGATGTCCAAACTGAAGAAAAGATGAAAGATCATATGAGAAGAATTTTCATAAAGGTGAAAATAGAGATTACCAAAGCAACTAACGATCTGACAAAAGAGATACCCGAGACTACAAGGACAAAGGGAAGAAATCCTGTTACCTAGCTGAGAACAGAGCTGATGACACTGACACCAAATCAGAAGAAGACATCGAGATGGTATTTGTAGCCATGAAGGATGTTTCAGATGAAGATGAAGGAAGGTATGTAGAAACTGCACTCATATCTAAAGTTAGTAAAAATGATGTCTGGATCATAGATAGTGGCTACACTCACCATATGACTGGTGATAAACAAAAGTTTGAGACTTTTGAATACTATAATGGTGGTTCAGTGAGAATGGGAAATGATACACCTTGTACAATTGAAGGTAAAGGAACCATAATGTTGAATAACCTGATAAAATGTGAAAATGCCTACTGGGTAAAAGGACTGAATTATAACTTCTTAAGTGTTTCACAGTTGAACAATTCAGGTCACATAGTAGCATTTAAAAATAAGAAGGCAAAGATCTACAATGAATCAAGAAGATTGATTGGTACCGATGAGAAAAAAAAAGGTAACCTTTTCTATCTTGATGACACTAAAACCACTTGTTCAATGGCTAGAAATGAAGACATATGGTTGTGGTACAAAAGATTGTGTCATGTGAACTTTGACAACATGATAAAGATAAGAAACAAAAGGAATGTCAGAGGCTTACCGAGCATGACTAAGCCTGAGCATATCATGTGCAAGAATTGTCAAAAAGGTAAGATGACAAAGTGTAGTTTCAAGAGTAAAACCCATACATCTACTGCAATTCTAGAATTAGTCCATACAGATCTATGTGGACCCATGAGGACAAAGAGCTACTATGGAGATAGGTATTTTATTCTCTTTTTTTGATGATTTTTCTAGAATGATGACATCCATGTTTTTAAAAGATAAATCATAAGCATTTAAGATGTTTAAATGGTATAAAGCAATGGTAGAAAACAAAGTGAAAATAAATTGAAATACTTAAGGTTAGATAGAAGAGGGGAATTTACTTCAGAAGAATTCACTGACTATTGCAATGAGCATGGAATTAAAAGATAGGTTTCTGCACCGAGAACACCACAACAAAATGGAATTGCTGAAAGGAGAAACATATCAATTGTTGACTGTGCAAGAATGTTGATGATTGAGAAAAGCATCACTCAAACTTTCTGGAGGGAAGCTATCAGTACTACTATCTACACATTAAATATAGTACAATTGAAGAAGGACACAAAGAAGACACCCTATGAGCTTTGGTATGGTCATACACCCAATGTAAGTTACTTCAAAATCCTTGGTAGTCAATGTTATAAATTGAAGGATGATAGAAATGGAAAACTTGACTTCAAAAGTGAAGAAGGTATCTTCCTAGGGTATTCAACCAAAATCAAGGCTTATAAATGTCTTAAAAAGTCATCTAACAAAATCATTGAAAGTGCAAATGTGAAAATAGATGAATTTGCAGAAAAGAATGATAAGGAAAGCAAAAAGGAACTAGAGGAATACAACATGTTTGTTTATACAGAACCTAACACTCTACCTGAGAAATAGTATGTCACTCTCGAGCATCACAACATTGTAATCGAGCATTAGGCTGCAATTACCAATAATCAGGATAATCCTCAAGATGATGTTCCAGACAATGGAGATGAAAATGAAGGTGAAGAAGATGATCAGAGTGATGAACACAAAGATGAACCAAAAATCACCAAGTATGTTAGAAGACATCATCCATAGAATCAAATCATAGGAGACAAAAAGGATGGAACAAGAACAAGAAGTAAGTCACTTAACACCAAATGTTTACTTTGTGATTTTGAGCCTAAATCTGTTAACAATACACTTGAAAATGAAGAATGGGTCAGTACTATGACTGAGGAAATATAACAGATTGAGAATAAAAATACATGGACACTAGTACCGAGACCAGATGACAAGAATGTCATCGATACCAAATGAATATTCAGAAACAAGCTGAATGAGAATGGAGAAGTCACTAGAAACAAAGCGAGATTAGTATGCAAGGGATATGGACAAGAAGAAGGTATTGATTATGGAGAAACCTTTGCGCCTATTTCTAGACTAGAAGGAGTTATAATCTTACTTGCTTATACTGCATTTAAAGGATTCAAGGTATACCAAATGGATGTCAAATCTGCATTCCTAAATGGAATACTAGAAGAAGAGGTATACATTGAACAACCAGAAGGGTTTGTTGATCCAGACAAGAGAAACATGGTATGTAGACTACATAAAACCTTGTATGGATTAAAACAAGCACCAAGAGCCTGGTATGAAATATTTCACTCATATCTCATTAGCATAAAATTTGTTAGAACAAGTGAAAATAGAAATCTGTACTTAAAAGAAGATACCAATGGTAATATTCTGATTGCTGAAATTTTTGTTGATGATATAATTTTTGGGGGAAATGAATTGTTATGGAAATCCTTTTCTAATGAAATGAGAAAGGAATTTGAAATGTCTATGTTTGGGGAGATAAAATTCTTTCTTGGTCTAAAGATTCTTCAACAAGATGCAGACATATACATCACTTAGTCTAAATACATCAAGGAAGTGTTGAAGATATTCAAGATGGAAGATTCCAAACCAGTTGGAACACCTATGACTACCAGATGTAAGATGACAAAAGAAGACAAATCCAATGAGGTAAATCAGACCTTATATAGATCAATGATTAACAAACTGATGTATGTTGTTCACACCAGACCAGATATAGCACACACAGTTGGAATAGTTGCAAGATTCTCTACTAATCCCAAAGAATCACATATGACTGCTGTCAAGAGAATTCTGAGATATCTGAAGAACACCAAGGACTATGGCTTATGGTACAAATGAGAAGGAAAATTTGAGCTACAAGTCTATACAAATGTTGATTGGGCTAGAAACATCGATGACCAAAAGAGCACAACTGGAGGAGCATTCTTCATGGGTGACATACTTGTCACATGGATAAGCAAGAAGCAAGGATGCATCTCTCAGTCTACTACAAAAGTAGAGTATGTAGCTGCTACTACAAATTTATCTAATATTGCATGTATCAAACAATTTCTAGAAGGTATGAATATGAAGATTCTTGAACCAGTAATGATCAGTTGTGATAATACTAGTGCAATTAACATTTATAAGAATCCATTCATGCATGCTAAGACTAAGAATATTGCTATCAAGTATCACTATCTAAGAGAACAGGTGTAAGAAAAGGAAGTGACACTAGAATATGTTCAATCAAAGAAATAGTTAGTTGACATATTCACCAAGCCATTACCGAAGGATACATTTGAGTACCTGAGACAGAGACTAGGGGTCCAACCCTTGTCTATCGGTCAGTAATCTGACTAGGAGGTTGCATCTACCTATACCAAAATCTGAAGATCAGTCATATTGATGCAAACACTGAGATGGATAGAAACACATATATCTGTACATTAAGGTACATATCTGCAACAAAAATTAGAACATTGTAATGCTGATGGATAGGGAAATTCAAGGAATATATTATGCAAAGGGATGGAACATGATATAGATGATAAAACAAGGAGAAGTATTTTTGTTTGGAATTATTGTCAAAGGGAGAGATGATCTCATTATCATACAGAGGGATTATCATACAAAGGGAGAGAATTATCTCATTATCATTAGGAAGAGATTTGCATTATCAAAGGGAGAGATGATTCCATATCATATAAGAGGAGAGATGATCTCATTAACATAAAGGAGACATATGATAAAGGGAAAAGATTATATCATTATCCCATGAAGAGAAGTTCCTAAGAATCAGAAGGAAGAGTTAATCAATATTCTAAGGGAGAGAAATTGATTACATATGAAATATTCATCTAAGGGAGAGAGGTAACAAAGGGAGAGAGTTCAGACAAAGAGAAAAATTGTTGTCAAAGGAAAAAGAGATTATCATGAAGAAGAATAGTCAAGGCAGAGAACATATCAAAATAGAGATATCAGATGATACATATATCCAGAGAAGGGATTGAAGATTGCAGAAAACCACTCTGCATGAAACAAATCTAAGCTATTTTTGAGCTTATCGAGAGGTAGACATTTGTAATAGTTACATTAGGAAAGCTTGATGTAACTATATATTTCATATCGTATTAGTAATAGTATAGTATGGTAATGTAGTATATTGCCATCAATGCCAAAGGGAGAGATTGATGACATGTAACTAATTGAATGTTTGAAGATGTTAAGTTGATCACCAAAATGAAGAAGGATAATGCAAGACATTAAATCAGTTAATGGATTGTATTGTCATTAATGTCAACTTGATATAATCTAATTGGTTATAATCAAAGTGTCAAAGACTTTAGATAATCAAAGAGAAAAAGAGTATGCTTTTAGTAATGCATAAAAGACAAGCATTCACATTATGACTTCAAACACCGATGGTCAGTAGACACTGACGAACAAAGATCACTGAAAGTCAAGTCATAGTGATGCCTGAGCAAGAACATCAACGAGAATTACCGATGAGCAAAATAACAAGCATAACCGATGGCCAGAAACATAGTGTAAACCGACAGAGAAGCCCGAGGAGAATTGGAGTGTTGAACGACACTATCAAAGAGTTAAACACTAAAATTAACTTGAGTTTAGAAACAAAAAAATATCTAGCTGGTAGAGCTAAATATAGACTTAACTGGTAGTTATCTTTGTTTTCATTGACAAGATAAAGCTAGAGAAAAGTAATGGATTTAAAGTTGTTTTGTCTAGTTGGCAAGAAGATCTCAGCGAAATAAAATAGGAGTTTTGCTTTAAATCTAATTGGCGATAATTGTGGATCATGCCAAGACCAAGAAGATCAAGAACCTAACAACGGTGATATCATGTCTATAAAGAGACAACTCAATTCATTATGAATTGGTGTGGTGGGTGAATGAATGAAAAGAGGATGTTGAAGAGAAATTGATCAAGAGAAACTTCATACAGTCCTGATCAACAAGCTGAGGAAAGAGCTAAAGTTTTCTACAGATACCGAGCAATAGAGCACAACATCACCGAGTGGAATCAAAGTGGAGAAAAGGTATAAACTGAGATATATTGATCAAAATAGTTTTATGAGATTACAATACATCTGAAAATATGCAAGTATAAGTTGTATATGTGAACAGATCATACTTTTTCAATTTAACCATTGATTCAGAAAGTCTCTTAACCAAGCGGGATTTAAAGATCCTTTCTATATTAAGATACATCCCAAAGAGTATCAAAATTTTTGATCATGAAGATAGCATAAGATTCTAATACCTATTGACAGGCCAAGTGAGTGTTTGATCAAGGAAGGTAGCATAAAGATGCCCGATATCAAGTGATAGAATAAAATTTTAAATCCTCTAACAAGGTCACACCTAACAATGTGTTTGTAACCTTTAACAGGGTTGGCTCTTCACCGAGCTCAATTCAGAAGACTAAAAATTTTTGGTTACCGGTCCCAATTTGTTTTTCCCTTAACAGGGTTTCCATGTTAAAAATCCACGTGTCAATGTGTTTATGAGTCATTACTTTAGTGTTTTGCATTAAACTTAACTTAATTGGATTGATTAGTATACTCTAAGATAATTTACTATCTTTCAGTAAATTAACAAACTGCTATTTGGTAAACATAAATTAGAAGGATTTACAAAGAATTCCGAGCAGTAGTAATTTGATAAAAGTATTTGGAGGCATTCATCTTATAGGAATGAAGATAACTAGAGGCTTAATATTGTGGTACTAAGTTTTCGGGTTGATTATTGGAATATGTTTGAGACCACTGATTCACCCCCCCCTCTCAGTTATTACTAACAAAAACAAGGGAGAAAATCAAGTTAAAGCAATATTTATAGGAATGGAGGACCCATATTTGAATTTAGGTATCCTTTAATTTCTATATGGGGTCCTACCATAGAAAACACACTAAAGTAGGCACAAAATGATCCTTAAATTGAACACAAGTTAGGTTTTTAAAATTTAGGAGTATACACAAACATATTTATTATCATGGCTTGCAATTTGGAAGATAAATAATGTTATTCATGAGCAAAATCTACTCAAGTTATAGAGGTGAAGATAAGGAAGAAGGAAAGTTAAGGTTGACATAATGCTTTCAATGCTAGCTCATTGTCTATGTTCAGGGTTCTAAATGAATGTGCCTAATGTATTGGAATATACACCATCTAGATGAAGTGTGTGGATGTTCAAGAACTACTAAAGTGTGTTTTGGGTAACATATAGTGTGTTCCCACTCATGGTTCAACATGTAGGCTCTAATATCTAGCCAATTATGTGTTTGGTTGAGGATTTTATAAAATATGTTCCAGGGAAACATAAGGTGGTAATAATTATCATGATGCAGATGTATTATCAATCAGATCCATTCCAATTTTGTGTATTTTTGATGATGTATGAGGAAAATTGATAACTATCAAAAGTTGTGCAGATCATCTATTTGATATGACATCTCAATTGAAAGTCTCATGCATAGTGTGAAGATGTTCTAAAGTAGATCAAATCTAGAAGATGTTGAAGGTTTAGCTTGATGGCATAAAGATTGTGTCTTTTATATAATAATGTTAATTTAATTAATATTGGTATCTTGTATGCTAACTTGGCTCTCAAACCTTGGGTTAGAGGATTGATGTCCCTTGTAGGTTGGTGTCTACAAATACATTTGGGTATTTGTGTCTCCAGTAGTTTGGTGCCTAATTAATATTGTAAGTTCATTAGTATCTTTTGTGAGGTAGGACTTTAAAATTAGATCAAAGTAATTATTCTCATCGTAGTTTTTTCTTTTAGGTTTCCACACAAATCTGATGTTCTTTGTGTTGATGTGTGTGTATCTCTTGCCTAGATTTTTTTTTGAAACTTGGAGAAGCTATAAATAATAATTAATGTTGAATTAGATTAAAATTATCATATACTAATTCACCCCACCTGATTTAGTATATGTATTCTTAATAATTATGTAGTTTAGATTATAATGATATAATTCAACTTTTATTTATGGATTATTGTAATTTATTTATGGTGTTTGTACAACATGGCTCACAAGCATTCATTGAATACTTCTAATTCATTATAAAATTCAAATTTTGACTTTGTTCCTATAGTGGCACCAATATTTTGAGGATAATGTAGTTTATTGCACAATGATTTAAAGGTTTATCTTCAAAATGGAGGTATGATTTTTAGGGGTAAATATTCCAACACCCAAGCTTGGGCCTAGGTCATTTAGTATTTTGATTAAGAGAAAATAAGGTTTTGAAAGGACCTATAACCTTGTACAAAATCTTTACATCAGATATAACTTTTAAGCACTCTTAGAACCAACTGAAAATACATACTGAAAAGACAAAAGTGGGAAACGCTAGTAACCAAAACAAAAAGCCAAAAACCAACTAGGAACTACTAAAGACCAACAACCAGAAAGACACCAGACTGAAAAAGGAAAAGACTAGAAACCAGACTAATCAAAGCTTTTAAGGAGCTTAGCAACTTCAATGACCATAAGGTCCATATTAACCATTGCATTCTTACACTCCTCCATGTCCTTGTCATTCTTGATGACTCTCTTTTTTGTGCTCAAGCGGGTTCTCTTCCCTGGGCCAGAGGCCTCTCCCACAACTTTTTCAGCTTCATCTTCCACAACAATCCTATCCTACTCTAGTTTACGCACAAGGATATTCACATGGTCTACCAAGGCTTTAATAATATTATAGCTTTTTGTTAATATTTGTAGCTTCAGTTAGATTATTCTAACCTTAAGAATTTTATATCTCCTTCTTTACATATAACTATAATTATATGTTATATACATTATCATTATACATTTGATGATCTTATCAAAAGGAGAATTCATTAAGATTCATTCTATAGTTACTATTATTTTATAACCATGATAGTTATAATTGATAACTATCATAGTTATCATTATTGATAAATAATATGAGTAAAAGTAATATCAATGTTATAGTTGATATTGTTATCAACTTTAATTGTTAATAAATTTGATAACAATAGCACCTTAACATTATTGATTAGATTATCAAAAGTTGATTATGGTATTGACCAAATCAACATATTACTTTATGTTGATTATGGTATCAACTATGAATCTGAATTATAAAATTGATTAATCATTATTGATAATGATATCATTGTGATTATCATTATCAATAATGATAATCATATTTTTATGATCATCAAAATACTTATATCGACTTTATTATTATCAATGTAACAAACTTATCATTGTTAATAAGGATATGTCGACATATGTCGATAGTATCATTATTAAAAATGATTCTATTAAACATATGTTTGGAAAACAAAAAGAATGAAGGCCGATATGTATCAGCTAGTATAATATTCAATGTTAATATGAAGTTTGACATTTACAAGTCAATAATGAGGATCAAATTTAATAAACAATAATATGTCAATATTGCAATTTTATAAGTTGGTAAGAGATATCACTCTCCGTGAGACACATAGTCTCACAAAGAGGTATGTCCCTTCGTGAGACATCCTTGAAGAATTTATATATGTCCCTTCGCGAGTCATCTTACTAAACCAATGTGTCCTTTTTCTATTTATTTTGGGTTCTTCCTCAGTATTAGTGCATTCATCTTCAAGAGACTCCCTCTGAATCTTAGGAGTATGATCTTCTTCCATGTTTTGGGATGGTTCTAAATTTTCTGACTCATAAATGCTTTCAAATTACTTGAAGGCTACATCCTCTTCAGAGGTTACATCTCTACTGAGCTCAATATGTATTTGTCCAGGTATAAAGATCCTATAGGCTTTTTAGGTTTCACTATAACCCACAAATATCCCTTTTCTTCCAGAAGGTTCAAGATTGGATCTTTTCTCTTTAGGCACATGTATGGAGATTGGAAAACCAAATATTCTTAGATGATTGATGTCAGGTTTGATTCCAGAGAATATTTCTATAGGGGCTTTGTTTTCTAGATTGGAGTGAGAACATATATTTGGAATATATATAGCTATACTAGAGGCTTCGGCCCAGAAAGAGGTTTCTATATTTTGATCATACATCATGGATCTAGAAGCCTAAAAAATAGTTCTATTTTTTCTTTTTGCCACCCCATTTTGTTGGGGCTTATAAGGAACTGTGAGATCCCTCTTTATCCCAGCATTAGTACACAAATTCTTAAATATAAATTAAGTTTATTCCCCCTGATTATAAGTTCTAATAGTTTTGATTCTCTTTCCAGATATATTTTCTATTAAACTTTTATATTCTTTAAACTTAGTTAGAATTTCTTTAGACTCTTTATGTTTTAAAAAATATATCCAAGTCTTTCTAGAGAAATCATCAAAAAAGATAATATAATATAAGAATCCTCCTATAGAGGCAACCACTGACATGGGTCCACATAGATCAGAATCAATGAGTTCTAAGATAACTTTCGATTTAGTTTCACTATTATGAAATGAAGTTTTGATGTTCTTACCTAGTGCACAACCTTTACAAATTCCTTCATGTTCAGGTTGAAGTTTTGGGAGACCAGTGACCATTTTATATAATGATGGAAGACCAAAAAAATGAAGGTTCCCTAGTCTTCTGTGCCAAAGCTCACAAGAATTTGAGGATTCATGAATTAAAGCTTGAGGTGAGGAAGTGCATAGTTTGTACAGACATATGTCTCTTATCCCAATAGTGTGCGCTTTCTTGATTGTGGAGTTCTTGGGCCATGCAAAAACTTTCCCTTCCATGAAATTTGTCCTATATTCTTAGTCCTTGAGTGCAGAGATAGAGACCAGGTTCCTCTTTATTCTTCGTATAAACAAAACTCCTAAAAGTTGAAGAGATATGCCTAATTTTAGATTTATCATACAGGTCCCAATTCCTCTCACTGGATAATTTTAATAATCTCCAATAGTGACTTCTTCATTTGATTCTTCTACCAGGTTGTCTAGATTCTCTCTAAATCTAGTTATGTGTCGAGAGGATCCACTATCAATTACCCAAGCAAAGGGACTAGATGATACTTGACTTGATAATGCTAAATATAATATAGATTTTGACTTATCATCTTCAACTCTAGACACTTCATCAAGTTTGTTCTCAAATCAAACTCTATTTTCCATCTTTAATCTTTGTATAAAATAGATACAAATGGTATTTTGATTGTCCTCTTGATTTGAAATATGATAGAATGTTCCTTAGAATAGCTCTGATACCATGTTGTTGATTGATCATATTTAGGGTATGTAATCCTTCAAAATTTTATGTATATATATTAGATAAAAATTCCCAATAGAATGTTATCTAATATTAGATAGATATAAGTATATCTTGATAATTTATCCTTATAATATTATCTTTATATATATTGATCTCCAAATTGATATTATATCAAATCACTTATTTGATATATATCAATATAATATAAATGATCTTTGATGCAGGAGCATCCTGGGTGTAAGAGCAATCTTGCATCACCCAAAAAAAAATATTTATGTTTTTATATTCAATAAGGGCTATTTTGTGCAGAGCTGCTATTTATGGAAAGTTACTATTTTTGGTAATTTTTGTATGTGTTCAGAATGATCTGATTTCTTTCTTGGAGGTTCATTTTGGTCATATAAGTCTGCCAGTAAAGTTTCATTGCCAGATCAAGTGTATATTGGAAGATATTGAAAATTTTCGGTATTGGCAGCAGGGTACAGAAACTTTGAACTCAGTTTTGAAGGCTTTAGAGGCCCCAGATGAGGTCAAAAATTTGGGTGACAAGCGCTTGCATTGGTCAAGCCTGTAGAGCGCTTCGTGGCATTTCTGAAATGGGGTTATAATAGCCGATCGGGTCAACTGGTGATGACTTATGGTCTTCGAAAGTTGGGCCACCTGAAATGGCGGAAAATAATTTTCTTCAAAATTTCTGTTCGGGTTTCAAAGGTTATCTTGAGCCGACTATGTAATAAAATGTAAAATAAAATAATTCTAAGTTTGGTCGGCCTTATTCTGGAACCTTCCCAGGCGGTGGAAAATTGCCTATTTAAGGAAGGCTGTATTATTGTCTTAGGCAGTTCAGAATAGTTCTGGGTAGTAGATCTGGGTAATAATTCGAGGCTTTGTCCTATAGAATATTGTAAGGGAATGCCCATGTGGCTTTGCATATTGCAATTCTGAAAGTTTGTAATTCCACATTTGTGGAGATAATAAGAAGCCAATTTTTTGTTCTTGCATATTGTTGTTGTTTCTCTGTTTATGTTATGTGTTTGTGGTATTAAGGGGAGTACCCTTCATCAATCTTCTTATTAACTAATGTGTATAGAGTGTTGGAAATAATGGGAATTATGTGCTGAGAGGGGAGGGGTGAATCAGTACCTCCAAAACTTTTAGTTAATTAACCTTTAACCTTATGTAATAAAATCTTTGCTTTACTGATCATATCTAATGTTCTTTCTTTATGCATGTGATATCAATTCATATTATTAATCGTATGTAGAAATTCATAGAAACATTCATGAAAGAAATGAAACATAACACAAGATATGGTAATGCATAAAATCCCTGTTAGAAGGTAAAAACTGCGGTGGGGATGGTACCCACAAAAAATTTACTATCTGCAGATGGAAGGGGACAGTTAAGGATTAAAATTTGACCACTTTTGATTATCTACCCTGTTAGGAGTATTATGTGGAGACTAGTTAAGGTCTACTCTGTTAAGAGCTCTAGCAATACTGTTTAGTGTGCACTTGGTTAAGAGATTTACAATAGGATTGTTAAATCCACCTTTCTTGAAAGGATTTCTTCTATTTTCTACACTTGTTAGAATGTAGACAAAAATAATCATTGACTTGAGGGTATACAATGTTCAATTGCTGATTACAGATCCATTAAAATCACATATACAAAGTTGCTCGACAGCCTTGATTCTTGGTTCTTGATAACCAAATTCATCTTTTGTTGTTCTTGCTTGAAAATTTTAGTCTGATCTATAGATGTGCTCCTTGGCTACAATAATCCTCACATCCATCTTGAAATGAATGATTACATATCTATTCATATAATAGATTGACCTAATTTAGTTTCACGTATTACCAAGATAAATCTATGATCGAAGGTTAACAACTTGACCTTGATCTCCTAGTTTGCATGTTTTTAATTAGTTAGAATGATTAAAACAATTACAATTATCTTTCTTGTCCCTCAAGAAATGTTTTTAAATCAAATCTAAACTCTAAATATAAAACATAACTATTTTATCTGACATGGAAGTCAGATCCACTTTTCTCGGGATATAACTGACTTTCGGTGTTTGATGCTCGGGTTTCTCTTAAAGTCTTTTGGTGTTCCTTTGTGAACTATCTGTCGGGTTCCCTTACTCTTCTAGGTTCCTCTCTTTCCTACTCTGTCATTTTATAGTGTAACCTTCTTGTTGGGTTCTTCAGTATCATTTTTGGATTGCACTTTCGGTTTACACTGTAAAACTTGTGTCATCGGGTTTCTCTATACTTAGCACTTTCAGTCTGAACTGAAATATGTCTTTCGGTGTAGTGTAACTGATGGTTCAAAAACTATTTCTCTTTGCATACTAATGGAAAAACTTATGTCACCAATCCCCCCCTTTGACATTAGTATTAAAAACTGATATGTGCAAAATACTAAATTGTTTAGTATGTACATCATGTGTTTACCTTAGTCATTTTTATGACTCCCCCTATGTATATGCCGGTATAGTATAAGTATATACATGTATACTTTCCTTTATAGTATATTTACTTTGCACCTTGTCTTCATATTATTCCCCCTTTTGTATTATACAACATTTTCCACTTTTTACTATCTGTTCTGTACATATCATTTTCCCCCTTTTTTGATAGTAAGGGCAAAGGTGTATACTTACAACTTATAAAAAATATGGGAATGAGAAGTCTTCATATCCTCCATTATTTTCTCCCATTTCTCCTTCAGATGCTCAAGATCCAGGTGCTCTAGTGTAATCCTGGCATGTATATCATAGATGATGTCTCCTAAAGACATCTCGGGGGTGGCAATTAACTTTATTGTCAAAGTAATGTGTTGTTTCAGAAGTGTGAGGTTTGGTAAGAGTTGAGCCTATATCACGGTAACCTCTTCTCTAAACTGTGATTCTGCTTCCCAAATTTATTGTCTTAACCTTTTGATTTCCATTATCATCTCATAATGCAATTTGATTTCATTGTCATCTGTGGTTAGACTTTTAGCACTTGCATTTAGATCGAAATTGATCTTTGCAATCTTATCACTATTATCCTTTGTGAATTTCTCCAAAGTACATAGATTTTGAACTAAGGAAATAGCTTCAGTAATGATTGGATCTAATTCATTTTTTAGTTCTGAAAGCTTTACCTTATTTTTTGCCACTTCTTGGATGATCTTTTCTGTCAATTTGTATTGGAACTTTTGTTCTGCTTGTTCTTGAATAGCCTTTTCTGCGTCCACATTTTGAGTTGTGATTTCTTTGGTGAGAATGGCAAGTTGATCCAGAATGGGGGCATTGTGATCAACATCAATGTCAGGAACTATTTGGCTTAATATGTCTCTTGTGGTTTCCAGTACTAGAGAATCTTTGTGTTCTTTTCTAAGCTTTTCCTGCATTTCTTTCCTTTGACATATCTCTCCATTTTCTATAAGAGATTCATAGTCCAATGTGGTTGGATCACACTTTGGTATTTCAATGATTTCATCAAGTGCGACTTCCAACTTACTCTTCTTGGTTTTCTTCTTCTTTTGTGATGGACCTGTATGAAAAACCATAGAAAGTTTTTTTGCATGGTATGATGTGTTGGAGGATTTTTTTGGTGGTGTTGTACCTTTTTCCTACTACTCGGGGTTTGCCTTTCAGTTGTGTGTGGACATCTCCTCATTAACCTTCAGTGTAACTGCAACATCTCCTTTGGTGTTATTAGGAGTAGTATCAACTGGCTTATCTTGTTAACCTTTCTCCTTTTGCACTTCATCTGTATCTTTCATTTGTCCATCCTTTTTGGTTTTATCTCCATCTTTTTGTTTTTGATCTAGATTTGTAACATTTTTTTCTCCATCGGTGATTACCTATACATCGGTTGTATGTTTTTGCTCATCATTACCCTTATCTTCGGGTATGCTTGCATCTTTGTCTAGTGACTTCTCCTTCTCTGAGATAATATTGATAGCTTGTATCAATAGTGGTATCTATCCTGGTGTGTCTACCTGTGCGAAATATTTTGTAGTGTCATGTTCCTCGGTTTGGTCTTGGACAACAATTACATCTTCATCTTTATGTACTTCATCTGTAGGATCTGCTCTAGTAACATCAATGATTGTATTATCTGGCCATGTTTCATCTACAATTTGCATATCCTTGTTGGATTTGGTGTTCAATGATTCTTCATTAACATCCTCATCAGTAATAAGGATATGTTTGGGGCTCTGTTTAGCCTGATCATCTTTATTTTGTTGCTTGTCGGTAAGAGCAATTTGTGGCTCGGGACTTGTATCCTTTTTAGGTATATCAAGTATCTTTCTCCATTCAGCCTCACTCTTCTTGTCTAGCTCAAGTAGATGTCCTTGAAGCACTTGGTAGGCTCTTAACTTTGGGGAGAATCTTTTGGAGTGTTTCTTCATCATTTATTCAATATCCTCCATTTTAGAATTAGGAGACATGAAAGAAACTAGGGCTCTTTCCCTAATCAGTTTCTCAGAATGTAATGCAAATGTCCATCTTTCTGACAATCTATTCAAAAGTTCTTTTGGCATATTATCTTCCAATTGTATTAGAACATATTTGAATGCACACATCATTTTGATAATTGCCTCTTCTATTTTATTTTGATCCTTGAGATCCAATGTTAGCCATTTCTTAATCTTGAAATCATTTGTTGTACCCAATTTGATAATAGAATCACATACCTCATAAATTGTGGAAGGTATTGTGTTCTTGACAGCTTGTACAGATTGTTCATCCTTTTCACTGTCCTTAACATCTTCCCTTGTTCTGAGGAAATTTATTCTTTTTTTTGGCCCCTTTTTCCTTGTTTGTGGCTTTCTTTTGTAGGTCCTTACTTGACCGTTCTTGACCGGTGAAGGATTAGCATCCTTTGTTGTCTAACTCCTGGTCCTAGTTGCACTAGTAGTCCTTAGTTTCTTTGCTGGTGGAGGGGGTGGTGTATCAGACTCTATGGACTCTGAGTCACTCTCCTTCTTAGCTTCACCAATGGGTGACTGACCCTCAGTTTCTTTAGTCTATTTTGTTTCCTCCTCATTTACTAACAACTTTTTCTTCAAGGTCTTAACCATTTTATCTTTCTTTCTGTCAATATTTTTCACAACTAAGCCTGATTTGACTCTTTCATTGGCTTCTTCAAAGGTTCCAAACCTTGGTTGTGATTTATCCAATGGTTCATTCATTAATGCCTCAATAGCATTTGATGCTTGATCTATGTTAACCTCATAGTCAAGTGGTTCTAGCCATGCTGTCCTTGGTACAACTGGCTTGATGTAAGTGTAGTCAGTGTCCACCATAAAAAATATTTTAGTCTTGTACTTTTGTACTAACTGCTCTAGAATTATTACTCTCTTCTGTATTCTTTCTTTGAATCCAACAAAGTATTCATCAATGACTGATTCAAAATTATCTCCCAGTGATTTGACGAACTCACTAATCTGTGTGGTCACTGGTCTAGTAGTGTCCCAATTGACATTGGCTATAGATGGGAAGGATTCTTGGAAATAGAAAAATATGCATATGATGAATGAACCAAACTTATATGAGTTGGACTTTGCAGTCCTTATTGTCTTCATGTTCTCATCTAATTGCCTTAGCAAAAGTTCTGATAGATCCAACTACAATCCCTTCTTGACAATCTTGTATGCTATATCCACTGCTTTGGATGCAATACTATTCATCCTGCTAGCCTAAAATAACTTGTATCCTAAGACACATGCTCCAAATTTCATTTCATCATCTTTGATGTTGATACCTTTAATCCTCTTCCATCCCATGCAGCTCCTTTTTTCTTCTCAATGTCAACTCGAGGAGGGGGTTTAAGTGCCTTTGGTTTCTCAGTTATAGGATAACTGAACACAATGTGTATAACATCACTGGTTATTGATTTAGTCTCATCTAGCCACATCTTTTAGTCATGCATTGAGATTAGCACTAATTGAATCCATTGGGTTTTGAACTCCTTCAGGAACCATAGGGCATTTGTGAGCCCTTTTACCTCAATGTGCTTGTGCTCGTATTTTATGGTTTCATCATCATTGCAAAACTTCTTGTAAGCCTATTGTACTTCAAGATCTCCAATTTATGCGATATTATGGTGAATGTAGGATCTAAAATCCTCGATCAACAAAAACCTAGGTGGAATTCTAGAAAATGCTCCATAGTCATCAGGTTGTGAGGAAACCTATGGATAGATTTTATACTTAGGTTCCTCACATGTACTATTCTTTATCAGATTAACCTTACTTTCCTTAGCATTCTTGATTTTAGAGGTTCTTGATGTAGTTGCCATCATTTCTGAAATTAGGGATTTTTCCCATAAATCAAAGTAGAGTTCTTAGTTATCTTTGTTACTTCAACCTCTGTAGCTGTTAGGAATCTCTTTGGAGTGTAGGGAGTCGAGTTGTTGATTCTTTGCAATCGGGTCACTTCGTGCTCAGGTTTCGCTCTGTCTCTTCACTCTATTCGTTTGGTAAATAATGAAACCCTTTCGTCGTCTATTTATAGAATTTTCCCTAAGTCATGTCATAAATGCTCAACCACTTCTCGGTGTGTGAAGAAGGAGTCATCAAGTGATACATAAATAACATTCTTGGTGAGAACAAGATGCTTCAAGGCAGCTGTCAACTTATTACACCAACCGACGGATTTCGGTATTTGGCGAAGACAACATGTAAAATTTCATGATTACCGATGGATCTTGGTTTGTACTTAGCAAATTAGATTTATACGTTAACTGATGATTCTTGGTAAGTATTGAAAAATTATCTCTGTGTGTACACTGATGCATTTTGGTATGTAATGACCGACGATATTGTTTTTACAAAATTGTAACAAGTAATACCATAGTGCATCTTTAAGCATGCTGATTTGGTATTTTAACTATGTGTAATAGAACTGATGTAAAATAAAAATTGGTATAATGTAGTTACATACTTACTTTTTCTTCTTAGGTGGGGATGGTGATTTCACCAAATCCAATTGATAAGGTGTCACCAATTGCATTGCTCGGTCCAGCTTCATCAGTGTTTGTAGCTTTCCTCTACATTTTGTTTCTCATCTTCTTGATGTCTTCAATGGTGTTTCCATTAGCAAAGGTGCTGGTTTCTATCACTCAGTCTCTATAGTATTTTCTCAGATGACCAACTTTATGACAATGTAGACATGCCATTCCGAGGTTAGTCCAGCTCCTAGACTTTCCTGTCCATTATCTCATACAGTTTGCAGCTATGTGACCAAATCTTCCATATGCTGTACAGTTTTCCCGTGTTGTAATCCCAAACATATGAGTTATCGACTCTTTTTGGTTGATAAGAATTTTATTGATCTTTAGGCTTCCATGCTTGATTTTTCTTCTTCCTGCATTCAACAAATTCATGCCCATGCATTTTTCAAGCAGGACAATATTTATCCATGTAGGTTTCCTTCTTTGGTTGTTTCACCTCAGATTTACATTCATATGCTTTATGTCCTTTCTTGTTACATTTATAAAAAATTCCTATGAATGAAGATGTGGATTTAGGAATACCTTTCATTTTTCTCCTGCATACATTTGATGTGTGGCCTGGCCTTCCACAGTGATTGCATGTCAACTTTCTTGGTCTTGGATTTGCATAGACATTCTTTAGATCAACTTGGTTTGGTGATTCTTCATTTTTGGCAGACCCTAGTCCGGTATTGTTGTTGACTCTTCTTTGTCCTTCCAAAAAATCATGCATCCTCTTAGTTCTTTCTTCAGCTCTCTTGATCATGTCATTGTGTTGTTGCTGAATTCTCACTTCATGCTTCAATTTTTCATTTCTTCTCTTAGCTCACCAATAGCTTATATTCTTTCAATGAGTTTTATATTCATTTTTTTGGCCTCTTGACTCATAAGAATAATCTGATTTGTGATTTCATGATGATGTTCTGTAAGTCTTTGTATTTTTGACTCTTTCTCTTATAGCTTTTCAAGAATCTTCCTCCTATCATTGATAGCTAGTGTTCTTTCTTGCTCAGCTTGTCTAGCATTGTTCATGACATCAATAATTCTTACCATCCATGTCTCTTGACCAATTTGTAGATATTTTACTTGTCCAACTAGATGTTGATTGATTTCATTTAAACTTGTGATGCTTTCTTCTGATGTATCTAATGCTTTGCTAGTTGTTGTTCCTGAAGACTCAAATAGATCAGGTATCTCTTCCTCTTGGTAGTCAGATTCATTACAATGAGAAGCCATAATATTTATTTCATCCAACAACTGCCTCATCTTGATTCTAGCTTCTTTATATTGTTCAAAGAAGATTTGTATCTCTAACTTCTGATTCTCAATACTCTTGTCAAGCCTATACTTCTCCATTGTATGATATTTTCTCTTAAGTCTTTAAACTTTCCAAATAAGAGATCTAGCTCTGATACCAATTTTTGGAAATAATGTGAAGTATGTACTGAGAGGGGAGGGGTGAATCGACACCTCTAAAACTTTTAGTTAATTAACCTTTAACCTTATGTAATCAAATCTTTGCTTTATCAATCATATCTGTTTTTCTTTCTTTATGCATATGATATCAATTCATAATCTTAATTGTATGTAGACATTCATAGAAACATTCATGAAAGAAATGACACATAACACAAGATATGGTAACACAGAAAACCCCTGTTAGAAGGTAAAAACTACAGTGGGGATGACACCCACAAAAACTTCACTATCTGTAGATTGGAAGGGGTTGGTTAAGGCTTACAATTTGATCACTTCTGATGATCTACCCTATTAGGAGTATTATTTGGAGACTGGTTAAGGTCTACTTTGTTAAGATCTTTACCAATACTATTTAGTGTGCACTCGGTTAAGATATTTATGATAGGATTGTTAAATCCACCTTTCTTGAAATGATTTCTTTTGTTTTCTACACTTGTTAGAATGTAGACAAAAATACTCATTGACATGAGGGTATGCAATCTTCAATTGCTGATTACATATCCATTAAAATCACATATACAAAGTATCACCTATTGTGATTGATTAATACCTCCGTTTCTCGGTAGCCTTGATTCTTGGTTCTTGATAACCAAATTCATCTTTTGTTGTTCTTGCTTGAAACTTTTAGTGTGATCCATAGATGTGATCCTTGGCTACAATCATCCTAACATCCATTTTGAAATGAATGATTACACATCTATTTATACAATAGATTGACCTAATTTAGTTTCACGTATTACAAAGATAACTCTATGATCAAAGGTTTACAACTTGACCTTGATCTCCTAGTTTGCATGTTTTTAATCAGTTAGACTGATTAAAACAATTACAATTATCTTTCTTGTCCCTCAAGAAATGTTTTTAAATCAAATCTAAACTCTAAATATAAAACATAACTATTTTATCTGACATGGAAGTTAGATCCACTTTTCTCAGGATATAACTAACTTTTGGTGTCTGATGCTCGGGTTGCTCTGAAAGTATTTCGGTGTTCCTTTGTGAACTATCCGTCAGGTTCCCTTGCTCTGCCAGGTTCCTCTCTTTCATTCTCTATCAGTTTATAGTGTAACCTTCTTGTCAGGTTCTTCAGTATCATTTTCAAATTGCACTTTTAGTTTACACTGTAAAACTTGTGTCGTCGGGTTTCTCTATCCTTAGCACTTTCGGTCTGAACTGAAATCTATCTTTCGGTGTAGTGTAATCGACGGTTCAAAAACTGTTTCTCTTTGCATGCTAATGGAAAAAATTATGTCGTCATAGAGGACTATATATATATATATATATATATATATATATATATATATATATATCAAACTAAAGCTGAATTGTTTTTCTGTATTCCTTAATATTCATCAAATGAATTTGATGTAATATTTGTATTCTTCAAGGATGTCTCACGAAGGGACATACCTCTTTGTGATACTATGTGTCTCACGAAGATTGATGTCTCTTCATGAGATGTTTTTATTATTAAAGTTTACCAACTTAGCAAATTGCATTATCAACATGTGCTATTATTTATCAAAGTCGATCTTCATTATCAACTTGTTAATGTCGATCTTCATATTAACATTAAACATTACACTAGCCAATACATATCAGCCTTCATTCTATTTTTTCTCCAAACATATGTTTAACATAATCATTGTTAATAATGATATTGTCAACATATGTTGACAATATCCTTATTAACAATGATAAGTTTGTTATATTTATAAGAATGATGTCCATATAAGTATTTTGATGATAATATAAATATGATTATCATTATTGATAATGATAATCACAGTGATATCATTATCAATAATGATTAATCAATTTTATAATTCAGATTCATAGTTGATACCATAATAAACATAAAGTAATGTCTTGATTTTTTTCGATACCATAATCAACTTTTGATAATCAAATAAAAAATGTTAAGTTGGTATTGTTATCAAATTTATTAACAATTAAAGTTGATAACAATATCAACTATAACATTGATATTATTTTTACTCATATTAGTTATCAACAATGATAACTATGATAGTTATCAATTATAACTATCACGGTTATCAAATAAACATAATAATAATAATAGAATAAATCTTAATGAATTCTCCATTTGATAAGATCATAAAATGTATAATGATAATGCATATAACATATAATTATAATTTTATCTAAATAAGGAGATATCAAATGCTTAAGGTTAGAATAATTTGACCGAAGCTACAAACATTAACACTCCCACTTAGCTAGGGAAGATTAATTATATCCTTCAATAGATCTACAAGAGAAATATCACCTCATTGTGATATTAGGAGAGATGGTGGATTCTTGAATATCAAGTCACATGATATTTATCAACACTCTCACATGGAAATCTATATTATATGTGCACTATCATCATTTCACATGATGCCTATCATAAAGATATCAAGTCATGGTATAAGGATATTATTCACACATATTATCCATCACGATAGTTTTAAATATTATGGCTTATCCATAGATATCAAGTCTCATGATATCTACCATAATGTTTGATTCATCATCAGAATATGTCCATGGATATTAAGTCACATGATATCCATCATGAACTTATGTTTACATAAGTGTTTATCCTTTGAAAATTCATCACCTTTCAAAGAATATCCCAGGGCCCATAAAGTCATCGAGTCGCACACATGACAAGTAGAGTTTTGCACATTAAACATCTTAATACATGTACAAATGAATAAATCTTAAATTTAATAATTACATTTCAGCCAACCAATTTTTTTACAGAAATGAACAAATTTTTCCTTGGCTAATGGTTTGGTGAGAATGTTTGCGGTATGTTATTTTGTACTTACATATTCCAATCGAATCATGTTTCTATCTACCATATCTATGAAATAGTGGTATTGAATCTCAATGTGTTTCAATCTATCATGGAATACTTGATTCACATATATTTTTATACAACTATGGTTATCACAATGAATAATGGTAGGATTCATATGTTTACCAAACAATCCCACTAAAATTTTGTGAAGCTATACCGCTTCTTTTTCTTCCATGGATGATGCAATATACTTGGCTTCTGTATAACTTTGTGCCACTAAGGATTGTTTCCTACTGATCCATGAGATCATAGCTGATCCTAAATTGAAGCAGTACCTAGATGTACTATTTATATCTATCACCAGCCCAATATGAATCAGTGTACCCATGAAGGTTCAGGTCAACATTGGTGTACTTGAGACCATTATTAATTGTTCCTCAAAGATACCTTAGAATAATTTTAATTGCAACTAGATGTATCTTCTTTTCTTCACACATGAACCAAATACATCAATGATCCAATTATTTGTCAGTATTAAGTAGGATATGTATTTTTTGTGTCAACTATTGTTGTCTTTATCTTGTGTAAATTTGTTTCCATAAGTGTTGTCATAGGCTTACATTCCATCATTCCAAACCTTTTTAGAATGTCTATAGTGTACTTCCATTTAGAATAATGCTATCCTCTTTTTGCCACACTTCTAACCCAAGGAAGTAATGTAAAAGTCCTAGATCCTTCATGTCAAATCCTGATGCAAGATATTGCTTACATTTTGTAATTAGGTGATCTTCTCCTGTGATTAGTAAATCATCTGCATTATTCTTGAAGAATTTTAGACGTGGAAGGTATTTATCAATCCTTTTGCACCAGGCTCAGGGAGCCTACTTAAGCCCATACAATGCCTTATTTAATTTTCACACATGTGAATTGTTGTTATGTATAACAAAGCTTCCAGGTTGTTTTAATTATACTTCTTCTTCTATTATCCCTTTAAAGAAGGCAGACTTCACATCCATCCGATGAATCTTCCCTTTTTTAGAAGCAACAATAGAAATAATTGCCCTGACAGAGGTGTACCATACAACTAGGGAAAATGTTTCATCATAATCAATATCTTCCTTTTGAGAGAATCCTCTAGCTACAAATCAAGCCTTATATTTCTCAATGCTCCTATCTACATCATGCTTGATTTTGAAGATCCATTTAGAAGATACTATAGACTTGTCTTTAGGTCTAGGCACAATATCCCATACATCATTCTTCATAATGGACTACTAATCTTCTGATATGGCATCTTTCCAAGTTTGAATTTTGGTGGCTTCTTCAACACTACAAGGTTCTACTTCAATGAAATCACTCATTAAGGCAACACAATTAGAGTATCTGTCAGGTTTCTTCCTTTCTCTAATCGTTCCTTCAGGTAAGGTAAATCTCTTTGCTTCTTGAGTCATCTTAATAAACCAAAATGTCTTTTTTCTATTTATTTTGGGTTCTTCCTCTTAGGATTAGTGCATTCATCTTCAAGAGACTCCCTCTGAATCTTAGGAGTATGATCTTCTTCCATGTTTTGGGATGGTTCTGGATTTTCTGACTCATAAATGCTTTTGGATTTCTTGAAGGCTATATCCACTTCAATGGTGACATCTCTACTGAGATAAATCTATCTTTGTCTATGTATAAAGATCCTATAGGCTTTGGAGGTTTCACTATAACCCACAAATATCCATTTTCTTCCAGAAGGTTCAAGTTTGTATCTTTTCTCTTTAGGCACATGTATGTAGACTGGAGAACCAAAGATTCTTAGATGGTTGATGTCAGGTTTGATTCCAAAGAAGACTTCTTCAGTGGTTTTGTTTTCTAGATTGGAGTGAGGAAATCTATTTTGAATATATACAGTTATACTAGAGGCTTCGACCTAAAAAGAGGTTTCTATATTTTTATCATACATCATGGCTCTAGCAGCCTCAATAATAGTTCTACTTTTCCTTTCTGCCAACCCATTTTTTAGGATTATGAGGAACTGTGAGCTCCCTCTTAATACCACATAATTACAAAAACTCTTAAAGATATATAGAGTGTATTCCCCCCATTATCATTTCTAAGTTTTTTGATTATCTTTCTGGATATATTTTCTATTAAACTTTTAAATTATTTAAACTTAGTTAGAATTTCTTCAGACTCCTTATGTTTTAAAAAATATATCCAATTCTTTCTAGAGAAAAAATCAACAAGATAATATAATATAAGAATCTTCCTATAGAGGCGGCCATTGATATGGGTCCACATAGATTAGAATGAATGATTTCTAAGATCTCTTCAACTTTCAGGATTTCTGTTTGTACCAGGAATAAAGAAGAACCTGGTCTCTATCTCTGCACTCGAGGACAAAGGATATAGGATCAATTTCATGGAAGGGAAAGTTTTTGCATGGCCCAAGAACTCCATAATTAAGAAGGCACACACTATTGGGACAAGACACAGATCTCTATACAAACTATGCACTTCCTCACCTCAAGCTTTAATTAATGAATCCTCAAATTATTGTGAGCTTTGGGACAAAAGAATAGGAAACCTTAATTTTTTTGGTCTTCCATCATTAGAGAAAATGGTCACAGGTCTTCCAAAAATTCAACCTAAACATGAAGGAATTTGTAAAGGATGTTGCCTAGGTAAGAATATCAAAGCTTCATTTCATAATAGTGAAACTAAATCTAGAGATGCCTTAGAACTCATTCATTTTGATCTATGTGGACCTATGTCAGTGGCCTCTATACGAGGATTCTTATATAATATTATCTTTGTTGATGATTTCTCTAGAAAGACTTGGATATATTTTTTAAAACATAAGGAGTCTGAAGAAATTATAACTAAGTTTAAAGAATTTAAAAGTTTATTAGAAAATATATCCAGAAAGAGAATAAAAACTCTTAGAACTGATAATGGGGGGAATACACTTCAGATACATTTAATAATTTTTGTACTAATGCTAGGATTAAGAGGGAGCTCACAGTTCCTTATAATCCTCAACAAAACTGGGTGATAGAAAGGAAAAGTATAAATATTATTGAGGCTGCTAGAGCCATGATGTATGATCGAAGTATAGAAACCTCTTTCTAGGTCGAAGCCTCTAGTACAACTATATATATTCAAAATAGATGTCCTCACTCCAATCTAGAAAACAAAACCCCTGAAGAAGTCTTCTCTGGAATCAAACCTAACATCAACCATCTAAGAGGCTCTAGTCCTCCAGTCTACATACATGTGCCTAGAGAGAAAATATCCAAACTTGAACCTTCTGGAAGAAAAGGGATATTTGTGGGTTATAGTGAAACCTCCAAATCCTACAGAATCTTTATACCTAGACAAAGGCAGAGTGAGATCATTAGAGATTTCACCTTTGAAGAGGATATAGCCTTCAAGAAATCCAAAAGCATTTATGAGTTATAAAATTCAGAACCATCCCAAAACATAGAAGAAGATCATACTCCTGAGATTCAGAGGGAGTCTCTTGATGATGAATGCACTAATCCTGAGGAAGAACCCAAAATAAATAGAAAAAGGACACGTTGTTTTTGAAAGATGATTCAATAAGCAGAGAGATTTACCTTACATGAAGAAACCATCAGAGAAAGGAAGAAACCTGATAGATACTCTAATTGTGTTTCCTTAATGAGTGAGATCATTGAAGCATAACCTTCCAGTGTTGAAGAAGCCACCAAAATTCAAACTTGGAAAGATTCCATCTCAGAAGAATATCAATCCATTATGAAGAATGATGTATGGGATATTGTGCCCAGACCGAAAGACAAGTTTGTAGTATCTTCAAAATGGCTCTTCAAAATCAAGCATGCTGCAGATGGTAGCATTGAGAAATATAAGGATTGATTTGTAGCCATAAGCTTCTCTCAAAAGGAAGGTATCGATTATGAGGAAACATTTACGCCAGTTCCATGGTACACATTTGTGAGGGCAATTATTGTTATTTCTGCTTCTAAAAATGGAAGATTCATCAGATGGATGTGAAGATTGCCTTCCTTAATGGGATAATAGAAGAAGAATTATACTTGGAACAACTTGAAGGGTATTTTATACATAATAAAAATTCACATGTGTGCAAATTAAATAAGGCATTGTATGGGCTTACGCATACTCCCCGAGCCTGGTATGAAAGGATCGATAAATAACTTCTAGGCCTAAAATTCTTCAAGAATGATGCAGATCCAAACTTATAATACAAAGTAATGAATGGTGAAATGTAAATTCTTGTAATTTATGTTGACAATTTACTAATCATAGGAGAAGATCACCTAATTACAAAATTTAAGAAATATCTTGCATTAGAATTTGACATGAAGGATCTAGGACTTTTACATTACTTCCTTGGGTTAGAAGTGTGGCAAATGGAGGATAGAATTATTCTAAATAAAGGGAAGTACACTATATATATTCTAAATAGGTTTGGAATGATGGAATGCAAGCCTATGAAAACAAATTTGTACAAGTTAAAGACAACAATAGTTGACTCAGAAAATATAGATCCTACTTTATACTAATAGATAATTGAATCCTTGGTGTATTTGGTTAACACAAGACCAAATATTTTCTATTCTATAAATTCCATAAGTCAGTTCATGTGTGAACCAAAGCAGATACATCTAGTTGTAGCTAAACATATTCTGAGGTATCTTCAAGGAACAATTAAGTATGGTCTCAAGTACACCAATGTTGACCTGAACCTTCATGTGTACACTAATTCAAATTGTGCTAGTTGTGTAATAGATAGAAATAGTACATATGGGTGCTACTTTAGTTTAGGATCAGCTATGATCTCATGGATAAGTAGGAAACAATCCTTAGTGGCACAAAGTTCTATAGAAGCCAAGTATATTGCAGCATCTATGGGAGAAAAAGGAGCAATATGGCTTCATAAAATTTTAGTGGGATTGTTTGCTGAACCTATGAATCCTACCATTATTCATTGTGATAACCATAGTTGTATAAAATTATCAATGATTCCATTATTCCATGACAGAGAAAAACATATTGAGATTCCATATCACTATGTCAGAGATATGGTAGATAAAAATGTGATTCAATTGGAATATGTAAGTACAGATGAACATACTGCAGACATTCTCACCAAACCATTAGCCAAGGAAAAATTTGCTCATTTCTATAAGAAACTTGGTATGGTTGAAATGTAATTAGTAAATTTAATATTTATTCATGTGTACTTATATTAAGATGTTTAATGTGTAAAACTCTACTTGTCAATGTGTGACTCCATGACTTTATGGGCCATGGGATATTCTTTGAAAGGTGGCAACTTTTCAAAGGATAAACACTTATTTAAGCCCAGTATCATGATGGATATCACATGACTTGATATCCATGGACATATCATGATGATGAATAAAACATTATGATAGATATCATGATACTTGATATCTATGGATAAGCCATAATTAATATTTAAAACTATCATGATGGATAATATGTGTGAATAATATCCTTATACCATGACTTTATATCTTTATGATAGGCATCATGTGAAATGATGCCAGTACACATATCATATAGATTTCCATATGAGAGTTTGTATGAGTATCATGTGACTTGATATTCGAGTATCCACCATCTCTCCTAATATCATAATGAGGTGATATTTATCTCATAGATCTATTAAAGGATAGAATTAATCATCCCTAGCTAAGTGGGGTTGTTAATGTTTGTAGATTCGGTTAGATTATTCTAACCTTAAGCATTTGATATCTCCTTCTTTAGATAAAATTATAATTATGTGTTGTATACAATATCATTATACATTTGATGATCTTATCAAATGGAGAACTCATTAAGATTTATTCTATTATTATTATTATTATTATTATTATTTGATAACCATGATAGTTATAATCGATAACTATCATAGTTATCATCGTTGATAACTAATACGAGTAAAATTAATATCAATGTTATAGTTGATATTGTTATCAACTTTAATTGTTAATAAATTTGATAACAATACCAACTTTACATTTTTGATTTGATTATCAAATTCGATTATGGTATCGAAAAAATCAAGATACTACTTTATGTTGATTATGGTATCAACTATGAATCTGAATTATAAAATTGATTAATCATTATTGATAATGATATCACTATGATTATCATTATCAATAATGATAATCATATTTATATAATCATCAAAATACTTATATTGACTTCATTCTTATCAATGTAACAAACTTATCATTGTTAATAAGGATAATGGCGATATCTGTCGACAATATCATTATTAACAATGATTCTATTAAACATATATTTGGACAACAAATAGAATGAAGGCCGATATGTATCGGCTAGTATAATGTTCAATGTTAATATGAAGATCGACATTAAAAATTTGATAATGAGGATCGACTTTGATAAACAATAACATGTCGATAATGCAATTTTCTAAGTTGGTAAACTTTGATAATAAGAATGTATCACGAAGATACATCACTCTTCGTGAGACACATAGTCTCGTGAAGAGGTATATCCTTTCGTGAGACATCCTTGAAGAATATATATATTACATCAAATTCATTTGATGAATATTAAGGAATATAGCAATACGATTCAACCTTAGTTTGATATATATATATATATATAAATTCCTCTATACACATTAGTTAATAAGAAAAACATTTATATTATATTGATATTGATCTATATCAAATAAGTGATTTGATATGATATCAATTTGAAGATCAATATATATATATATAAAGATAATATTCTAAGGATAAATTATCAAGATATACTTATATCTATATAAGATTAGATAAAATTCTATTGTGAATTTATCTAATATATGTACATAAAATTTTAAATGATTACATACCCTAAATCTGACCAAACAAAAATACTTTGTTCTCCCATTTTCTTCAGGAAACCTTCCATGTTAGAAATCCTCGTATCTATAGTAGTAATCCTGGAATCAAGGTTGTTCTCAGCATGAGCACTCTCCATAATAGAAATCCTGTAATCCATGACCTTAAATTTGGACTCATAGGCCTCTGAGATTTCCCTTGCTTTCCCTATAGAATATTTTATGTTCTTGATACATTCTGGCAGAGAATTCTCCTTTCCGAGAACCATGACCTTGAAAATGTCTAGTCTTTTACCATATCTTAGGAAATTATTATTAATTTAGATAATTGTCATCAATCATCTGTTCTAGAGTATTAAAGAAACTTCTGGCCCCTTCCTTACTCATCTGGGTGGAAATCACATTTTAATTTATGTGGGTCTCCTTTTCTCTAGTATAAAATTCCTTCATCTTTTCTATACTTTTCCCATTGTCCATCACCACCAAGGAAATATTAATTTTATGTCAATAAAATATTTCTTGTTCATCTCCCCATTATTATCCTCCTCCTTTTCTTCTCAATTCCCTTCCTGATACCCATTATTATCATCATTAAACACCTCTTCTTGAGCTTCATGAGAGGCTCCATTAGGCTTATCCTTTCTATTAGGTGGGGTGCATTCCTCATCCTCTATTTCTTCTTCATCCTCCTCCATTTCTTCTTCACTATCTTCTCCCTCCTCCGACGAGGAATAAACCTTAATATGGGGTTTTTTTTTGGGTTCAGTATTCAAACCCATTTTTGAAGTAGAAGCCGCACCCTTTCCCTTAGTTTTCCCCTTATTCTTATTCTTTTCTTCAGATGAGGAATCATAATCTTCCTCGGTCTCATTATCCAAGCTATTGTCTGTATAATAGTCCCCATCTGAGTCATCATCCCCAAAAATAGAGCCCTGAGGGAGAGGGTACTCAATGACCTTTGTTTTAATATGGTCATAAATAAGGATCATCAACCCTTGATGCATAGTCTAGTTCCCTTGCAGAGTCTCCCTAATTTCCTTTATGGTGGCATTCATAGAACACAGTAAATAATAGGGGAAACATATTTTATCACCATGGAAAAAATGGTTATGCAAAACAAAGTGATACACATAGGCTCTAGTATATCTACCATCTAGAGTAAAATATATCTCATAATTGAAAACAAAACCTTTCTCTGGACTTTTTTATTTTTCTTTGGGGAAAAGTAACTCTTACTCAGTTTAACCAGTCATTTCTTCTCCTTGTCACTTTTAGGAAATATTTTCATAGCCACATTAGTGAGCTTTTGATCTCTATAGAATTTTCCCCCTTCCCTCGGCAACCCACTCACTCTGGGAAATGAGCACTTCATAAACCTTAATAACCTGGCTTCCCATCGTTAGTTTACCCTCCTTGCAGTGCTTGATGAAATTCTTGGTAATGGAAAAATCATGACCATGAATCCTCTCTATAAAATCAGCAACCTACCCCCATTTCAAAATACCCCAGACCTTCCTCTTATTCCTCCAATTCTCACATGATAGGGGTTCCATGTGTTTTCTATTTATACCCATTCTTCTCTTCTGGACCCTATTCTCTTTCTCAAAATATCTCTGCAAATTTCTAAAGATAGGTAATGTGAAAATGAATCTCAAAAACATTAAGAGGGCATTTATCGCCCATAATCTGTGAGAAATCATAAAAATACACTCTTTCATAATTTAGACAGAGTTCTCAAAATTATAACCATTAATTAATAAAATATTTTTGAGTTTCATTGTAATATGAAATTATTGCCACTCTGCCTTCCCCGTACACAATCATTATTAATAAGCATCATCACATCATATGGAAGATGTCCCTCTCCATGCCATTTGATGATGTTATTAGTTTTTACCGCCATGTTGGCAGCCCAGTCAGCAACATCAATTATCTCTCGATAACCATGTGTTATAATACACTTATCAAAGGTGGATATTATGTCAAGGGAGGCTTTTATAATATTACTAATAGTCCAAGAAGGGGTGCATTATTTGTTGAGACATGTTATAATGTTGTTGGAATCCCCTTCTATCCATACCTTTGTGCAATTCCATTTCTTTTCTAGGAGAATACCTTGGTAAGAAGCCACAGCCTCAGCCACAGGGTTTGTCTAAGATCCAATAGGCATAGAAATCATTTCTTTACAAACACCTTTTTCATTTCTTAAAATCCCACCACAACTAGTATAGCTTGGGTTCCCTTTAGAATCCTCATCAAAGTTTATTTTCATCCAACCAATGGGAGGGTTGTCCCAAGTAGCATCATCTCTTTTAGCAGTAGAAGTGGTGACTTTAAACCTACCCTTCATATTCCAAAGATCAAACACATTTTCATCAGTCTTGCAAGATGGGGGGAAGAGTTCCCCAAATAGAGAAATATTCTCCAAGATAACTCTTGATATTTTTTAAAACATAACCTTAGAAGGAGAAGTTTTATCCCTAAACACCCTATCATTTCTATCCTACCAAAGGCCCTATAAGAGGTGAGGCAAGGAGAGGTCCCATAAATATTTAATGGAGGAATTATTGGAGGGTCAAGTCCAGGATATAAATAAGGATTGGATGTCTTTAGGGAAGACCCAATTAACATTAAAGTTTTTAAGAAGATTAGACCAGAGAGAGACAAAAAAATGGACAATGGATGGATATATGATCAATAGAATCCTCCACTTGGAGGAACATGTAGCATCTATTGGGTACATAGAAACCCCAATTCATCAAATTATCAGTAGCCAAAATTTTGTTTTGAAGCAAAATCTAAAAGAACATGTTGATCTTGGGAGTGAGGGCTTTGATCCAAATTTTGGACCAACAAGGGGGAGGTCCTTGAGAAAGGGATAGTACACTAACCACAAAATAAATAGAGAAATGTCCTTTCAAATTATGCTTCTAGATAAGGGTATCATCACAATCAGTGATAATAATAGAGTTTAGATACCTTTAAATCTGGGATAAGAAAGGATTGACCTGACTTAGATCCTTCCAATGGTCTAAACTCCAGTAGTCAGCCACATAGGTACCAATCCTCATCTTACATTCCTCAACACATGAAATCCAATCAGGATTGGCCGAGAGAGGAGTGTCCAAGAGCCATATATCCTCCCAGAATCTCACCAACTTTCCATTACCAATCTTCCATTTAACACCTCCCTCTATAATACGTTTATTGCTAGTAATGTTCTTCCATATATGAGATCCAGTTGGTATGCCATCATATTTAATGAAATTTTCCAGAGTTGGGAGATTACCTGTATATTTACCTTTCCAAATTGTGTTCCATTCTCTAGCGCAGTTATAATTTCTCCATATCTATTTGGCTAGTAACACATTGATAAGGGTCCTAATCCTTCTTAAATATAACCCCCAAATATTTTTAGTCATGCACACCTTATCCCAAGAAATAAGAGTTATTCTCTTCTTCTCCTCTACACCTGACCAAATAAATTTCCTCTAGATTTTTTCAATTGCATCAACAAATTTTGCTGGCATTTTGAAAAGGCTCATGGCGTAGGCTAGAAGGTTTTGTAAAGAATCCTTCAAGAGATGGACATTTCTGGCTTGAGATAGGAGGGAACCCTTCCACCCCACCAAACTTTTGTGAAATTTATCAACAAGAGAACTCCATAAGGACTCTGGGGGATTATGACAAAGGGGGAGCCCCAAGTAGGTAGACGGTAAAGAACCAATCTGAGAACCCAAATATTGTTGATTATAATATATCTATTATCAGGGGCATTAATGAAGTATAAAATTATTGTTGTCAATCAGGATTGTGCTTATAGCTGGATGCAGAATCTAGCCATCCTATTGAAACATGGAAACATTCTCCTAGGTGGATGAGAGAACAAATCTTCAGATTCTAGGTCAGTTCCTATTAAATTTGGAATAGAACCTAATACTGAATCTTTATGGTTTTGGGAAAAGGGAGAAGGAGAACTTGGAAAATGAAGAAAAAACTAATTAGGAAAGGTGACACACCAAAGATGGATGCAAATTTATCAGAATTTGCAAGACTATACTTACAAAACACACACTACTAAGTTCTGCAAATGATTTCACTTCTCAACACCTAGGATAGTTTACAATTCCTTATTAGGGTTTGGTACCACTAATAGTAGGAATTCAACCAGCAAATAGATAACTTCTGCAGAAGTTTAAATTCTTTAAACCTAGAATAGGAATTTGTAGCAATTCACTAATCAGTGCTTAAAAGGGGATAAACACTTAAATGCAGAAAACTTAAAAACGATAGATGCAAGACTCAGACAATATGTGTGAATGGTAAAGCCAACTTTATTATTTCCAAAATCTGCAAAATGGTTACAAAATACAAAAGAAATGGGAAAAGGAACAATGTGTTCACTAATACCTCAAAATCCCCAAATTCTAAAAAACTGACAATGAATAAGAAGTTTGAATATATAGCCTCCAAGGCTAATCTCGAAAATGAGAACTCCCCCTAAAAAGTGCCTCTAAAATAGATAGATACCCTGAAAATCAGGCCCAATTGATGCCTATACTATAGCTTTAACAAAATCTCTCCATGATATCTTATAAACCCTAAACCTAAGGCATAATTCATGCCTAAAATTTAGCCTTTAACTATATCCCCTAATGTTGATTTAAAGATTTATATCTTAACAATATCCATCAACATGTTACATGGCATTTCTAAATATATCCCTAAGAGTACATTATAATATGGAATCCCACCCTAAAATTATATCTTATGGCCAAAGAAACTGATCCATATTTACAAACAACCCTAATATAATGTATAACCCTAACACATGAACCCGACACCGTAGTCTTAAAAACCTTAAAAAACTCAACATCTCAGCCAAAAACCTAACTTCACAAGCCAAGGTCAACATGACTAACACACTATCAGAAATATACCTAACATCCCATGTGATGATGATGTCATGGCACTTGATGAAGATCTATCGAGTGCTGTGGTTGACAAAATCTTTAATTTGGACTGCATTGTGGACTCCAAAAATCCATCAATTATCACATAGGCATCATTGTATCATATTGCATTCTGTGCTGAGAAGTAAAGAGCTTAGGGTTTTTTTGCTGTTGATGTTTGGCACCGCCATGCTGGATTGAAACTAGAAGTTGTAACCATGACAAATGGTGTTGTATGTATTTTACTCCTTGGTAACTCAGCTTCTTTGCTGTGAACTTCGAGTGTATGTAACACTCGGGCTCTTTGATTTATTTCTCTGCTGCCATTAAGTTTGTCAATATGCATGTTTTGGGAACTCGAGTTCTAGCCTTCTCTACTGTGATTTGTAACTAGAAGTCTTTATGCTATAAAGCAGTTTTGTATTGAATGGAACTCAACCTTTCTATTGTATTTCACCGCGGCTTCTACTGATGTTTACATGCCATATAATATGGCACCTCTCTGCATGTATCTTTTGCAAATACTTAAGATCTCCCCGCAACTGTACTTTTGGTTGTAACTATAATTTTGAAGACCATAATCTATGGTGTTTTGCATGTATTATTTAGAGAACTAGAAATCGGGCTTCTTGGTTTGGAGTGAACTCGACCTCCTCTGTTTCTCACCTTGGGGTTTTTCACTGATGTTCACATGCCATATAATATGGTGCCTCTCTGCATGTTACATCTTAGTTGCACTTGAACTCGGCATAGCTGGTTGAATGTCGGCATCTTGAACTGGATCTTCTTTGCTATCCCACGGGTTTTAACTGTTTGTTGAGTCTTTGTTGTTTGCTGAAAGTGGGTATCTTGCACTTGAGTTAGTTTATTTGATGGGCTGTGAAGTGGGCCTTCTTACCATTGTGAGCTTGGGCTTGGTTTGGAGTGTGGCTAAAAGACATGGAGATGTATTCCTTGAATCTCGGCCTCTTCCAGCCACATCTTCAAACTTATTCCAAACACATGGTGTGCGAAATAACTCAAGATTGGACTCCATGCTTCAAACTCAGGCTCCATACTTGATCTGCAAGTTTTAAAGATAAATTATCTTCTTCCCTTCATTTGCCTTGTACTGTTGTCAGCATTTTTTAGAACATCTTTGTATCTCTGATTTTTATCTGCTCTTCACTGTCAACATTACTTCCATAGCTTGACTGTAGATGAATATTTAGCTTTGTAAATGTATGTTGTTTGAAGTCTTTTAAAATATATAAACTCAGGCTCCTTTGCAGCTCGGCCTCCACTAATGTTCACTCCTCATCACTATTTATACTTGGCTTCTATTAGACTTATTTCATTGGCACTATGCTCGCTGATGTACATATCATGATGCTTTATGATTGCATGCTGTTTTGCAAAAACACCCACTTAGCTTACTTTGTAGATTTGGAAGTGAACACCAAATATATGAAATTTTTTGATTTATTAAGAGATGAGCTCGAGCTATTTATCTTTATTGAATGTCTGCAAACTTTTTTTGTTGTAAGCTGTCTTTCTAGAACATCTTTGTATCTCTGCTTTAAATCTTCTATCATTGTCAACATACTTGAAAAAACCAGGAACCCTCTTTGTCAGGTTTTGTTAAATATAAAACTTGTGCTGTCATTTATGCTTTGAACACCAGTCATCATACTCTACTTGTGAACACATAATTAAGATAAAATGCTGAAAACTTATGCCTCACTATTTATAAAAATGCTCCTATAGCCTTCTTACTATTAACTTTGTCATTTCCATAGTTCGACTGTAGGTGTATTTAGACTTTGTAAATCTGTAAAAAGTATTAAACTTATAGCTTGATAAATGAACCCAAAGCACAGTTTACTGTCAATACACTGTCAAAAAACCAGTCATTCGTTTCCATCAATATACAGTCAAACACAATCAGCTCCATAAAATAAATCAAAACTTTAAAAGCTCACTGCATTACAATTTCTGTAGCATAATCACTGTTTAAAATGAACTCCTACAGCTGATTTCTTTGAAAAATTTGTAATATGCATAAGACTTGGTCTTCATTTTGATTGTTCTGCATATATTTCATCACTGTTGAACATATTTTCCAGTCATAGAAATGAGTCATTTCTTCATGCTTCCATTGATACTTATCTGATGGCATAGTCACTTTGGCATTTGAATTCAGTACTTTGAAAATAGAGATCGTTCTAAGACTTACCGACACAAATTACCAGGCTTAAAAATAATTCTCTTTTGAATGTGAAACTGAATTCTTTAAAAGAAATGCAATAAGATATAAAATGCTTGTTTATTATCAATGAAGTTTGAGCACGGGCTCGTGACACTCAAAGTATATTTTGGTAAACATTTTATGATTCTTTATAGTGCAATTTTGTAGCATTTCTTCTGTAATCAGCAACAATCAGTGATATTGTTGAATTTGTAATTTTGAATCAGCAAAGATATATTGTACCAATATTCATGAAACTACACCATGTGATTTGATCTTGACTGTTTGTAATTTTGGCACTTTCAGTAACATTTTAGCCTGTTCTGCATCTCTTTTCTTTGATTGTGAAGTTGAAACCAGTCAGCTTGAAACACTGCAAAATATTATGTTAAACCTTATTTAACCTGCAAGTCTGCTTCTTTGTTTGTTGTCAGATCTTTCATTTAGGAACACTCTGCATCATTTCATTTAATATGTATCTCTTATAACAACATTGATATTATTCTGTTGTGTCTTCTTTTCTTTCCTGCATATCATACTTTAGAATTTGTGGACATATCTCACTTGCACACAATCAGTTCTGAATTCTTATGTTAGGTTGATGGATTTAATTAGCAAATCCATGTTTGTATGTAAATGTCATGTGAGATGACATTTATGTATGAATGTGGGTTTGCTGGTTGGACTTATTGACCTAACATAGGAATGCTCTGCTTCTTCAATAGCAATCTCTTTCTAATGCAGGATTACAACTATATGTAGTAAAAGGTTTCATAAAACTATGTCCCTTTGATACTTAATTTAGTTATTGCAGATGTATACCTTATTATTGCATTGATGTTTACTTAGTTGATATGTAGTTCTGAAAAAGTTTATACTAGTAGTATGCTATTTTTTTTTTATGCATTGCTTATATCCAGTTGGATCTAACACCATTTTCTCTCTCATGATGCAGGTAAAATATAAAAGACTTAGGATGAGACAAGGCAAAAGTCTTGAGGACCCAGATGACACCATTGCTCAACCTCTACATGTAGAAGACCAGCTTACAACAAGCATATGATAAGGCAATGCATGGGACCCCTACTCCATACTACTAGCATGCTTCTTTTTACTTTCAGTACTGTATATTTGTCAATGTTTTCAACTGAAAGATGTAACCTATAAATGAATACTTTCTTATTGCATTCATTTTGAATGTTCAATGTAATGATCAATTTTATATATTTGAAAGTTTTGAATTAGATCAATACCTAGAACATTATCAATGTTATCAAGGACGTAAAGCAAAGTATTTTGTCTTCAATATCTAAACAATAGTGTTGAATAGATGTACCTTTATGAAATCCTTCTGCTGTTTATAGTTGCTATGTTGCATGTGTAGTTTCTCTTTTGAATTTAAGAAAAATTTGCACTTTATCAAATCTACAATTCAATGTAAGATAACAATCAATTTAGGGTGCAACTAAAATGATAACACTTATTTTAGTCTAGTTTACTAACTAACCATAAGTGTTACTATAGTTTTTAAGAGCCTCCTTGATAAATTTTGTTTCTTTAATAGAAGCTTCCCCCATGAAATAGAGTCATCCACAAATTGTTGATGAGAGCAAGCATGATTTGAGGAAGACATAAAGAGACCTTTATATTTTCAATTCTCCACCAATTTCCCAATGTACATGCCCATACATTCTCCCATAATGATAAACATAATAAGAGATAGGGGATCCCCCTATCTTAGACCCTTGGATGATTTGAAAAAATGAGTAGGGGAACCATTCAAAAGGACTGAGAAAGAGGTAGAAGAAACCAATTTCATAATCAATTGAACATTCCTCTTATTAAAACCAAATGCCTTCATAACCTTCTACAGGAAAGACCAGTCCACTTTTTCATAAGGTTTAGAAAGGTCAGGCTTGAGAAGGAACCCCTATTTTTTAGACATCAGTAGAGAATGAATATTTTCATGAAAAGTGATTACAGAATCCATTATTTTCCTTCCCGAAACAAAGTCATTCTATTAAGGGGAAATTATAGAAGGAAGAAAAGATAACAGTCTAGTAATAAGGACCTTAGAGATGATTTTGAAAAAATAATTACAAAGGCTTATTGGGTGGAAAAGGTCCATAGAGTCAGCTCCTGCAACTTTGGGAATAAGGGTCAAAAAAGTCCCATTAATTTCCTTAAAAAAAATTTTGGCGCCAAAAAATTCCTTAACAACATAGGTGACATATTTCCCCATAATAGACCATAAATTATGGAAGAAGAAAATAGGGAAACCATCATGTCCAAGGGCTTTATTACCTTCAAAATAAAAGGTCACCTTTTTCACTTCCTCCTCAGAAGGGATGGGTACAAGGAAAGCATTCTTCTCCTATCCTAGGATTGAGGGGATACAGTCCAAGAAATATTCCTGATTCATCAAGTTGAGATTAGATTATTCTAAAAAGAGGGAAGAAAAATATATTTTAGCCTCATTCCTTATACTTTCATCTTTCTCTATAGTGTTTTTATTTACCTTCATATTAGAAATCCTATTGGTAGCTTTATGTTTCAAATTAGTCATATGAAAGAATCTGGTGTTCCTATCCCCCTCAGGTAACCAGATAAACTGAGATCTCTTTTTCCAAAACACCTCCTACTTAGTAATGATTTTATAATAATTTTTTAAAACCTCATTCTCAGTGGAAATAGATATAGTAGAATTTCCTTATGAATGGATCTTATCTTGGATTTATTTTAGATCAGGCTGAATAACATCTTTAGTAGAGAAAATATCTCCAAAATAATCCTTGTTCAAATTTTTAATGTTGTCCTTCACATATTTTAATTTTTTAGCAACCTTAAACATAGTTGTACCTTCCACAGAGATATTCCACCATTCTCTAATCTTATTTTCCAACTTTGGATGCAAAATAAAAGTTGTGTTTTCCTTTGGTAGGGTCATCCTGAAAGAAGATATGATAGTGGTTTGAACCAACCCTAGCATGGGCAGACAAAGATTAGTAATAGTGTACAAACCATTCATTAGATATGATATCCCTATCCAAATGGACTTGAATTAAGGCCTTTCTATTCCTCTTTTTAGTCCAAATATACTTTACACTCTATAGGTCCATATCATGAAGTGCCTGGGAATTAATAAACTCCATAAGATCCATTCTACTTTCCAATTGAGAAGGACTTCTGCCAAATTTTTCCTAATCCTACAAGGGGGTGTTTAAGTCTCCCATAATCATCCAGCTATAATTACTAAACAAGGCTCTAACCGACTCTAATATTTTCCAGAATGTACTTCTATGATTTTTAGTGTTTGGGGCATAAATTTTAGTAAGAAACCAAGACATGTTGTCCTTTAAATGATGAAATCTTATGCATGCCATATTATTATTTTGGATAATCACATCACCTTTAATATTATTGAAGTTCCAAAAAGTAGAAATACCTCCTGAAGCACCTTTTGAGATTCCCCTACTAACAACACCATTCTTAAACATTTTAATAAGTTCAACCATTTCCTTCACCATTTTGGTTTCTTGAACTAAAAAAATATTTGGTTTATGATCTCTAACCATGTTCCTAAGAATGTCCTATTTATGAGGACTATTAAGTCCTCTTAAATTCCATGAAATGATTTTCATTTATTTTTTAGAGAAAATACCTCTTGGATGGTGAGTTGGGTACCATCCATAATATTTCTACTTGAAACCTTGTTTATTTTATTGGAGTTGGAAGGCCTATCAGAAGAAGATGATATCAATCCAAATTTTTTTGCCATGCTCCCAGTTTTGACATAAACCTTCATAGTTTTTTTAGGATTTTTATTGCCCTTTGAATTCTTCATCTCAGATGGAGGAGAGTAATTTTTTTATCAATAACATCTAAACCAACATGATCAAATCCAAGAACTTTACTAACTTCTACTTCATCGCCCCACTTAGAATTGGGTTCAGATTCAGGATTAGAATTGTTAACCATATCAACTGATTTTTTAGAACTATCTGATAGGCTTGACGCCAAAACCTTATATTGTTACACATCCTAGAAAGCTTCCTCCTCCCCATCATAGTTAGAGGTATAACCCTCTTCCTCTCCACTTAACTCTTGGATCTCCCCTTCTTCAGGCTCTTGGACCATCTAGCTAGTATCTTCATTTATTCTTTTCTCTTCCTCCTTTCTGTTAACCGTATCATATAAGTCATCAAAAATTGGGAATTCCCCCTCCTGGGAATCTTCCAGGTGAGGGTCCATACAATTTTCTGGGGGCTTAAATTATGAATACTTATTCTCATTGCTTGCTAATTGAGAAGATCCATCAGTATTCTCCTTATCTTGATGTTCCTTTTCCACACTGTTTATCATCTAAGAAAAGCCAACAAAATTTTCTATATCCTTATTTTCCTTAGCTTTCCAAAACTATTTATTCTTTATATTGTTTATGTTTTCCTTAACAAGTTTAGAGGGAAAATGTTTCACCCATTGACCAATATTTTTGCAATGGAAACAAACAAAAGGAAAAGATTCATACCTAATTTGTTGGTCCCATTTTCCAAGTTTAGAGACTATTTCTATAGTATTTGACATATCCGAGTCATGGACCACACCCACACAGATCCGAGCATATGTAATTCTTCTCCTTCAAGCCGTAACTGGGTCAATATAAAATAATTCCCCAAAAGAGATAGCAGTCCCTGAGAAAATATCATCAACCCAGTATTCCATTGGAAATCCTGGGAGCTTAATCCAAACCATAACTTGAAAAAAAAAGATTCATTCATATTCATATTTGGGCACCATTTTTACAATACAAGGGTGATTTTACCCACCATTCAAGGGCATCCATAAATAATGTGGATTATGTCCTCCTCATAGGAGAATGAGAAGGAGAAGTATCCTTTGGGAATAACTAAGATTTCAACTTGCCCCTTCAAAGTCCATTTCTTCTTAGCATATACTCTAACTACCTCAATGTTGGGTCTTCGCCCTAAAACCTTCCCCACTAAATAATTAAACATTAGAGCAATGTTATGATCAATTACCAGATCTGGGATAGAGATAACAAACTTTCCTGTAGCCGGGTTGGAAATATTCTTAACCTGGGGCAGCGAAGACTTACCAGAAGGTTTGAATCTAAATAAAGAAGACCATTTCTGAGTCTAATCTCCCAATCCCAAGGAAGAAACATCACATGGGTTGGGCCCTCCACCAGGATCTTCGGGCCTTGATAAAGTCTAAAAAAATGTTCTATCACCTTTTGTACCATTTGCAGGGGTTTTTCTGCATTCCCCTGGAACTCGTGCCTTCCATCTCGCCATCTACAAGCATACCAACACCAGCAGTCCATTTCCCGCCCACAAAAAGATTTGAATTTTGATCATGCCCTGTCACACTCACCATCTCTCCCAACAAGTGCTAACCATTACATTTGTTGTTTAGTGTTATTTTGGTCCCATTTTAAAATTTCAATGCTCATGTTGTTAGTTTGGCTCTATCTTTAGTAGTTAGAGATTGCACAAGAATGAGGAGTTTAAAACTATTAATTATTTTAGAGAAGTTGATGACATGTAACTGATTGAATGTTTGACAATGTTAAGTTTAAGATAATGCAAGGCATTAAATCAATTAATGTATTGTATTGTCATTGATGTCAACTTAATATCATTTTTACAGTCATGTACATAATGCCAAAGACTTTAGAGAATCAATGGAACAAAGGTTATGCTTTCAGCAATGCATAAAAGTCAAGTATTCACTTAGTGACAAACAACACCAACGGAGTGCACACCGACGGTCAGAGCAAAGAAGAAAAGTCACAGTGATACCCGACGATCAAAAGTATAGTATTGCCCAACGAAGAAAAACCACAGGATGTCTGACGAGCAAAGTCAGAAGCTTGCCCGATGAGTAAAATTCCAATGATACCTGATTGACAGAGATCATGAAGCTAACTGGAGTCTCACTGACATAACTGTCAGTTGTCATCGAAAACTAATTTTAGTGGTGACTGACGGAACAAAAAGTTTAGAAAATGACAAAATATCTAGCTGGCAAGAGGTAAAGATAGACTTAACTTGTTTTCTTTGTTTTATTCGACTAGAGTTAAGTGATTGCTTTAAAGATAATTTATATAGTTGACAAGAAGATAACTACGAGACAAATTAGGAGTTATTCTTTAAATCTAATTGGCTGAATTGTTTTTCACGCCAAGAATCAAGAATCAAGAAACAGTGAATATCATGTCTATATAAGAGACAAGCTTAATTCATTTACGAATGGGATTAAGGGGAGTGAATAGAAAGAGGATGCTGAAGAGAAACTAATGAAGAACAACTTCATGCAGTCTTGATCAATCAAGCTGAAGAAGAGCTAAGGAATTCTGCAGACACCGACGAACAGTGAAGAACAACATCATAGAGAAGAAACTATGGAGCACAAAGGATTAAATTGATACATTGATCAGAGAGGTAATGTACTTAAATAAATCTAAAAATCTACAATTCAAAGTTGCAATATGAATAGGTCATAGTGTTTCAGTTTAACCATTGAAGCATCAAGTCTCTTAACTGAGAAGGACTTAACAGTCTTCCATATATTGAGGTACATCCCAAGGAGTTCCAAGAAGGTTGATTCATGAAAGTAGCATTGGACTTGCCCGATACCTATTGACAGTCTAAGAAGGAGGATGATTCAAGTATGGTAGCAATAAATGCCCGATACTAAGTAAAAACCTCTATGTATAAAATCCTCTATCAAGGTTGCACTTAACCGTGTGTTTGTAGCCTTTAACAGGGTTGGCTCCTAATAGGGCTCACTTTAGAAGAGTGAAAATTTGGGGTGCCGGTCCCAGTGGTTTTCCCTTAACAAGGTTTCTATGTTAAAATTCATGTGTTATGTGTATATGATTCATTTCATTACTATTTTGTATCTTACATAGTTAACTCTGGATTGATCGGTATACTCTGCTTATTTACCGAGTTTTGGTAAATAGTTATACTGCTTATCGGTAATCAAGAAAGAAAAAGGATTGACAGAGAAAACTGATAGACATTTAATCAATAATAGTATTTCATGGCATGCATCTTGTAGGGACATAATAATCTGAGGTTTATTGATTGGTGGTTAAGTTTGAAGGATAGATTTTTGAGGCCACTGATTCACCCCCCCTCTCAGTTATTACTAACAATTGGTCTCAGAGCTTGTGTACTTAGAAAGGAAGGTTTCAAGACCTAAGTCAAAGATCACAATATGAACAGAAGAGATGTGCCCAAGTTGAAAAAAGACAACTTTGCTTCATGGTAAAGCAGGATAAGATTCCACTTATCAGGTATTGGTAATGATGTTACTCAATTCCTCGATACTGAATATGTGTTTCCCATAGCACCATTAACAGTAGATCAATTGAGAGAGACACATGAACACAACTACATGGTCATAGAGCTTTCTTCCTCACTCTTTGATGCTGAATTTGAAGATGTCAAGGATTGAAAAATTGCAAAGAAGATGTGGGATAAACTGAAGCTTGTACATGGAGGTGATACAAATGTTCTGAGAGCCAAGGGAGAAATCCTTAGAGGAAAATTTGATGATTTCAGAATGAAAGAAGGAGAAAACATCACACAGTACAGAAGAAGAATAAAAGAAGTAGTCAATGCTATATGAGGAGTTGGAGGTACACTTGAAGAGGAGACAGTGGTAAGTAAAATCTTAAGAACCTTACTGCCTAAATATGCTATTAGATTTTCTGCCATTCAAGAAATGAGAGCAGTAGAAAATAATACAGTTACTCTTGATAGTTTAATTAGTAGACTGATTTCATTTGAGATGAATAACTTTGATAATAGTGTGTTACCAAACTTAGAGCCTGCATTTAAGTCTTCTATGAGAATAGGCAAATCAAGTCATATACACACATCTAGAAGAGATAGTGAAAGTGAAGAAGAAGATCTAGATGAAATAGAAACACTTATGGCTAGAAGAATGCAGAGAGGCAAAGATGATAGAGTTAATGACAGATCTTTTGAGAAGAAATATAATAGAGGTGATAAAAAAGATTACATAAGTTACCGACAATCAGAAAGAAGAGATACCTGGGACTACAAGGACAAAGGAAAGAAAGCTAGCTACCTAGCTGCTTGCAAAGATGAAGATACTAACATTGAACTTGATGAAGACATTGAGATGGTATTTGTAGTTGTGAAAGATGATTCAGATGAAGATGAAAGGTATGAAGAAACTGCACTCATATCTAAGGTTAGCAAGAATGACATCTATATTATAGATAGTGGTTGCACTCACCACATGACCGGTGACAAAGAAAAGTTTAACACTTTTGAATATTATAATGGTGGTACAGTAAGAATGGGTAATGATACACCTTGTCCAGTTGAAGGTAAAGGAACTATAATGTTGAATAACCTGATTAAATGTGAAAATGCTTATTGGGTAAAAGGATTGAATTACAATATATTAAGTGTTTCTCAGCTGAATAATTTAGGTCAGAGAGTAGCATTTGAGCATAAGAAGGAAAAGATCTTCAATGAATCAGGAAAATTTATTGGTACCGGTGAACAGACAAAAGGTAACTTATTCTATCTGAATGATACTAACACCACTTGCTTAATGAATAGAAACGAAGACATATGGTTTTGGCACAAAAGATTGTGTCATGTGAATTTTGACAACATGATGAAAATAAGAAAAAGAAGAAATGTAAGAGGCTTACCGATGATGACAAAGCCTGACAACATCATGTGGAAGAATTGTCAAAAAGGCAAGATGACAGAGTCTAGTTTCAAAAGTAAAACCCATACATATGAAGATATTCTAGAATTAGTCCATATTGATCTATGTGGACCAATGAGGACAAAGAGTTATTATGGAGATAGATATTTTATTCTCTTTGTTGATGATTACTCTAGAATGATGACAGTTATGTTTCTAAAAG